>JABTXL010008037.1:10714935-10756633 GCA_025134845.1 Neodon shergylaensis | reverse complement strand
ACACACACACACCACAAACATGGAGGCACACACATGCCCATGCATGTACATACCCACATAAAATAAGGGCTCCGACAAACAGACAACAGGTAGGAGAGATAGATCTTGGAACCACCTCTGCTGCATCTTCCCAGGTTTCCAACATTAAGCAAAGTTTTTCCTCTGTATTCTTTGAACTCTTCCTTTTAGTTCTATTAAATCATAAGCATTTGTCCATGTTTGTGTGATGAATATATGCAATTTTATTATGTGGAAGTTCAAATTTTTATTGAAATAATATTCCATTCATTATACTAATGTTCTTTTGATAGGCATTTAGGTTTTTTGCTGCCACAGCATCTGGAACACATACAGACAAATGAAATAACTAATATATGTTAACTAGAGGGATGCCATAGAGGGCTAAAGAGAGTGAGATACAGCTATCTAGGTAGATAGAGAATAGATAAGCAGATAGATAAGAACAAGATAGAGACAAAATGTGGGTATAATAATATAGTCTGCTGTCCAGAATGTCAGAATTCAGCTTCAGATGAGCATACTTCTGTCTGAGATAGAGTTAACCATATTCCATGTATTTTTTTTACAATGTATATCATATTCTTTCAGTTGTAAAGAGTCTGTAATTTCAGTTTTTATTTCCTGTTTGACAGATTATATTTAGAATATGTTTTAAATTGTTCTGTTATTGCTTTTCAATGTCAAACATCTATTTATCCTATTCGTTTTTAATTTTATTACAGGTACAGAGGCAGAGAAAATTACCCACATGGTATAGAATTTAAAGTTTTTTACTTGTTATCTAACAAAATAAATTTTAAAACTACCAATTAATGTAGAAGCAAACATGCATTTTATTTAGTGCAATAATGTTTAATTAAATATGTCATGTAATCTTTAATTTTTACGGACATTATATTTACTGAGGATGGTACAATGGCAAAAAAGAGGTACCCAACATTTTCTTCCTTCTCCTCAAAGAAGCAGAATAACAAATAAATGGCTTCATTTTGAATTGAATAGAACTGAAACTCCACCAAGAAGAAATGACAACTTTACCCACCAAGATGCAGCCTCAGCTCTTTATCTGGTTGTGGATTTTACTCAGAGCAAGATGGAGAGTAAAGGGAGGCTTCCAAGTGCCTTTGGTTGATAACCACAACTTTACCACAGATGGTGAGGCATCCTAGCATCATTCTGGAGAAGTTTGGGTTCCAATTAAAAAATTTCTTGGAGTCTGTACTATAGCTTTACTGTGAAAAAATTGCGTTCCCTTTGGATCGAACTCCAGAGTCTAGGGTTCTGTGATGGGGTGACCTAATGGGAGGAGAGAAAAATAAACTGGCGTTCATTCATATCACTACCACGCAATGCAGTTGTCTGAGCTTAAGCTCTTATTGATCCACATTGCATAATTAACCTTTGTCAACTCTGTAATCAGAGCAAGCCATTTAGTAAGTTGACATTCCAATCATCCTAAGACACCCCCCCTCCTAAGGTTGGTAGCAGGCCACATGAGTTCCCTGCTTGTTCCAAGCTGTGTAATCAGCCTAAAATGTCACCCATAATTGTCCAAACACACTATCCTGATTAGCCTAAGGCACTAAAGTATCCTCCACCTGTGCACAACACAAGATTTACACTGACCACGATTGGCCACTGCAGGGTGACTGAGATTTTCAGGACTGTTCCCTATGTTCCTGGTATTACAACTCCATTGTCAGAGCATCTATACTGAGATTAAGCTAAGATACCCAACTGGAAGCAAAACCTATATATCTTACCAAACCAATATCCCCAAACACATGTTCAAAGGGCTAACATTCATTATGAAATAGACATTGCTAATTGTCAGAGACAACTTGAGCCACCAAAACACAAATCTCAGTACAATGTGTATCAGTTTATTGATGTGTCAAAATACCAGAGGATATTAGCATAAATAATATATTGATTTTAGATTTCATAGGTTTCAGTACATGTTTGGTTAGCTCTATTGAATTTGGACTGACAGAGAAGAAATAAGTCACAATAGGGAGTATATGACAAAAGAAATGCCTTACCACATCATAGATAGGAGTGATGAGGATAGAAAAGTCATGAGCAATCCCAATATCTTCTTCAAGGTCATATTCCAAATAATATAAGTTCCTTTGATGTAGACACCGTTTTCTGAAGATTTTCTTTACCTTCCAATCATGATACAGAATGTATGTAGCCAAGCCATCAAAACGCAGCCCTATGGAAAAACATTTGATAACTAAAGCATGCTCTAGCTTCAGAAGAAACTTGAAAAAGAATAATACACAATGCATTCCAGGGCATACAATTCTAGCAGAAGGCTTCAAAGAAAGAGTATTGTGGACATACTTCATAAAGAATATCTTTACGATATTGAATTCAATTCAGTAGATGATAGCTGATTTAAAAAGTTAAGAAAATTTATGATATAAATGATAATTCAGAAAAGAGAGATTAGAACATCTTGGAAGTGAAGAACCATGTTAAATAGAAAATTCAATTGAAAGCTTTAACACGAGACAAGAATAGCATGTCCTTACATCTTCTGAAAATCCAGTCAGAAAAGAAGAGGGAGGAGAAAAGGGAAGAGGAAGAGAAGAAGGAGGAGAAGAAAGTTTTTTAGATCTTTGGGAACTTTCTAATAAAGGAGTAGTAGAATTTTAAAATTCAAAGGAAGAAAGGAGGAAGGGCACAAAAATATTGCTCAGAAAATCTGTAAGTGAGTAAATTTCCATAATTTAGGGAAAAGAAGTGGACAGGAACAAGAGGTCTCTACTTCCCTAAATAGACATAGTAAAAATAAGTCTTCACCATGGCATATTAAACTGATAGTATAAAGAAAGGAGAAAATTGTAAACACTCTGATCGAAAAGCACCAACCCCTTTAAGGCTACCTTTAGTAGACTAAGAACAAGCTTCTCAACAGAAATCTTGCAGGACAGAGGAAATCAGAATGCACTCTATGGGTACTGGAATAAAATAATTACCAACAAAACTGCTCCAAAAAGAGTGGAAAACAGGGACTCTTCAAGATGAGAAACAGTTGAAGAAATACATCACTTCCAGACTTGCTCTAACTGAGATGTGAAAAGAATCCTACATGAAGTGGAAGATAATTGCCATCACAAGACAACACGAGAATGTAGGACTTACCAGAGGAGACTGTTATAAATGAAGACAGCTAAATATGGACAGAAATAGTACGTGTTCTGTTTCACAGATGGGAGCTAAGAAACACTAGTCTGAGTGTGATATAGTGATTGTATGAGGTTCAGAATGAGAAAGAGGAGGATATGGAAAGTGAAAGCTGAAAAATAGGTAAATGAGGCAGTTTGTCAGAAGGAATAATTTATGGTGTCTGTTAGCTTATATAGGTTATTAGATGACTTTAGTTTACATGATCATTATACATTTTATAAAAATTTTGTAGAGAGAAGCATGAGGAACCCAAACATAAAAAAAATTAGAAGTGAATAAATTACTCTGATTTTATCAGTATTATATGAATGTGTCAAAACATCAAACTAAACTCAATATGTCTAAATTTTAAATGCTATTCAAAATCAAAATAAAGCATGAGAAATTATGGATCTCAATTTTTGAAGTCTTGACTCAAAAATAGAGAAAAAATATTTTACATTATGTATTTTAATACATAAAGCTCTAACATTTATATTCTTTGTCTGTGTTACACTATAATAAATATACTCATCCACTTTGTCCTATTTAATGAGTACAGTCTGAGATTTCACTTCCATTTTTACCAAGGAAGTCAAAGTCTCAGTAATGGACTTATATAGCCAGTAGAATTGGGCAGATTTGGTAGTACTCCATCTTCTGAGGTCCATCATCATCGCCTAAAATTTCTATCTTGAAAGGTTTTCTCTTAGAACAGCCATTCTTATAGCTAAACATCTTACTGCCAGAAATACAGGCACATCAGGAACCTTGCTATAGGTATGTACACTCTGAAGCAAGGCCAGCCTTTCAGCCTCGCCAGCCAGCGTAGGCTCTTGTTATGGCTGTCCCCAAGCATCTGAATGACTTCCAGGCATTTAATGTATCACTAACATCATGTACACAGCTCCCCCAAATGTATACACTGAAATCCTAACTTCCAAGGGGATAGCATGTGGCTCTTTGGAGAATCAATTAGATGAGAAGAGCTGTCTCTAACAGAATTAGTGTGCAAAAACAAAGAGGCCAGGAGTGGCTCCCTCCTGCCAGGTAAGGATGTGAAGAGAATTCAACAGTTTCTAACCTGGCAGAAGATCCTCTCTAAGATGAAACTAAGCCGGTAGCCTGATCTTAGATATCTATAGAAAATATTGACAGATATTGTAACTTGTTGATAACCCACCTACTTACAGCATTTCCCATTTCCTGCCTGGACAGACTAAAACTCAAATTGTTCCATGACTCTGAGATATCACGGAATGTGGGTAAGAAAAATCTGTTGTCCCTCATACACAGATACTGCAAAATATTTTGTACTAACATGGATAATTTTGATGGTGTGTTAAGCATCTATCAGGATAGATACTGATCCTCAAGACCCTGCCTCGCTGTCCCCTCCATGTGCTCTAGAAAATGCATTTACTCTTGGATGATGAGTGTTTATCATTTTAGACATGTACTTACATGTACTAAAAATTCTTACAAATTCTTTGCTGTTCCTTCAGATTTTAATATAGCTAAATTATTTGTATCTGATATACAATATTTTGAAGGCCGACTTATGTTTATTTAATGTTGCCTTTGTTGAACATCATTTGACATGTGTTCTATTCACGTATATTTTAGTCGGAATTTGGACAACACTCTAACTATAATTTATGTTTGTAATGCTTCTAGAATATTTCAATTCTCTTCTTGCCTGGAAATCATGATCTATGCTGGATCCAAAGAGGAAGGAACTTCTTTCTGGGACTGTGTACTGTGGGGTGGAGCAGCGGCTCTCAGCCTCAGGCAGTCCTTTCCTATGAATGAATGGTCTTGGGTGATAGGCAGTCCTGCCCTACAGATGTTCATGAGTGGAATGGAGCAAATGATCTCAGGCACATGCCGTCCTGAGCTTCAGATGGTCCTGGGTGAAGTAAGTGATCTCAAATATAGGCAGTTCTTCCCTAAAGATGCTCCTGAGTGGAGCAGGTGTTCTAAGATACAGGCAATGCTGCCATACCAATGGTCCTAAGTGGGGTCGGTGCTCTTAGACAGAGGCAGCCCTGCCCTACACATGGTCCTGAGTGGAGCAGCTATTCAACGACACATGTAGTTCTGCCATACTGACTGTCCTGGATGTAAGATGAGCTCTCAGACACAGACAGCCCTGCCCTACACATGGTCCTGGGTGGAGTAAATACTCAAAGACACATGCAATTCTGCCATATCAGTGGTCCTGAGTGGGCTAGGTCCTCTCAGACACAGGCAATCTGTGATAAGCTAATAATAGGCAGGGCAGAAAAAATGAAAATAAAAACTTGGTGAAATCTAGAAATTGTTAAATATGATGAAGATTATTTGCCACAACAATTTAATAGAAACTCCCTTAAAACACCTTGGGCTAGATTATCATTGATTATAACATTTTCTTTTCAAATTCCTTTTCAGGTTACAGACTGTTAGGCTTATGTTGTAAGTGCCTGCACTTACTTACAGAGCCAAGGAATTAAACCAGGCTGGTTGAAGGGGCCACAGCAAGACTAAAGCTGTGACAACTTTATCGAAAGAAATCAGCTTTACTATACCCTTATCAGAAATGGAATATAGTAACTATTGCCAGGATACAAAGATGTTTGCAAACTTTTCAGGGTACACAGATTAATGTCTAAGACCAAGCACCCTGTCAAGCTTCATTAGTTCCTTGAATACTAAGGGAATATACAGAAAAACAGAAAGTGGCCTTAAGGCTTCATTGCCTGAGGGAGTGTTTTGGCCTCTCAGGAACTGAAAGGCACAGAGTGCCCCCAGGAGCCATGGACCTTAACCTGAAAAACCTATGACACATGCCTCTCAAGGAATCTAAGCCAGGGCAATTTCATGACCCCATGCATTCTCTTTTCTCTTTTAATCACTGATAGTAATTTATATATTCTGGAATTGATATTTATTTCATCATGAAAATAAAACATCATTTCAGAAATTACCTTCTATCTTCTTATGAATTACAAATACTTCTTCATTCTCAATATTATTAAAATTAAGCATGTTCTTATTCTATTGTTTATTTAAAGAATCATTTTTTAATTTTTTAGACCAATGGATTGCAATGTAATGCTATAAAGTATGAACACCTTATATTTCAGATTCCATATTGCAATTAACTTACAAGCTTCTTGTAACTCTTGCTACAATAAAACAATAGTGGCAGTCAGTTGGAAAAGGTGTCAAATATTTCATTTTATAAATACATTTATTGGGTGCTCCATGTATTTCAATCAAGACACCATCATAGCACATTGAATGCAGAACTGCACCTGAGAAATTAATATATCAATTTTTTTCAACTCTATTCTTTGTGTTATCTTCTAATAAATTTCTTTTTCCATTTATGTTTAATTCACCTTATTCATTAAATTAGGATTATTTACTCTACTTTATAATATGATGATATTTTTATTGTTTTATTCAAAGATAAAACTTAGGGACATGAATCTGCTCAGCAAACTGTTGAAGATTCTTTTGTAAAAATTTTGCTGAGATTTTATTTTCTATCAATGACATAATTCATGCTACTGGCGAAATATAACTCATCTTTAATGTCAAAGCAGATGGAGCATTGATGTCTCCACCTGCTTTACAGATTGAGTCCTGTTATCATTATCTTGATTGTCAATTTATGGGATGTAGAATCACCATGGAAACAAACCTCTGTGAGACTAGGAAAAATTTTCTAGATAGGTTAATTGATGTGGGAAGATCCACTTTAAATGTGGATTGCGCTATTCCATAAGTATCTATCCTAGACCGAATTTAAAAGAAAAAAGAAAGGTGTTCTGAGCGCCAGCATTGCTCTCTCCACTTCCTGACTGAGGATGAGATGTGACTAGATGTCTCAAGCTCTTACTACTATGATTTCACTGCCAAGGTGGGTTGTACCAGGTGAACTGGGAGCCAAATTAACTCTCCCTTCCTTTCCTTGCTTCCTGTTATGTATTTGGTCACAGTAATGAAAAAAAAAAAAAGAAATACAAGGCCCAAAGCTGAATATAGTGGTCATGATCTAGCTGGCTGTATTTGCAGTTTTGGGGAGTATGTATGTGTGCTATCAATACACAACAGCAATAAATATAAAACTGATTTGTCCAGTGGTCATGTGACTTGAGGAAACACAGCACAACTTGTTAAATGTTTCTGTAATTCAACTCCTGTGGAACGTTCCCAGATCTCCAGTACAAGCGACCTGAAGCCTAAAGCTATCTTTGGAGTGGCAGCAAACTGAAGGAACTGCCCACACAACCTGAACAGCAGCCCTGTTGGGACTGGAGAGCAATGCTGCCACCTTTTTCCTAGATGTTCTCAAATAATCCTTGCATATTAAGCACCATTATATTCCACAGAGGAGAGGAGCAATCCAGCAGGATTATTTAATCTCATATTAGACAGAAAAGTATTTTTTTCAGGAGAGATTCTACCTTCCTGATTAGAAGAACACATTGGTCTTAAACGATAGTTAAGATGAGACTGGGAGATGGGAGTCTCTTTTAAATTACTATCCAGAGAGTGCTTAGAAAAAGCATAACAAGCTCAAAATGCAGTTCACATCTCCTGACAACACTTTAATTGTTGCAGCATGAATTTCTGAGGATCAATAGGCTCTGAAGATGGCGTGGTAGTAACAGTGTGGGATGAGGTGGGGTGGGCTGAGGACATCCTCGGGGAGTCTGGAGAGAGGCAGTCAGAGTGGTGACACCTGGATCCAATGAATCAATGTCTGAGACCACACCAGTAGAGTCAGCACACATAATCACCACCATAGATAAGAGTATGCTAGCAAAGGCACAATGAACCATGGTGGACAGGATTAATTAACAAGAGCAATCTTATGAGAGAACACATGGAGAAAGTATATGATTAATCTCTTTAAAAGTGCATTAAGTTAGGGGAGTGCTTCCAGGTAAAACGGGTGCTCTAGGTCAAGGTCAAAAGCAATGTACTTCTCCAGGCTATGTATCTCTAGAACTGTGCTGTTCAACAATCACTTTTGACCAGTTTGAAGAACTTTATTTCCCAGTCCCCTTTCATTTGATTTAACTATTTTGCAGTGTTGGTGGTTGAACTCAGAGCGTTGCATAGGCTAGGAAAGTGTTCTGCCTCTGAGCTATATCACAGCCTCCTTGAATATTTAAGTTTAAATCAATTAAAGTTAAAGAAAGTTTAAATTTTATTGTCTCATTCTTGATAGCTGCAGTTTAAGGATTCTCTAGCCATATGTAGTTAATGGTGGCCATTCTCTGAAAACCATATAATAAAGCTGCAATTCAGAGGTGTAAGACCTCCCACAAGGAAAAGGTTTGCTTTGGGACCCTACTCATATTTGTTTTCAAATATATACTTTCTGTTTAAATTTTTGTATGTAGTTCTTAACACACATGATAATATTAGTTGATTATGAAAGGCAGATGGTTTATATTAAACTTTTATTTTTGAGATTATAATACAATTTCTTTCTTGCATTTCCTTCCTCCAAACCCTCCCATATACCCCTTCTTGCTCTTTCAAAATTCACCTTTTTCCATTAATTTTTGTTACATGCAGCTATATATTTGTACATATGTATATATTCCCAAATACAATCAAGTCAATAAATATTCTTATGTGTGTTTTCAGGGCTAACCATTTGTTATTGAATAACAAATTCATATGCTGTTTTATATTTAGTACTTAGCACAAAAGTATAATAATTTTCTTATTTTCCTTTTAATATCTTTCACAAAATATAATGTAAAAATTCTTTGAGTACTGCTATTTATAAGAAATTGCACACTATATCAATGTCCATTAGCTAATTATTATCTATCAGAGTCATCTTGTTGCATCATTTGAAGTATGCACTGCAGAGAAAAGAACTTTATATTACAGAGATGAGAGATATCAATACATATTTCAGTGAACAAGTAACAGAAAGGTGGACTTTTCCATATAAAGCATTTCTTGGGGACATGCATGACTAGAAATGCAGAGTCAGTGGGTGTTACTTTCAAATTCACCCCCGAAGGTTGATGAAGGACTGCATATTAAAGCTACATCTACAAAGGAGTATTTGAAGAACTGCTTGGCACAGAGATTTCTAAATTTTATTGTAGAAGGAAACTAATAAGGACACTGACATAAAGAATTTCTCCTTTGAGTGTGTGTGTATGTATGCTATGCATGCTTGCTGCAACTTGGCACATGTATTGGAACACATTTATGAGGTGCACATGTGTGTAGAGCTGAGAAGTTGACATCAGTTGTTTCCCTCTATCATGCTCAACATGGTTTACTGTCTCAGGGTCACTCACTGAACCCATAGCTCACAGATTTAGCAGCTCTAGCCAGCCGCCTTGCCTCGATGATCCTCTACCTCCACAGTCTTGGGATCGGAGATGGTGAGCCACATGCTGAACATCCAAACCCAGGCCCTCAAGCTTGTATATCAAGTGCCTTGTGGACAGAGCCATCTCCCCAGCCTGCCTAGAGTTGAACACTTAAACAGAGAAGAGCAACATAGTACACAGGAAGTTAGAAAGGCCTGTGGGATAGGTCTTGAAGTCATCCTCTAGTAATCAAGACTGAAAGTGAGAAGTGGGGCTAGAGACATAACAGCAGGTCTCAGGGGAGAAAAGCAGTTTCACTTTGATCTGACATTAAAAACTGATGGACTCTCACATCCAGCCAGGAGGTGATACATTCTCAATAATCCCTGTTGACTCCAGTTCATCCCCCTGGTGTATGTCTGATTGCCATTATCATTGATTGTTCTCAAATACACAGGATGATGATCCTGAGACTAATCACTCGTCTCTAGACAGCAGTACAATCTATCGATTTTCACGTAATGGAAAGTTCATCAGTGGCAGCCTAGAGAAAGGCAAAACGCAATTTGGAGTCAGAAAGATGCAGGCTATAACCTGGATTTCTCCTAGATTTAGATGTAATGATCTAGCTCCAGAGTGACAGTCTATGCCTGCTCCCCATATTTATGAAAGGATATTAACTATGCCGAATCCCATGTCTTTCAAGGGTCTGTGAAGGATGAATTCAATCATAAATCACATAAATGTCCAAGAACATGCCATGACATACAAGACAGACTCTGGAAAATACAGATTTTATTACCCTTTCTCACTTTAAAATTCCTAATTTATTCTTGTATTCTGCATTCAATTATGTAACCCCCTTCAGAAATAGTTGTTAAAAACAGAATTATAGAAGCTTAGCAATTGGTACAAGACAAAGTTTTACTGGTGAGTGCTTTTACTTAAAAAAAAATACTATTTATGTTTGAACCTGACCCACCATAACAAGTGATAGATGTACTTGATCCATCCTAATGTGATAGATAAGAAGCTAGTATCTGAGCTACTTTACAATTCTTTATACCAGAATCTCTGTCCGCCACAGCATCCCTGAACCCCGAGTTGTACTCTGCACCCCCAATAATCGAGAGCTGCTATTCAGCAACTCTGAGACTTATAGAAGAGTTTGATTTTTCCATTTGCACCAGGGTTTGCTGTACATTGTCCACATTCACTAGTTCAGTGGCTTTTAAGCTGTGCTTCAAGACCTCTTTAGGGGTCAATTGACCTTTTCACAGGAATCGCCCAAGATAATTGGAAAACATAGATATTAGCATTACGATTCATAAGAGTAGCAAAAGTAGAGCTATGAAGCAGCAATGAAAATCATCTTATGGTTGGGGTAACCACAGCATGAGGAACTGTATTAAAGGGTCGTGGCATTAGGAAGGTTAGAAACAAATGCACTAGTTAATATTACCCACAGTTTTAATCTAATTTTTAGAAGATAATTGAACAAAGTCAGAGGAGGTAAATTTGCTGAGCTGAATGCAAGGAAAGGAAAAAGAATTAATGTCCCGGAAACTGACCACCTGGAGAACAGCACCAATATTCAATTCAGGAAGCCATGTGAGGAGCTTCAAAAGTTGATCTTTCTGCTGACTTGTTGGTTTTGTTATGATCCCATCCTACATGGCTCTATTTTGGTTTTGTTTGTTTGTTTGGTAGGTTTGTTGTTGGTTTTCTTTTTTCTATAGGTTGTTTTCAATTAAATTTGCAATATATGTCAGGAAAAGTCATTTTTTTTCTATTTAGAAGAAGAAAAATATAATAAGACAAAGAAAATTTTTCAGTGTCACACAAAGTCTTATCCTCAGAGCTCCAAAGGCCAAGGTGGCTTGAATCTTAAGAACAAAGTCATCCTGTTCTTATTCTGAACCACAAATAGGATGCACACAGGTACAAAGCACACACATATAATGCTCCTGTTTCCAAGAATCAAATCTCCCTCTGAGTCTCCTGAATGCTTTGATCTGGGACTGGTTTTGTGACAAGAATTTATTGAGGGGGAAAAAAACAAACTGAAAAGTGAAAGGCAAAGGTTCTGAGACTGAACTATTAATGGTGTCCAATCTAAAACAGAATAAATTTGAATCCCAGCTACTATGCGCACATCCTTTTGACACGTTGAGTCTCATTTCTCCATTTTTACACCTACTTCTATGTCTTGCTTGTTAACCATGGCAAGGTTGTAGGAAAAGCAGCTATATTGTCACGTGTTTTGTCTGACAGCCAGAAAATGTTCTTATTATTCTATTACAAATTTTTCCTGAAAGGGTGTCAGACTATGCTTGAGCTATGTACACTTCAATATCAGCACAGAGAACTCAGGCAGGAAAGGCCCTTGGTGGATGTCTAGGGGTCCTCCTCCAGAGCACCAACACAGCTTGAAAAGAATGTGACTGCTTCAGGATGGAGTCTGAAGCACAATAAGTATATAGATCTGTTTTTTCAAACTGTCCTCAAAGTAAAGTTTTTGACATTAGAAGGAAAAAGAGATCAATACACTTCTAGTACACAGCTATTGGTGCTTAAAATTACCATGAAGCAGTTTCTATCTTGATCACCCATGATTTCCCCAAAACTTCTACTGAATAGATTGTCACTGAGGCTAAATATCCATTTTTTACTGCAAATATGGAAATGTGCTACATGGAAGTACATTTTATTTTTAATATTCATTTGTTTATTCTTAATTCATTTTACATTCCACCCAAAGTTCTCCCACCCACCCCTCTTCCTGCCTCTGTTGCCTCCCCCTAACTCACCCGCCATCCACACCTTCCAACAGGAAAGGGCTTCTATGGGGAATCAACACAGTTTGATACATTAAATTGGGGTAGGACTGATGTGGGCATCCCCTCTGTATGCTGTGATTACCATTAATGAATAAAGAAACTGCCTTGGCCTGTTGAAGGCAGATCTTAGATAAGCAGGGAAGATGGAACTGAATGCTGGGAGGAACAAGGGCAGAGGCAAGAAGATGCAATGGAGCCACTACAAGAGATAGACATGCTAAAACTTTGCTGGTAGGCCACAAACTCATGGCAATACACAGATTAATGGAGATGGGTTAAATTAAGATGTAAGAGTTAACCAATAAGAAGTTAGTGCTAGTGGGCCAAGAAGTGATTTAACAGATACAGTTTCTGTGTGGTTATTTGGGGGCTAAGCTAGCCAAATGGCTGAGAACTAACAAGCTAGTCTTCTCCAACATAGGACCAAGCCCCTCCCCTTTACATTAAGTCTGCGCATGGCATACCACCATAGGAAATGAACTCTAATCAGCTAGCTCCTGCACCAGGGATAGATCTTGGCCCTACTTCCAGAAGCCCCTCAGATATCCCAAGCTTCACAACTGACTACCACACATGAAGGGCCTAGTACAGTCCTATGGAGGCTCCACAGATGTCCATACAGACTTCAGGAGTCTCCATGAGTTTGGTTCAGCTCTCTCTGTAGATTTCTCCATCATGATCTTGAGCTTCCTTTTCATGTATTCCCTCCTCCCTCTCTCTGACTGGATTCCTTCGATCTGGTGCTTAGTTGTGGATCTTTGCATCTGGTTCTATCAGTTATTGGAAGAAGGCTCTAACTTCCCTGGAGCTGTAGATTGTAGTCTGGTTATCCTTTGCTTTGTTTTATATCTAATATCTATTTATGAATGAGTGCATACAACATTTGTCTTTCTGAGTCTAGGCTGTATTTTCAAAAATGGCATATTGGGACTTTGAAGTCAACATCTAATATAATTTGGAAACGGCTGCTTTTTTAAGTATAATGATCACTTATTCAATCGTTCTTATACTTGTTATGAAAAGCTTACAGATGTTGGGCATGTCCTTTGGAGCCTTTATCCACGTAATATATATGAACATGTCTGATTTCCACTACAAGAAGGACAGACTGAAATGGCCCAAACCCAGAAATCAATGATCAAAGCCCCTGAAAGCAAGATATCCTACTCAGGGAGGCTGAAAACAGAGAGATGTAGAAGACATGCCACGAACAAATCAGCAAAGATGCTCTGAGGTAATAAACAGCAGTAAATTCAAAAAGTAGTCTCACAGACTCGTTTGGTCAAATTTGGTGCAAAAAGATGCTAAGTAAGGAATGAAGTAAATCTGCTGAATGGTTGCAGCTGGTTATCAAAATATCCATAGCTGCATTTTTTCTGTTCATGCTTCATAGTGGTGGTACAGGGTATAGGGTTGTTCTTTCAGAAGTCTATTTTGAATTGTGGAGTAAAAAACCTATTTTAGGAGGTTTGTGAAGACAAAATTGCATGTAAGAGTATATTAACCTCTTCTTTAGAAGTTGTGGCTCCAATCAAATCCACAGTCATTCCCCAACCTTTCCTTTTACTTGTTCAACACATATGTGCATGTGCCTGTGTACATGTCTCTGTGTGTGTTTATGTTCTTGTGTATGTGTGTACATACATTCAAACGTGCTCACTCACCCACTGCCTAATCTCTTTAAGCCAAATGGATAAGAACATTTCTTTAAAGATTAAATTAAATACAATAAGAGAGTCTTTGTTTCTCAGTGTAAAAAAAAGAATGAAATATTATTTTGAGTCTTTTTTCATTTATTACAAATAGATTCTTTTCTAATACAATATATCTTGATTATAGTTTCCCCTCCCTCTACTTGCCCCAGTCCCTACCCAACCTCCCTTCTTCTCTAGATCCATTTCCCTTCTGTCTCTCATCAACAACCAAACATGACAAAATAAAATGTGATAAGATTAAAATGAAAACCATCACATCATGGCTGGACAAGGCAAACAAACAGAAGAAAAACCCCAAGAACAAGCATGAGAATCAGAGACCCACTTTCTCACATAGTCAGGAGTCCCATAAAAATACTGGCCTGAAGGCTCTAATATATAAGCAGAGGACCTGGTGCTGACCCACATCTGTCCTGTACTTTCTGCTCCAGTCTCTGTGAGTTCATACAAGCCATTTGCTGAAAATGCTGTGTTCTTTTCTAGTGTGCATTTCTGACTTCTTTATCAAAAAATAAGGCACCCATAGTTGTTTGGATTTGAGTATGAGTCTTCTGGCCGAACAGCATTTATTTAAAATACAAGTGACAGCGTGCAGACCATTGTCCCATAGCACTTTCCCACTCCCTTTTATTTAATCAAGAACTCCGAATCGAATTTCCTTTGTTTAGCTTTTCTCCTGACCATTATTCATAACAACTTGTTGTTGTGAACACTATACATTACAATAATGCATGGTCAAACAAGATATGTCTATTAATGCAAAGGTGGTATGAATGTTACAGCAATAACCATCCATTTTTCTGATTGAACTTGGGACCTACTTCTCTAGATAGAACTCATAGCTGGCACTGGTAATGAGATCAAGAACCTGTGGCTAGACAAGTCACAATCCTGACGGGAAAAAACAAATACTATTATTCTGCTAAATATGCATGGTATTAAACCAACTTCTAATGACTATATTCATAGTTACAATGCATAGATGTTATATCCACAAATCAGTACATCTCTCAAATCTTTTCAAAGAAGCTTCTTGTTGTAAGGACCCTCAACTGGACAACACTCAGAATTGTATATATTATCCCACTCCTCCCCTCAATCTCAATTCATGCAAGAGAGGACAGAAAGACTGTAAGATTTAGAGGTGGTGAATAACTTCAAGGAAACGGTGTTTTTCTGATATAACAGAACACTTACATACATGAACTCACAGTGATTGCAGTAGCACACACATAACCTACATGAGCTGAAATCAGACAAAAATCCCATCATAGAGAACAGAGGTGAGCATTAATACCCACCAGTCGGTATTGGTACTGGATAGCTGTTGGGAAAATGGAAAAGCAGGTTTTTTAAAGGGTGTGGTTCTGGTAAGTCTAAAAACTCCAGGGCAAATCCCATTCCCAAGAGTAGCTCCCAAGAGATACACAAATTGGAGTCAATGTATTACAAAATAAATAAAAGAATAAGAAAATTGGAAGCTGAGTAGATAAAAATATAGGGGAAAAATTGGGAGAGTAGAGCTGATCTGATCAAAATGCATTGCACTAAATTCTCAAAGCACTAATGCTAATATGATTTTTAAAAAAAGGAAAGAAAAGAAAAGAAAAGAAAAGAAAAGAAAAGAAAAGAAAAGAAAAGAAAAGATAGAAACATTAAAACAGATCTTCCATAAAACCTATGTTGATGTTCTGGTATACCTGAATCAAAGAACTCTAAGTTAATACATAACAAGGCTGGATGCATTTTAGTCTCATTGCAATGTTATTCAGAATGATGAAGTTGGGGAGCCATCCTGGGTGTCCATCAACAGACAAAAGATAAATAAAACATGGCATAGATACACGGGTGGATATGCAGAATGAAATTATATTCAGCCAAAAATAGTTTAACATTTTGTCATTTGTAATAAAGTCGACATGGATGGATATTATAAGATTATATGATTAAGCATTCCCAGAGAGATAAATATCACATATTTTCTCACTTTCCTGCATCATTGGTTTTATATAGATACTTACAATAATGGATGCCAGGAATGGAAAGAAGGCCAAGCTGTTTAAAGTTCATGATTCTCTTAGAGGGAACCTGGGCTCCATTACTAGCACCACATAGCAGCTCACAACTGCCTGTAACTCCAGTTCCAGGGCATCTGGTGTCCTCTTCTGCCCTTGTCTAAAGCTCTTCTAGTATTTAGTGCACATATGTGTATACAAGCAAGCACTCATGCACATAAACTAAAAATGAACCAGTCTTTTAAAAAAAAAAAAGAAAAATCACAAATGTTTATATGGTATGTAATGAGAGACAACACTTTTTCAGGGATTGAAAGGGATGGGAAGGAGATGGGGAAAATTAAGAGAAAATTGAAGCATATGGCATGGACTGTGGTCAAAGCACAGTATATCACTTTATCAACCCCAGTGCTGTTTACAATAAAATAAGACCAGTTAATAAATAAATATTTTAATTTAAAAACAATAAAGTGACATAAGCACCATGACATTAATAATGATATATGTGTGTGTGAGAGTGTGTGTGTGTGTGTGTGTGTGTATATATATATATATATATATATATATATATATATATATATATATACAGTCTTTTTTAGACAGGATTTCTCTGTAGCTTTGAAGCCTGTCCCAGAACTAACTCTTGTAGACCAGGCTGGCCTTGAACTCACAGAGATTCAATTGCCTCTGCCTCCCAATTGCTGGGATTAAAGGTGTGTACCACCACTGCCTGGCAAAAATATGGTTTCAATGATAAAGGAAACTGAGAAGTAATTTAAAAAGTGAGAAATAATTTAATAACAAAAAGAAATGAAGTGAAAAAGGAAAATGGCAATAGTGAACACTGGGGCAGTGGAATGGACCTACCATATTCCCTACCCTGGTTCCCTGCACAGTGGAGCCCGCTTACTGGGGGCTGTGCAGAGTGATTGGTGGTTGAAGATTTGTGGTGCTCCGTGTGTGGAGCTTAATTATCAGGCAGGGCTATTGCACAGTGTAAAACTAACCGAGGACGTCCTTCCTAGAACATTTGTGGGAAGGACACGTTCGGAGGGCAGGAAAACACTGGCCCTTTGTTGTGGAAAGCGTCACTCACTAGACAAAGATCAGAAGCTTCCTAAAATCATGCAGAAAGAGGTAGACAAATGCAGGGACTTGCTCTCAGCGGCGCCTTCTGGGAAAAGAAAAATCATAAGGTCACATAGATCTGTGCTGGGAGAAGGGATAGCAGTTTCGATTCACTTGTCATCTTGGAGTTCTTGTCATGTGATCCTGCATGAAATCATGTCTGTTCTCTTCCACAAGACCTAAGAGTAAAACTCGCAACCTGTAGATTCTAAATAACAGTACCGTCTACCCTCCTCAAAGTCCCATCACATAAAGCTCTCCGCAGCTTTTCATCAGCCATGACCCTGGTCCAAGTCTCTTATGACTAGTGAGCCAGTAGCAAAAGTTATTTGTCTTAGAGATTAAGACAGAAGCCAACTTCCACAACAGTATGTCCGGACACCAACACCACCTAAGATGGCCACCTTTTGAATACCTGAACACATATAGAACTTCTGCAATGTCTCCACACTGTGCAGAACCAAGGTGTCTCATTAGTTTAAATAGAATGTTTTAAGGTGGTGAATTGTGTTCATGCAGAGGTAACCGCACTTTTCTCTTAGTAACGGAGAGCTTCCTTTTTCTTGATAAATGACTGAGCACTCGGTGCTAAAGCATTGCTTTCCTCCCTGTTCCAACACCAAATATTTCTGGAGTTTCCTCTGACTACTTCAAGCCTTTTGCTACAAGCCCTCACTTCAACAAGTCACTTTGATTCATTTTTAGGGAGAAATAAAATCTTTCTGGTTGCCATGCCTCTGCCATCTGCAGCCTTTCTATTCTCCCCTCTCCAAACTTCACGTGAAACAACTGATTCCTAGATGTGACGACTACCGCACCAAAAAAAAGAGTGGCTTTCCTGAGTATTCTTTAGATGTGCAATGCAAATCCTGATGCTGCTATGATGTGCACATCTGTAAGGACACCCTTCAGAAACGACTGCAAGAAACTGAGCGCCTTAGCTAGGTTTTGATAGCTTTAGATTTAACAACTGAGGCATGGGACTGTTATCTTAAAAAATTCATTGTGACATGAATTCTAACAAAGAAAGACAGAAAATAATAAATCAACTTTCTAAATATGCTAGTTTTGAGAGGAAGATAAATGCATAAAAATATATTTGGCAGTAGAAGTGCAAAATTCATTGTGAAGCGCAAGCTTCAGAATAGTTATTGCAAATGTATAAAATTTCACTGAGACATTAGACTTACACTCAGTAAATTTTCATATGTGATGTTTTTATTTGCAAGCCTTTTATAATAAAGATAATTTTTAAAATGTTAATTATTCATTGCTGCACACTTGGTGTGTCACTTGTATAAAATAAGGCTTATTGGGCACATCTGCAAGGTCCTAGGGAATAAATTATCCCAGACTCTAGATCTGCCATCTGGTGGACACTGCAAAAATATTAGTGTCATGATGACAATGTTTGTCAGCCATGCTGTGGTAGAGATAGAGAAAGAAACCAGCTGTCTTTCCAGATAATCATATTGCTCTGTCTGCACTTGCCACCCTATCCTGAAAGATCTTAGATCTTATGATCTTTAGAAAGTCTTGAGATAATAGCAAAATTATCAAATACTAACACTATAATGGCTGAACATATTCATCCATCACTTATTAAGATGTTCTGTATGACACGTACATTAACTTAAATTTCCATTCACTTTAATGCCCTTCTAAGTCACAAATAATTGTCTTCATAACTGGAAGACTGTTTGCTACCAAAACACCAAATATAACAATAACTGCCTCTCTGTGTGTGTGTGTGTGTGTGTGTGTGTGTAAGCCACTAAAAATATCAGTAGGTTCAGTTTGTTTGCAAAAATTGAATTAAAGCATGAGCCCCTTCTTGCTGACACCCAGGCTACTCCTGTGACAGACTACACAAAGAAGACATGAAGCTGCGTTCTGTGTGACTACATTCTGAGGAATCATTGAGAAAAAAAAAGAAAAAACTTCCCACATTCACTGATCTGCAATAAAAGTGGTAAGACCTTAGCTAAGGGGCTATTCCCTGTAGGCCTATGTTTAGATAATAAAAGCCCAGCAATCTCATGAGTCACTTCTCCTCCATTGAATCATTCCCTATACATGTGCTGAGCATCCACACCATGTCAGACACCAGAAACGGTGACAAAAATGCAGTAATAAAACAAAAGCTCAGAAGGACACAGTCAGAGAGAGAAAGGACAGGCGGCCTATAAGTCAGAAAGGATGTCAGAGCACTTTGAATTTAATTATTTCTCTGAAGTGTTTGGAAACAATTTGAGCCTCTTGCTATTTGCCATGTAGACTAATAATGTTGCAGCATAACTCTAAAACAAATGTGTAATTTTCAAAGTGCTTTTCTCAGTTTCATTAATAAATATGCACTATCCAAATGTTTAGAGTCTACTGGTCTGCAATACTCGAACCAAATGAAACAATAGGCAATTATATAGCTATACCAAATGATAACTAGAAAGGAAATAAATGAAGGCTGAATTTACAATTATAAATTCATGAATGATATGTATATTTCATATTTATGTATGACAATGGAGACAAGGAGACCCAAATTTTAGATTAAATATTTAATGCTACACTGAAGAAAAATTTAAAGATTTACAAACGTTCCAAACATATGTTATCTTGAAATGTGAAATTAAAGGTTAAGAATTCTTTCAAATTCTTAATGTGCTTCAAAATGCAGCTCGTTGATATGGTATTAGGAATCAGAGGGATAAAAATAGTCATACATATTCAAAGGCTCAAAATAAACCACAACTAGTTTCCCAATAGCCTAAAAGAAAAGTATTCCTGAATATGTATTTTAATCAACAAAGAGAAATTTAAATGATTATATCACAGAATAAAAAAAACATAGAGGTGATTTTGAAAGGAATTCAACCCAGTTTAATATAAAGATAATTCTAAAATGAATATGCTTATAAAACTTGAAAATGGTCTAACTATTTTTTAAAGGTACATGGGCAGTATAATTAGAAATCGTTTTAAATGGTGAGATTGTCAATTTGACTGGATTTAGTGCCATCTAAGAAACACAACTCTGAGTGTAACTTTCAGAGTGTCTCTGATATCAGGAGATTAACTTCAGACGAGTGCAGAACCGTTCCATGGGCTGAGACAGTAGATGGGTCAAAAAGGACGAAAGAAGCTAAGTCTCAGCGTTGACTGCCATCTTCTTCCAGATATGTCAGTGTTTGATGAACACAGATGATCTGCCATCATGAACGCTGCAATCGCTATACCGCTTTACTATTATTATCATTATTAGTTATTGTTTGTTTTACATGCATGTCTTGCATCCACAGATGCCAAAAGATAGTAACAGATCCTCTGGAACTAAAATACAGATGACTGTGAGCTGCAATGTGGGTTCTGGGAATCAAACTGAAATCCTTTGAAAGAACTCTTATTACTTAGTCATCTCTCCAGCACCCACTTAGTAATGAACTAAAGTAAATACTTCTTTTCTTATGTTTCTTCTATCAGGAATTTTGGCACAGTGGTGTAAAAAATAACCAATACAGAAAACGTATTTCGAGTAGTGAGGTACGGCTATGACTAGGAACATGTATTCATGGTCCTTTAGAACTGGTCTATACAAGGAATACTAAGGAATCTGAAGGTGTCAACGGAAAGAGGTCTGGTATGTATAAGCAAACCACAGTGGTCAATTCTGGTAAAAGTTCAGAAAACCAGAATAGGAACAGAAATGTGGATTGTAAGATTGTGACCATGGGTTTTCAGAAGGGAACAAATTCACAATAAGGAACTGGAATAAAGGCAATTCATGTTTTGGCAAAAATCTGGTTGTTTGGACCATTTTTTGAAAGCTTAAACCAGTCCCAATTCAGAAGTAGTGCCAGTCAAAGAAAATTCTAGATAACATAATATCCAGACCCCTGTGTACTTATTTGGATTTATAGTGAGGGCCAGCAGAAATGCAAGAAAAAAATACTATGGTTTTAGGGAGGAAATGAACATGAAAAATTAAGAGATATTAAGGAGTAGGCACAGAGAAAGCTGCTGTAATTATGAAAGAGAGTGGCCCATTAAAAAAAATCACTATTCTTGACCTAAGCCAAAAAGCAATGTGCCCTAAATTCAAGATTCTACCCAACACAGGTTCAACCTGTGAAACTACAAATCCATTTGAAAGGAGAGAGCTTGATCCCAAATTTCCTGAGAAACCGCCACACTGATTTCCAAAGTGGTTGCACAAGTTTGCATTCCCACCAGCAATGGATAAGGGTACCCTTTTCTCCACAACCTCTCCAGCAAAGGCTATCATTGGTGTTTTTGATTTTAGCCATTCTGACAGGTGTAAGATGATATCTCAAAGTTGTTTTGATTTGCATTTCCCTGATCACTAAGGAGGTTGAGCATGACCTTAAGTATCTTTTGGCCATTTGAATTTCTTCTGTTAAGAATTCTCTGTTCAGTTCAGTGCCCCATTTTTTAATTGGGTTAATTAGCATTTTAAAGTCTAGTTTCTTGAGTTCATTATATATTTTGGAGATCAGACCTTTGTCTGTTGCAGGGTTGGTGAAGATCTTCTCCCAGTCAGTAGGTTGCCTTTTTGTCGTAGTGACAGTGTTCTTTGCTTACAGAAGCTTCTCAGTTTCAGTAGGTCCCATTTATTCAATGTTGCCCTTAATGTCCCCAGCAATACCACTCTTAAGAATATACCCAAGAGATGCCCTATCATATGACAAAAGCATTTGTTCAACTATGTTCATAGCAGCATTATTTGTAATAGCCAGAACCTGGAAACAACCTAGAAGCCCTTCAATGGAAGAATGGATGAAGAAAGTGTGGAATATATACACACTAGAGTACTACTCTGCCATAAAAAACAATGACTTCTCGAATTTTGCATGCAAATGGATGGAAATAGAAAACACTATCCTGAGTGAGGTAACTCAGACCCAAAAAGAGGATCATAAGATGTACTCACTCATAATTGGTTTCTAGCCATAAATAAAGGTCACTGAGTCTATAATTTGTGATCCTAAAGAAGCTAAATAAGAAGGTGAACCCAAAGAAAAACATATAGTTATTATCCCTGCTATGGGAAATAGACAAAATCGCTGGGCAAAAAATAGGGATCTTGGGGGTAGGGTAGGATGGGGGTAAGGGGAGAAGGGGAGAAGGGGAGAGAAAAGTGAGAAGGGGAGGATGGGGGGAACTTGGGGAAACGGGATGATTGGGGATAAAACAAGGTTGGATAGAGAAGCAGGGAATCACATAACTTAATTAAAGGAACCACCTTAGGGTTGGTAAGAGACTTGAACCTAGAGTGGCTCCCAGGTGCCCAGGGCAATGTCCCCAGTTAGTTCCTTGGGCAGCTGAGGATAGGGAACCTGAAATGACCCTATCCTATAGCCATACTGATGAATATCTTGCATATCACCATAGAACCTTCATCTAGCGATGGATGGAGATAGAGACAGAGACCCACACTGGAGCATCGGACTAAGCTCCCAAAGTCCCAATGAGGAGCAGAAGGAAGGAGAACATGAGCATGGAAGTCAGGACCACTAGAGGTGCACCCACCCACTGAGACAGTGGGGCTGATCTATTGGGAGCTCACCAAGGCCAGCTGGACTGGGACTGAAAAAGCATGGGATAAAACCGGACTCTCTAAACATGGCAAACAATGAGGGCTGATGAGAAGCCAAGGACAATGGCATGGGGTTTTGTTCCTAATTCATGTTCTGGCTTTGTGGGAGCCTAGCCAGTTTGGATGTTCACCTTCCTAGACCTGGATGGAGGGGGGAGGACCTTGGACTTTCCACAGGGCAGGGAACCCTGACTGCTCTTTGGACTGGAGAGGGAGGAGGAGAGGAGTGGGGGGATGGGGAGAGGGGCGGGAGGAGGGGGAGGGAAATGGGAGGTTGGGAGGAGGCAGAAATTTTTTTTCAATAAAAAAAAGAATATTTAAGCTTATTATCCAAAAATAAATAAATAAAAATAAAATAAAATAAAAAATCAAAAAAATATATTTATATAAAAAAAGGAGAGAGCTTGAACTGAGAACATTGCAGAGGGTCCAGTGCTTACAAACAAACAACCACCTACAGGAATGCTTAATTGACTTCACCTGTCAATGAGAGGCAACTACAGCACCACAGTGAGAACAAACAACATCTCAAGCTGACAGAAGCTTGTGGGAGCACTTTTCATGTGACTTTTCAGGCATGTCTAAATGCAAATTACAGTGTCATGGAGGCCTGCACTAAGATTTCAGAAATTTAATGCTAGGTAAGGTTTTCCTTCAAGAAGACCCTAAGGGGTCATTGCTGAAGTTGTGAAGGTGAAACTCAACTGGCAATGTATGTCCCAGAATCTAGGAGATGTCAGGAGCATGTGGCATTTTCTGAAGAAAGCCATGGACATAGAGAGGAGTCAGCCCAAAATAAAGGTTGTGTGTGCTGTAAGTGATGAAGCTGGGGAAGGGAGACAAACCACAACCATTAGAGCCCCAGTGATTCCACCATCACAAAGACCAGAAGAAAGATAAGGAATTTCAGGGTTTCATATCATTTCTTTCTGGCTTTCAAAGTTAACTTTGATGCCTGGCTTTTCCATGGGTTCCAGGGAATCTGAACAATGGTTCTCATACCTGACAGCAAGCATTTTACTGACTGATCCAACTCCCCAGATATGAACTAATAAAATTCTAAGTTAGGTAGAGTAAAATTAAGCGAAAGAGCAGTAGTGGTTAAAAAAAATTCATAGCAGACTACAAAAATAGTAAAAACATGTAAAGCAGAACTTCACAAACCAAGAGGGTAAATGAAAGCAACCACCATTCTTAGAGGAACATTGGGTGGGATTTTCCTTTCAAAGGTCAAAGGCTGATTTTCCATTTTGGAAATTATGTATGATAATCATCTGAACTCATTAATATTCTTTTACATTAATGTTAAATAGTAGGTATCACAATGGATTAAACATATATCTGTAGGAGGCATGCCAAGAAAGACATTTTAAAGATGGTTCTGTCTCATCACATCATGAACACAGAAGCTCCATCTTACACTGGACTGAAAGGGAATTCACTGGCATCTGTGACTCCAACCCAAGCTCTTTGTTGTCAGCATGGAGTCTCTCATTGTATACCAATTCCTAATGTCGCTACTGTCTAGCCATCTGTCACACACAAACATCATTACTACAGCTCCTTTTCTTTCCCTGCGCATGTGTTTCTTCTGCTTTATTTTTTTATTCCTCTTGCACACATCTGAATTTGAATGTTATCTCTCTAGCAAGCCCTTCTTTGGTCCCTTTATTAGAAATGAGACCCCTCATTAAATTCTTTCTCTAAGCATTACTCATTTTCTTTATTTTGATGCACTGATAAACACCCACACATGTCTCATGCAAGAATGCCAGCTCTCGTGTGACACAGTCTAGCTTTGAGAACTGTGCCTGACAGACGAAAATCTTCTATGTATATTTGTTGAAAACACAACCTGGGAATCTCAGCCAAATATAATAAAAATGAGACTGAAATACTATGAGAAGATTGGCATGTGCCTAGGTGCACAGACACAAATTATACAGCATGAAAGCCCAGGCCATGTGATCAAACATTTGAAAACTTACATGACATGAAAAAATGACCAATATATGTTGTTGCGATTTCCTAAAACTTTACTTTATGAATTCGTCAAATAAAGTGCATGCAGGAAGCTCTCCTGCCCTTGTTTTATAGATTAAATAACATTGTTCAAATCCCAGTTTTGTTATCAGAGTGAAATACTGGCAACAACTTAAATGCCCGATAAAAGTTTTCAGGAAATTAAATGATGGCCTGCCTATAAAAGAAAATAAACCAAAACCATGAAAAACCGTGGTGCACAGCAGCATTTGCTGGAGACATGTCAAATGTCTTCTATGGAAAGATAATATCTTGCCAAATGGCATGTAAAATAGTATTCTACTCTTGCTAAGCCATAAACGTTGTTACAACTAAATGAAAAATGGTATAACAGATATCAAATTATATTAACTTTAAAAAGCAAAATGATTTTCACTAATTTCTTTACAAATTCCTTTGCTGTTTAATATTTTTTACTTTTTAAGATCGAATTAAATTTTTATTGGAAAATCAATGCACAAATAATATTTTGGCTATACCTCTAAAACCTTGCTTCTCATAAGCCAGTTAAAAATAAAGAAAGGAAAGAAAAGAAGTAAGGTAAGAATGGAGGAAGGAACACAGAATGCTTGTTGGCCACACTTCTTTCAGAATAAATTGTTCAAAAACCCAACTTTTGAAAGACTTGTCTCTTCCAGTGCTGAGATCTGATCAACCAGGAACATTGTAGGAAATTGGGAATAGATGTGGTTCCTTTGACCACTAACACTTAAGGTTCTATGTCTCTGGAGACTTTTCTGCTTCCTCTTTATCTTAAACAAAGTGAATACACCACATTTTCTGAACATGCCGATAAAGGTTTTAGTTGCTTCATAACCACAAAATACTGCACAGTGAGTTAATAGTCCCTTACCTCAATGGTGCAGAACCAGAGATGTGAGCAAAACACAACTGACATTTACACGATATTTCCAATTTTATACTTTCTATTGAGGGGTGAGCCACTTCAAACCTAGAAAGCACCTTTACATGTACTGTAGTTTATTAGAAAGACAAATAAAGTAAGAAAATGTCTATGAAACTAGTTATCTTATTTTTAGATAAATAGAAAAACATTCTATTTTCATAACACTGTAGAATCTACAAAGTGCTTTTGCCTGTATTACTTTATCTTGTAATGGACCATCAATCAAACCTTGTGGTCACTTTATTATTGCATTCTTGAAACCGGTAATCCTCATGCCTTCCTCCAGACAGGGTTAAAACTGAAATCCACATCTTCAGTTGAATCCACACTGCAGTAGTGTTTCCTCTAGACTAGACCACTGTATCACTGAATTAACTGGAAATCCCTGTTCTAAGTCCTTTAAATGCAATGAAATAAGGTGGACTGAAAAGAAGTGGAACACATGAACATTGTCTTTTCTCTGAAAGATGAAGGTACCAGTAGTTAAATTTATGCATGTAAGACTTTATCATGTGAGTATCAGAAGATGCAAATGGTTATAGGGTGTCACAGTCATGCCGTGCCATTTCATACAAGAGAAGAGAAAATAAATAATTTAGACAAATATTCAAATTAAAGAAGGGTAGTGTGATGAAAAAGATGGTCTTGTGTCTGGTTAGTACAGCTCGTAACTCTAGTAATAAACCTCTGGCATAAGTCATCTGCTCTGAGCTGCCCATGAAACAACATAATCATGACTCCTTAGAGGAAGTTACCATTCTGAAGTCATATCCAATTGTTTATTGCTCTGTATCTGAAATCCTGCACTAATGAAACTATTTAATTTGGTAGTTGCCCAGCCAGTCTTGGATGAATGGTAATAACACCCAACAGAGGGGAATGAAAATAAGAAGCCAGTCTCCTGATTGCTAAAGTGTTAGTCTAATAGGTAATGGTCACCTATCCTCACTATATTCTACCCTGCCATAGGCCAAAGCAACTTTATTCATTAGCCAATAAAATCAACACATGCACAGAGGGACATCCCAAATCATAACCCTTTCAAGTAAGAGAAAATAAATACAAACTTTTGTGTCTTTGTTAAGGCTTGCTGTCAAGCCACTTTGTTTTTCCACTTTCAAAACTCTGGTAATATGAGAGAATTAAAGAAATGCATAAGTTTCTAGGCTTAAATCGCTCATTTGGTTATTTGAGCTCTTCTTCCTTTCTGTAGAACACCAGTTCCTTTTCCATATCATATTTATAATACATTTCAAATAAAAAGTTTTTTTCTGCTTGCTTTCAGATTTATACATTAGGATCATAAATCACGATGGCAAAAGGAACTGATGAAGGGGAAGGAAAGTGTGGTTGACTAACTAATCCAACACAATTGTGTAATTGAACCACAATACTGAAAGCCAATCGATTCTGGAGGAGAAGGATGGTTGGAATTTTCTCTTAGCCCACATTATCCATTCAAATATTCCATCAGTGATTGCTGAATGTCAAATGACCTGTCTTGCTGACAAGATTCAATCTGGATATGATTTGTGTACTTTTATGAACTGAAAACACAAGGGGAAATATCAGTTTCTCTAAAAAGGCTCTAGTAACTTTTATTTCAGGTTCATCCACCTGGATATAAAAGTAGGGATTCTCAAACTTTGGGTTTCTACCTATCTTGGGTCAAGTGACCCTTTAATAGATGGTGTTTCATATCAGATATTTTCACTGCAATTCATAGCAACAACAAAATTACAGTTATGAAGTAGCAGTGATATAGTTTTATAGTTGAGGGTCACCACAACATAATAAACTGTATTTAAGGGTTACAGCATTTGGAAGGTTGAGAGCCATTGGTCTATAGAATAGACAGTTCTAATAGATTTAACTAGAATTTCACAGGTTTTTCTTTTTTTCTACCTCATCCCATTTCACCCAGTTAAATTGAAGTAGTAAGTGAAAATCATACTGGAGAAAAGATAAATGATTTAGGAGGGGCAAGTCTCATCAGAAGATTATGTGTAAAAAGCAGTTGAGACTGTGTACCTGTAAAGTGTGTAGTTCATGAACAAGAAAGCAGACACCCATGAGAGTTGTGGAAACCAGATGTGAAGCCAAGTGAAGAGAAACTGAGCCATGGGATCAGCACAAAGTCAAATGCCGAAATATTTCAGTTGGAAGAGGATGGAGCATGGCCTCAATATCAAAGTAGGGTACTCGGGATGTGGGTTTAGAAAGAGCAAGAAGGTAAGCGGGTACTCCTTCATGGTGGAGTTTCTTAGCTTGTGGTTCCTACACCTCTAATGAGCTCACTGGAAAGCTTCAGTGGAACCGCCACAACCCGAAAATGTTTGCAAAAACTCATGCATACATTTATATTTTGCAGAGGTAACATCTCAGTATTCCCCTCAGAATATTTCCATTTGCCTTTAAGAAAAACCCCATAAATAAATAAATAAATAAATAAATAAATAAATAAATAAATAAATAAATATTAATCCCAGCACTCGGGAGACAGAGGCAGGCGGATCTCTCTGAGTTCGAGACCAGCCTGGTCTACTGGTCTACAGCGCTAATTCCAGGACAGGCTCCAAAGCCACAGAGAAACCCTGTCTCGAAAAACCAAAAAAAAAAAAAAATCTAAAAACAAAAATCATAAAACTAATGGAGTGGGCAAACTACAATTCTTGTGCAAGTAGAAACATTGAGGAGTGTGTATGCTGCTTTTTACCTTCAAATGAGAAGACATGCAAACACATGTGTATCATGTTTAAGTAGCGATGACATATAACAGCTTTAAAATACATATACTGAGGGAGTGACATAACGAATCAGATGACTCTATTAAACACAAAAGCATACGATGATGAGACAGGTGGTGGGAAATTACAGTTTATCCTGTACTGAGAGAATGATATTTATTTTGTTTTCATCCTTATTGAAATGAGACGGGGAAAATGAGTCAGTTGTGAAATTAAGCAGAAGCTCTCTTGTTGAAGGCAGCAGCCCCATCTACTCCTTGCTGGCCTCTCCAGTGTACATTCCTAAGTCTTTCTCACCTATAACTTGTCAAAGATTAACTCAGTGCAGTAAATGCTGAGCTGGTAAATCTTTTGTAAGGCATTTAAGGAACTGAGATTCATATAATTAAGAAAATTTAGGACAGTGGCCTTTTCTTTCTTTCTGAGTTAAGATGCTTGATTGAATAATATTCTATAGCTTTATGCTCTATAGATCTTTGGATTGCTTATTATAATGAAAGAGATCATTCTCATTTCTGCAGAATTTACAGGGAAAATCATTTGCAGTGTCTCCTTTTCTATAGATTTATAAGCAGGATTTTCAGGATTCTAGTAAGTAAGCCAAAATTACATGACTTCCTCTAGAAGAGTAAATAAGCTCCAGAAAGACAGTGCACCATGCTATAAGGACACACAGTCATTCTGATACTCTAGTTTCCAATAGTACATAAGTTTTAATAGGCACCAGGACTTTATACAGCATCAATGGCTCCTTCCATCTCAGTCATTGGATTCATGCTCACAGCACTGCAGAGAACATCCAGAAAGTTTCACAAAAAGAATTTTGCTAAACTGAGTACAAGAACAAAATAATTTTTGTTACAAAGTCGAAGATGGAAAAATGAGCAAACTCAAGATCGTACATGTATAAGCAAGACATGTGATGATCTGTGACCACCACCCACCCACACTGGTAGGCATGCTGTGTTTTCTTACCTGTCCTGGTAGTTTTGAGTCTTTGGAAGTAGAATCTGGTAACTAAGACACTAAGACAGCAGTCGTTTTCATTGTTTGTGTCCATGACTTCTCTAAAAATGCAAGGACTAATCCCTCTTGTTTAGCCTCCAAACGCAATCCCTGTAACTGACACATGCATAGCTATAATAATCACCCACTTTATAGACTGTGATTGAAGCCACTCTTCTAAACATCAGGCAGAACTCACTAGTTCCTTATAACCTTGTGCCAATGCTGTACAGCACTGAAGCACTATGGTACTGACAATGGATGGCTGTGCTCTAAGCTGTGCTCAGATATCAGAGGAACTCAAGTGTCCATGGCGTATCCTTAACCCCTTGTCTGCTTATTTTTCTCTTCTTTTCCCAGAAAAAAATAATTATTAAAATGTGGTAGCCTAGACATCAGCATGCACATGTGACAACAGCATCACTGTAACATAAAGGCACCCAGTATGTGGTACCAAATCTGTATCTTTTGTCTTCCCTAGGTCCTGCCATGTACCACTACAGCTTCATTTTACTAAATTATGACTTTTACAAAGAGATATTCATCCACAGAAACTGAGCTCAGCAATCGAGTTTCCCTTCTCAGATGGTACATCCAAATCTAATGTAGATACAGATTTCAAAGGGCACATGGCTAGCTCAAACCTCTCTCTCCCTTTTCCCCTCTTTCCCTCCACCCCTCACCTCTCTCATACATCGTGACACATTGGCAATGACAGAGGATGGCAAAGGGTGAGCATCAAGTATGGGTACCTCATCACTCTCAAGCAATACTGAGGATCCTAGCACAGACCTGTACTCCACACCTCTTCCACAGTTGTCTTTACTGAATCCCAACTAAAAATAACTGTTTAAATCACCTGAAGACTTAATTTCTACTTTTCCTGCTCATTAAAAACTAATCCAATAAAATTAGTTAAAATGAGAAAGAAAAAGATTAAATTAACATTGTCCAAAAGTGTCTATAAATTAGATATAAAAATATACCCACTAGAGAAAATTTCATCAGATTTCTTAGAATCTAGGTACATGCAAGAATGCAGCAAATGAGGGACATAAAACTGGAAGTCAGAGCCAATATAATAATGAGGAGGCCATAAATAAAGGCAAGAAAAATTGGATGAAAAGCTATAAAAGTCCCATTCTTGCTGACAGTATGAGATCTGAACACTGATCAGTCAATCCAATCAAAGCAAAAGTTTTTACACCAAGTAACTGAGAGCAACAAGATTATCAGCTGTGACAATAACCCCAGGAAGATAGTGGGGTATGAAATGCCAGGAACTTGTCTCTGTACTTTACATGACAATTGCACAGGCTGATTCTCTGTCTTTGGAACTCTGAAGCTTCTTGAAGACTTGACCTCTATTTGTTTTTTTTTATTTTGTTGATTGTTTACATTTAATGGTGTATACAGTGGCATATGCATTTGAACATCAAATACATCAACATTGGGTGGGAGTAATAACTAATGTCTGTCTTTTTTAAGACCATTACATTTCTTTCGACTTGAAAACAGTTTCTGCCACTAATAAACTCTCAGCTTTATAAAATGTAAGATTATATTTGGCCTTTAAGCAATCAAGAAAACATTCAATGTGTAAAAATAGAAGCATTTCCAAATTAAAAAAGTGAAAACTGCAAGTGATCATACATTTTCTTTTGGTTTTTAATATTCATAATAGTAACATTGAATATGAAAATTATATAGTGAAACACACATAGGTCCAAAGAATCCATTTTTAATATTTTTTAAATTATTTAAATATTTAAATTTAAAAGACTATCACACTTGTTTACAATGAATTGTGGTCCTATCAATTCTACATTTCCTGTTTCTCACTATCCCTATTTTCCCTCTACACAGCAACCTGCAAATATCACAACCTCTTACTTTTATTTTAATAACCCACTAAGTCTACTTAGTGCCACATATATCTGCATGGGACTATCCACGAGAGTATGGCAAGCTGTCCAAGGTCACACCTCTGAAAGAAAATAAATAAGGGGGCAAGCATTTTAATAGTAAATAGGAAAAGTGATTGGTAAACAAGGGGAGTAGCACTAATTAAAATAACCACATGGTGGGAGCAGTCAAAATGAAATGTCTACAGAATACACACACACACACACATATATATACCACAGCCGCCCTTCCCTAAACAGCAGTTCCAACTTAACTTTATGTGGAGAGCAACAATTCCATCTTAACTTCATGTGGCTTTATTCATGAAGCTTTCGGTAGCAAGAGTATATATTTGTAGATAGTTCATTTCAATATCTAAAAGTATTTATAATCAGGTAGTAAATTAATTTCTGAAAGGAGATATTAAATATTGCTGAGGACGCGTTCACCATAGACACCGTATGGGTAAAGGGGAGCGAGTGCAATGTCCTGGGGACGTTTGTTTACTACCAATTTCATAGTTGCATTTTCAAGTGGCCCAAGGTCATGTTCTATGCAGACACTCTATGAGCTGAAACAGCACATTAAGCATATTTGTTTGTCTTGATGGAGAAATGAGAGTTTCCACCCAGGGTAGACATCTGACCCTTTTCAGATAAGGCCGCAATGTTACAAACTGACTGACTCCTTAGCTGGGACAGACTTCTGCTGGCTTCAAGTCTCGAGTGGAGTTCCCACACTCTTTTATAAGAATTCATAGTTTTAGGAAGGCTTTAGTTTCTGTCTTTATTTCTTTCAAGCTGGTACAGCCACGTTGGAAATCAGTATGTCAATTTCTCAAACAATCAGGAAACAATCTACCTAAAGACCCAGCATGGGACCACGAGGGGTGCAACCACACACTGAGACAATGGGGATGTTCTATCGGGAACTCACCAAGGCCAGCTGGCCTGGGTCTGAAAAAGCCTGGGATAAAACTGGTCTCACTGAACATAGCGGACAATGAGGACTACTGAGACCTCAAGAACAATGGCAATGGGTTTTTGATCCTACTGCACCTATTGGCTTTGTGGGAACCTAGGCAGTTTGGATGATCACCTTACTAGACCTGGATGGAGGTGGGTGGTCCTTGGACTTCCCACAGGGCAGGGAACCCTGACTGCTCTTTGGGCTTACGAGGGAGGGGGACTTGATTGGGGTAGGGGGAGGGAAAGGGGAGGCGGTGGTGGGGAAGAGACAGAAATCTTTAATAAAAAAAAATAAAATAAAATAAAATAAATAAATAAATAAAAAAGACCCAGCAGTACCATTTTTTGGGATGTTCAATATACTCACAAGGACAGGTGCTCAACTATGTTCATAGCAGCATTATTTGTAGTAGCCATAACCTGGAAACAGCCTAGATGTTCCTCATCTGAAGAATGGATAAAGAAAATCTGGTATATTTACACAATGGAGTGCTACACAGCAGTAAAAATTAATGACATCTTGAAATTTACAGGCAAATAAATGGATCTAAAAAATCATATTGAGTGAGGTAACCCAGACCTAGAAAGACAAATATAATATCTACTCACTTATGAGTGGCTTTTAGACACAAAGCAAAGAAAAACCAGCCTACTGCAGTCCACAATCCCAGAGAGCCTAGACAACAAAGAAGACCCTAAGAGAGACATACATGGACCTACATAGGAAGGAGAAAGAGACAATATCTCCTGAGTAAATTGAGAGTGTGGAGGGCAAGGAAGAAGGAGGAGAGGGAGAAGGGAGTGAGAAAGGGGAATTTGGAAAATGTATAGCTCAATAAAGACAAAAAAAAGAGACACAGGAAGTTGCGGTGGTAATGGGAGCTGAGGGTGAATCTAGAAGGGGATAGAGGGAGAAGTGGGGAATAAATATGATCAATTGTTTAAAAGAATTAGTAAGGCTCTTGGGGTTCTGGGGCCGAATCCCGAGGGCAACCTAGCGGGGAGGAGCTCCTTTGTTTCAATAGCCTGCCTGCAGCAAGCAAGGTAGGCGCTTTGTTTATCAGCTACCTAACCAGCACAGAGATCTGATCTCGGCACCAGGAGAGCCATCATTGGGGTGAGTTTGAGACCCGCGGCAGCAGCCAGGGACAGGGAACTCAGACTTTCCTCATCCTCCCTATACTTCCTGGGCTTCCTGCTGGGCCTATACTCCCAGCATACTGCCTCTCTCTTCCTACCCCACCCAGCTTGCATCCAGAACCCTCCCCCCTTTCTGCCTCCCTTCCCTCTTGGGGCTCTGGGGCCAAATCCCAAGGGCAACCTAGCGGGCAGGAGCTCCTTTGTTTCAATAGCCTGCCTGCAGCAAGCAAGTCAAGCCCTTTGTTTATGAGCTACCCAACCAGCACAGAGATCTGATCTCGGCACCAGGAAAGACATCACTCAAGCACCAGGAGAGCCATCACTGGGGAGTGACATCACTGGGAAGATACATCAGTAGGCAAGGAGACCTGATCCTGTAAAAGAAGATACATAGGGAAGCATTCAGAGGAAGAGATGGGCAGGCGCCAATGCAAGAATTCACCCAACAATCTGAAGAACAACATGAAACCACCAGAACCCAGCGACCTCACAACAGGAGGACAGGAACACCTTAATCAAGGAGAAGTAGAAAAAATTGACTTTATGAAAGTGATTGACGCCCTTAAACAGCATGTAAAAAATGCCCTTATAGAAATGGATGAGAAGTATAACAGAAAGTTTGAAGAATTGAATAAATCAGTGAATGATACCCTAGGAAACCAAGGAAAAACAATCAAACAGATAATGGAAACAGTTCAAGACTTGAAAATTGAAATGGAGGCAAAGAAGAAAACACAAACGGAGGGCTGGCTGGACATGGAAAATCTAGGTAAACAAAAAGAGAATACAGAAACAAGCATAACCAGCAGAATACAAGAGATAGAAGAAAGAATCTCAGATTCTAAAGATAACATAGAGAAAATAAACGCACTGATCAAAGAAAACAGCAAGTCCAACAAACTCTCATCACAAAACATTCAGGAAATCTGGGACACAATAAAAAGACGACACCTAAGAATTATTGGAGTAGAAGAAGGAGAAGAAGTGCACCTCAACGGTCCAGAAAATATATTTAATAAAATTATAGAAGAAAACTTTCCCAACCTAAAGAAACATATACCTATGAAGGTTCAAGAAGCATACAGAACACCGAATAGGCTGGATCAAAAAAAAATCCCCTCATCATATAATAATCAAAACACAAAGCATACAGAATAAAGAAAGAATATTAAGAGCTGCAAAGGAAAAAGGCCAAGTTACTAATAAAGGTAAACCTATCAGACTTACACCTGACTTCTCCATGGAAACCATGAAAGCCAGAAGATCCTGGATAGATGTACTGCAAAAACTAAGAGACCATGGATGCAAGCCCAGACTACTATACCCAGCCAAGCTTTCGTTCACTATAAATGGAGAAAACAAAATTTTCCAGGATAAAAACAAATTTAAACAGTATGTAGCCACAAATCCAGCCTTACAGAAAGTAATAGAAGGAAAATCACTAACCAAGGAGTCCAAAAATGACCACAATAACTCAGATCTAGAGACCCTTCAACAGCGCAACTCAAAGAAGGGAAGGAAACACACAAACTCTACTACTAAAAAAGTGACCGGAGTTAACAACCACTGGTCATTAGTATCACTTAATGTCAATGGGCTCAACTCACCTATAAAAAGGCACAGGCTAAGAGATTGGATACGAAAACAGGATCCAACATTCTGCTGTTTACAAGAAACACACCTCAACCACAAAGACAGGCACCTACTCAGAGTAAAGGGCTGAGAAAAGGCTTATCAAGCAAATGGACTAAGAAACAAGCAGGTGTGGCCATACTAATTTCTAACAAAGTTGACTTCAAACTTAAATCAATCAGAAGAGATGGAGAGGGATATTTTATACCCATAACAGGAACAATTCATCAGGATGAAGTCTCAATCCTGAATATCTATGCCCCTAATATAAAAGCACCCACGTACGTAAAAGAAACATTACTAAAACTCAAGGCAGCCATCAAACCGCACACAATAACAGTAGGAGACTTCAACACTCCTCTCTCACCAATGGACAGGTCAATCAGACAGAAACCCAACAGAGAAATAAGAGAATTAATGGAGGTAATGAATCAATTGGACTTAACAGACATCTATAGAATATTCCACCCAAATAGGAAAGAATATATCTTCTTCTCTGCAGCTCATGGAACCTTCTTGAAAATTGACCACATACTCAGTAACAAAGCCAACTTCCATAGTTACAAAAAAATATTAGTAACCACCTGTGTCTTATCAGATGACCATGGATTAAAGTTAGAATTCAACAACAATGCTACCCCCAGAAAGCCTACAAACTGATGGAAACTGAACAGTCAACTAATGAACCATACCTGGATTAAGGAAGAAATAAAGAAAGAAATTGAAGTCTTCCTGGAATTCAATGAAAATAAAGAAACAGCATACTCAAACTTATGGGATACTATGAAAGCAGTCCTAAGAGGAAAGTTCATAGCACTAAGTGCCCACTTAAAGAAAACAGAGAAAGCACACATTGGAGACTTAACAGCCCACCTGAAAGCTCTAGAAAAAAAAAGAAGCAGACTCACCTAGGAGGAGTAGAAGACTGGAAATAATCAAACTGAGGGCTGAAATCAACAAAATAGAAACACAGAAAACAATCCAAAGAATCAATGAAACAAAAAGCTGGTTCCTGGAGAAAATTAACAAGATTGATAAACCTCTATCCAAACTAATTAAACGGCAGAGAGAGAATATGCAAATTAATAAGATCAGAAATGAAAAGGGGGACATAGCCACAGACACAGAGGAAATTCAGAGAAGCATTAGATCTTACTACAAAAGCCTGTATGCCACAAAACTGGAAAATGTAAAAGAAATGGACACTTTTTTAGATAAATACCATTTACCAAAGTTAAACCAGGACCAGGTGAACAATCTAAATAGACCTGTTAGTCGCGAAGAATTAGAATTTGTTATCAAAAACCTCCCTACCAAAAAGAGCCCAGGACCAGATGGTTTCAATGCGGAATTCTACCAGAACTTCCAAGAAGACCTAATACCTATACTCCTTAATGTATTTCACAATATAGAAACAGAAGGGTCATTACTAAATTCCTTTTATGAAGCTACAATTACTCTGATACCAAAACCACACAAAGACTCTACCAGGAAAGAGAATTACAGGCCAAACTCACTCATGAACATCGATGCAAAAATCCTCAACAAAATACTGGCAAACCAAATACAAGAACACATTAGAAAAATTATCCATTATGATCAAGTAGGCTTCATCCCAGAGATGCAGGGCTGGTTCAACATACGAAAATCTATCAATGTAGTCCATCATATAAATAAACTGAAAGAAAAAAACCATATGATCATTACATTAGATGCTGAAAAGGCATTTGACAAAATTCAACATCCCTTTATGATAAAAGTCTTGGAGAGATTAGGGATACAAGGGTCATACCGAAATATAATAAAAGCTATATAGAGCAAGCCGACAGCTAACATCAAATTAAACGGAGAGAAACTCAAAGCCATCCCACTAAAATCAGGAATATGAAAAGGCTGTCCATTCTCACCATACCTCTTCAATATAGTACTTGAAGTTCTAGCAATGGCAATAAGACAACATCAGGGGATCAAGGGGATTCGAATTGGAAAAGAAGAAGTTAAACTTTCGTTATTTGCAGATGATATGATAGTGTACATAAGCGACCCCCAAAACTCCACCAAAGAAATCGTACAGCTGATAAACACCTTTAGTAATGTGGCAGGATACAAGATCAACTCCAAAAAAAAAATCAGTAGCCCTCTTATACACAAAGGATATGGAAGCAGAGAGGGAAATCAGAGAAGCTTCACCTTTCACGATAGCCAAAAACAACATAAAATATCTTGGGGTAACTCTAACCAAGGAAGTGAAAGATCTTTTTGACAAGAACTTTAAGGCATTGAAGAATGAAACTGAAGAGGATACCAGAAAATGTAAGGACCTCCTTTGCTCTTGGATTGGGAGGATCAACATAGTAAAAATGACAATTCTACCAAGGGCAATTTATAGATTCAATGCAATCCCCATCAAGGTCTCATCAAAATTCTTCACAGATCTTGAGAGGACAATAATCAACTTTATATGGAAAAACAAAAAACCCAGAATAGCCAAAACAATCCTATACAATAAAGGATCTTTTGGAGGCATTACCATTCCTGACTTCAAACTCTATTACCAGGCTACAGTAATGAAAACAGTGTGGTACTGGCATAAAAACAGAGAAGTCGATCAATGGAATCTTATAGAAGACCCGAATTTTAACCCACAAACCTATGATCACCTCATTTTTGATAAAGGAGCTAAAAGTATACAATGGAAGAAAGAAAGCATCTTCAACAAATGGTGCTGACACAACTGGATGCCAACCTGTAGAAGAATGAAAATAGACCAATATCTATCACCATGCACAAAACTCAAGTCCAAATGGATCAAAGACCTCAATATCAGTCCGAACACACTGAACCTGATAGAAGAGAGAGTGGGAAGTACACTACAATAGATGGGCACAGGAGATTGCTTCCTATGTATAACCCCAGCAGCACAGACATTAAGGGCAACATTGAATAAATAGGAAATCCTGAAACTGAGAAGCTTCTGTAAAGCAAAGGACACTGTCACTAAGACAAAAGGCAACCTACTGACTGGGAGAAGATCTTCACCAACCCCGCAACAGACAAAAGTCTGATCTCTAAAATATATAGAGAACTCAAGAAACTAGACTTGAAAATGCTAATTAACCCAATTAAAAAATGGGGCACTGAACTAACAGAGAATTCTCAACAGAAGAAGTTCAAATGGCCAAAAGACACTTAAGGTCATGCTCAACCTCCTCAGTGATCAGGGAAATGCAAATCAAAACAACTTTGAGATATCATCTTACACCTGTCAGAATGGCTAAAATCAAAAATACCAATGATAGCCTTTGCTGGAGAGGCTGTGGAGGAAGGGGTACCCTCATCCATTGCTGGTGGAAATGCAGTCTTGTGCAACGACTTTGGAAATCAGTGTTTCGGTTTCTCAGGAAATTCAGGATCAACCTACCCCTGGACCCAGCAATACCACTCTTGGGAATATACCCAAGAGATGCCCTATCATATGACAAAAGCATTTGTTCAACTATGTTCATAACAGTATTATTTGTAATAGCCAGAACCTGGAAACAACCTAGATGCCCTTCAATGGAAGAATGGGTGAAGAAAGTGTGGAATATATACACATTAGAGTACTACTCTGCCATAAAAAGCAATGACTTCTCGAATTTTTCATGAAAATGGATGGAAATAGAAAACACTATCCTGATTGAGGTAAGCCAGACCCAAAAAGAGGATCATGGGATGTACTCACTCATAATTGGTTTCTAGCCATAAATAAAGGTCACTGAGTCTATAATTGGTGAACCTAAAGAAGCTAAATAAGAAGGTTAACCCAAGGAAAAACATATAGTTATCTCTTGGCTATGGGAAGTAGACAAAATTGCAGGGGAGAAAATTTGGGATCTTGGGGGTGGGGTGGGATGGGGGTAAGGGGAGATGGGGAGAGAAAGGTGAGAAGGGGAGGATGGGGTTAACTTGGGGAAACAGGATGATTGGGATAAAGTAAGGTTGGATAGGGGAGCACGGAAGCACAATTCTTAGTTAAGGGAGCCACCTTAGGGTTGGCATGAGACTTGAACCTAGAGTGGCTCCCAGGTGCCCAAGGCGATGTCCCCAGTTAGTTACTTGGGCAGTTGAGGATAAGGAACCTGAAATGACCCTATCCTATAGCAATACTGATGAATATCTTGCATATTACCATAGAACCTTCATCTGGCGATGGATGGAGATAGAGACAGAGACCCACATTGGAGCACTGGACTGAGCTCCCAAGGTTCCAATGAGGAGCAGAAGGAGGGAGAACATGAGCAAGGAAGTCAGGACCATGAGGGCTGCACCCACCCACTGAGACAGTGGGGCTGATCTATTGGGAGCGCACCAAGGCCAGCTGGACTGTGACTGAAAAAGCATGGGATAAAACCGGACTCTCTGAACATGGCGAATAATGAGGGCTGATGAGAAGCCAAGGACAATGGCACTGGGTTTTGATCCTACTTCATGTTCTGGCTTTGTGGGAGCCTAGCCAGTTTGGATGCTCACCTTCCTAGACATGGATGGTGGGGGGCGGACCTTGGACTTTCCACAGGGCAGGGAACCCTGACTGCTCTTTGGACTGGAGAGGGATGGGGAGAGGAGTGGGGGGAGGGGGAGAAGGGTGGGAAGAGGGGGAGGGAAATGGGAGGCTGGGAGGAGGCGGAAACTTTTTTTTCCTTTTCTCAATAAAAAAATTTAAAAAAAAGAATTAGTAAGTAATAAAAATAATAAGGTCATAATTATCGATATTCTATTCATTTCTGTCTTTATCCCATTAAGGGAATTGATCATGCATAACTGCTTCTGTTTCAGATACAAGAACAGATGGTACAGACTCTTTTGATGGTGTCCAAGGGCCCTATCTTTAAAAGAGCAACCTCAGCTTAAAAATGATTGTTCTCTACCCTGTAACTATACACCCAGAAAAGTTGGAGGTAAAATTGACCATTCAGCAAATAATTTGCTATTAAAGGCCTTTATTTCTTAGCATCTACCAATTTAAAACATGAAGTGCTAAGAAAATGTGATTCTTATCCTAATATCCCCAGACTTTGTTACAAGGAATTACAGTGCTCAAATGTTCAAGGGAATCATAACACCCTCTTATGTATGTACAAAGGAATTATAGAAATTAGGTATTTTGAAGATTTACTTTTTTATTAATGTGTGTGAGAGAATATATTCTTCTTGTGTGTGTATATGTGTGTGTGCATGTGTGACCAGAAGAGGGTGTCAAATAACCAGAAGTTGAAGTTACAAGCAGTGTGTGCCACCCATATCTCTCATCCTACCCTCTTTCAATGCTACAAACCAAGCTCAGGACCTCTGTAAGATCAGTAAGTGTTTTTAATAACCATTGAGACACCCAGTCTCTCCAGCCTCCTAATACTGCAATTTTTTTCCTTGTGTACATTTTATTTTTTTTATTGAAAAAAAATTTCTGCCTCCTCCCAGCCTCCCATTTCCCTCTTCCTCCTCCCACTCCTCTCCCCTTCCCCCCACTCCTCTCCCCCTCCCTCTCCAGACCAAAGAGCAGTCAGGGTTCCCTGCCCTGTGGAAAGTCCAAGGTCCTCCCTCCTCCATCCAGGTCTAAAAAGGTGAGCATCCAGACTGGCTAGGCTCCCACAAAGCCAGAACATGAAGTAGGATCAAAACCCAGTGCCATTGTCCTTGGCTTCTCATCAGCCCTCATTGTTTGCCATGTTCAGAGAGTCCGGTTTTATCCCATGCTTTTTCAGTCACAGTCCAGCTGGCCTTGGTGCGCTCCCAATAGATCAGCCCCACTGTCTCAGTGGGTGGGTGCACCCCTCATGGTCCTGACTTCCTTGCTCATGTTCTCCCTCCTTCTGCTCCTCATTGGGACCTTGGGATCTCATTCCAGTGCTCCAATGTGGGTCTCTGTCTCTATCTCCATCCATTGCCAGATGAAGGATCTATGGTGATATGCAAGATATTCATCAGTATGGCTATAGGATAGGGCCATTTCAGGTTCCCTATCCTCAGCTGCCCAAGGAACTAACTGGGGACATCGCCCTGGGTACCTGGGAGCCCCTCTAGGTTCAAGTCTCTTGCCAACCCTAAGATGGCTCCCTTAATTAAGGTATATACTTCCCTGCTCCCATATCCACCCTTCCTTTATCCCAACCATCCCATTTTAAAGCAGTTTTTTCCCCACTGTTAGTTCTTTGAGAGTTTCACTCATACAGTGTATTTTTATCATGGGCACTCTCTCCCTAACCCCCCAAGATCTACCATTCCTTTCTATCCACCCCGCTTTCTATCCTGTTATTGGTTGTTTCAAACCATCAAGGGCATTCATGACCTCCCCTGGTCTTCTGGTCCTTGTAAAGTGTGGTCAATTTACCAAGGGACAAACCCTTTAAGAAAACAGATGCATCTTCTCCAAGAAGTTATCAATTGCCAATAACTCTTTAGCTAAGACAGGTTTCTGTGCCCACCTCCCCTATACATCTTGAATTTTTGTCTGCTTTGGA
>JABTXL010008037.1:10674662-10714903 GCA_025134845.1 Neodon shergylaensis | reverse complement strand
AAAAAAATGTTCCTGTGAATTTATTGTGTGATTGATTTATCATTTAATATCTGCTACCACCCTCATAAAATTGATGCCCCAACCAAAAATTCTTTGAAATGTCTTCCTCAACATGAGATTTCATTTAAAAAGAATAAATAGCTATATGATCCTCCAATTCTTCCTGCTGTGTTTGACAACCTTCAGTGGAGGCTTATCAAGATTATATGATCCTGAGTTAAATTTCAATGTCCCCATAACAAAAGCAAAACTTATGTAAACCAATTCAACAATAATTTTATACAAATATATATTTGATAATTGCATGAATACATACAACTTTGGCTTACCTTAGATAGTTGCAAAACATGAAAAACTATTCTTTTCCATATTTTTAGTAGATAAAAATTACTGGCCAGCTGCTATTAGTACCATTTCTCAGTCACCTTTGCCAAGTTTACCTAGTTCTATGCAATTTTCTAGTTGTCAATGAAATTGGGAAAGAATTTTCAGGAACCCATATTTCAGGTATATCATGATTTTCTACACATAGTGACACCCCCAGCTGCTCCAACAGAAAGAAGAGCCTCCATGACCACCTCTACTCCAGCATCTTCTCCGGAAAGATTTATATGATTTGGAAACAACAATCACCTGTATCCAGAAAGTAAGCAACCCCATATGAACTTCAAGTGCAAAGTGAGGTTTATAGAAACACACATCACTGTCTTACGTTACTGACACTTTGTTTATTTGTTGGAACTGAAGGGACCATATCAAAGATCTATCATTTAGATATTTTAAAGAGTTGTCCATGATATGTGTTTTCTTCAGAAGTCCCCCAGGAGTCATGGCTCTATTGAAAAATATCAACCTGGGGAGATCAGAAGACACTAGGGACACGATGACCAATGAACATGTGATGGAAAGATGGGAAAAATAGAGAACGGGGTGGAAAGATGAGAAAGAGAAGTAGAGTGGTTCATAGCTTTGGAGAGAGGTTGATACACAACTGTGGTGAGCTTTAGTGGTATTCTACTAATCTGAAGATCAGAGAGTAAAACAGTTACACTGGTCAGCCATGCAGATCGGGTAGTGGTGGCACACACCTTTAATCACGGTAGCCACACTAGTTTGCCATAGAAGTTGAATGGTAGTGGTGCATGCTTTTAATTCCAACACTAGAGAGGAATACAAAATGGGAGGAGACAGGTCTCAGCTCAGTCTCATATTGAGGATTCATGGAGGCAGGATCAGCATTTTGGTCTGAAGTAGAGGTAACAGCCGGTGGCTGGCTACTTTGTTTTTCTGGTCATCAGGTTGTACCCCAATATCTGTCTCTGGGTGTTTTTTTTTTTAATTTGTGCTACAGTGAGCAAAAGGCCACACATATGAGGAGCCTGCACTGCCACCTCAGGACATGGGCTGATCTAGAGGATGGGGCTGCTGCTGAGGGTTATGTCTGCCTCTGGGACCTAATCACAGCTAGGGTCTGTGTTGATGTCTTACATGGCCCATCTTGCCGTCAAGGTCCATTTGTATGTTAATGGTCTGGGCTAACACTCAGGTCATGCTGATGTCTGGGAGCATGTTGCTTGGGGTGGGAGGATGGCAAATTGATCTGTCACTTGAGGCTGTAGTGATGTCCAGGGCTGGACTGCCCCCAAGGGCCATAGACCTAGACATGGGTCTGTGTTGGTTGATGTCTACGGCCCATGTTACCATCAAAGGTCAGTGGTAAGGTCTGCCACCTGAAGCAGCCATATTATTGTCGGAGCTCCATGCTGAGCTGGCCCAGGCCCTCACCTTCCATCATGCACATAGACAGTAGTGTGGGCACAGGGGATCTGGACACTCCCCCCCACCCCGGCTGGTGGGGAGAAAAGGCCTTACAGTGAAACGGGCTGACCGACTTAGCTACCACCCAGGCCCAGATTCAGGGCCTTGAATTGGCCCATCTCAATATCTATTCCACCTATGAGCTCCCAGAGCACGTGAAGGGGCAGGTCTTGTGAAACCAGAACTGCTGGTATCCTTGACACAGGATACCAGCAGAATATCCAAGAAGAGGCTTAGTGAGGGTCCAGTATTGATAGTGTAACAGACGTCAGAAGCCTTGAACCAGACCAAGAACTCATTGCAATGAACATTTGCAAGTAAAGCTGTTTGGGCAAAAGGGTAGACTGCATGTCATGCAGCTTCCAATGCTACTACAATGGACGAATGAATGATGGAGAGGTGGGAAAGACAGAGCAGCGGAGTGGTACAAATTTGGCATTTTTTTATTTTTTATTTTCTCTTGGAGAAGCAGTCACGATGGTGGAAGGCAGATATGGAGGGACTGGGAAATGAGTAATATTGGGGTGCATGATGTAAAATTCCCAAAGAATCTATATAAAAATATGTTTAACAAAAAGAGGAAAAAGAAACCTACCAATAGCATCTACACTAGATTCTACTCTGCCAAATACAAAGAAATTTCTTCTCTCAATGCATATTCAACACACTTCACCTCTTACCGCATCTCTAAATTGCTTTTCTCATCATCCATTGTCCTGATGTCAGTTTGTTGTTTGCTGTTTGTCTCTCCAGTTTATAGAACAATGCATCTTGCACTACTCATTTGCTTTACTCTTGTGCATGATCTACTCAGGTTTTCAAACTTTTAGATTGAATCCTCATTTTTAGCCCTTTCTGCATTCTCTGTATAATTGTGTTGTGATTGAAACTCTAAATTTGTATCTTGGGAGCAAACGCTAAACCTGTATATTGAAATATTCCCTTAGTGTTTCCATTAGTACTCTTAATATTTTTGTTAACAATTTTGCACATATGTGTATAATGTATTTTCATTGTGTTCACCCTGTAATATCCTTCCTCCCCCACTCCCACTGAACCCCATTTTCCCAGAAAACTCTCTGCTTTCAGTCATGTCTTCCTTTTTATGACCCACTGAAATTAATTACATCTGCTCACTTGAACATGGGTAGGGGCATAGTTACTTGGAGCATACACAACTAACCAGTAGCTGCATGACAGGAGAAAATTATCCCCACTCTTGCAGCAACAGTTAATTGCCAATAACTCCAGAGCAAGAAGTGGAGCCTCCCAATGTCCTCCCTGATTCGTGTTCATCTTAATTTTTGTTAGTTCGTTGACATCCCATACATGTGTACAATGCATACTAGTTATGCTCTTCCCACACTCTTTTTACCTTCTTTCCAGCCATGCAAATCCCACACTCCTTAATTCCCTTTGTCAGATTTATTTTTGCTTTGTTATCTAGGCTAACTGGGGTTATTTGTGGTGATACTGGATTGGGACTGTCCGATGTAGCTTGGTGGAGTCACCAGTAGGCACACAACTAAAGGCAACAATTCTGTCTTTCTCTGGTTCTGTCCATAGTAAAGATTGTCACTGCGAGGGCAAGGATCACCTCAGTCCATCATTCTCCATTGCTTCTAAGCTGTTCATGAACCCTTCTGTGTCAATGCCCTGCAGTTCATCTGTAGGTTTTGTGAGTTAGTGATTGCAATGGCTATGAATTGCTCAGAAGATGGCATTCCTCAGTCCTTACCTCTATCTTTTGTCTCTTACAATCTTTCTGCACTGCTACTACAATGTTCCAGGAGTCTCAGAGCAGCTATTATAAATGTCTTATTTAGGTATAAGCACTCCACTCTTACTTATTCTTAGCACCTTATTCAGCCATAAGTCTCTGCATTGATTTTAACTCATTGAAAAGAAACACTTCTCTGATTAGGGCTGAGAGTGTTAATTGTCTATTGGTATAAAAATATATGTTTAGAAGTGGTTTAGCATTATTTCAATTTAGCTAAAAAGGGAAAAAAAACAGGAACAACAACAGAATTAAGCCACCCATGGCTTTTGGGTGGTTTTTATGCACTAAGTAGAGATCTTTTTGTGAGTGGATTAGGCTTCAGATTTAATTACCAAGTGAATAAGTGGCGGTTACTTTAGTAAATTCAGCACCACTTTTGTATAAATGAGTACATTTTGCCTAGAAGGTAGTATTGCCGTTCATAAGGTTTCCCGTGAGATAGGACTACTGATATTTTTCCTCCTCTTCTGTCTTGCATAGGAACTTGGAATTCAATGAATGTTAGCCAACAGTGGAGGCACTTTTAACTCAGTTCCTTCTTGCTTTATATAATACAACAAAACTGTGTGTTGTCTTCAAAAAAAAAACAGTCTTATCATCTCATTAAGGTAGTTAACAAAAAAGAATAGTATGTGTTGTTTGGAGGCCTTCTCAGTTTTTCCTGAACAACACTTAACTACTCATCCCACAGCAGGTACTGGGGATTTTTATTCAGTAACCTACAAATTCCCTGGGAAAGACTTTCTCCCACTCTCAAGATTTTGTAGTTGTTCATGGTTCTTTGCAGGGGGGAAGTTAAGGCTTTGTAAGCTTATTCCTGTCCACTCTAATATGTCTATTGTTGTTGTCCTTGTTCAGCTCATGTTATTGGTGAGACGCAATAGGTGTAGCTTCTGACTACCAGAAGACACAATCTCACAACAAACTCCTGGATCATCCAGTTTTTACAATCTCTATGCCCCTCTGCATGCAGGGGTGCCTTAGACTTGGATGTAGATGTTTTGTTGATGTATCCATTGGAATTAGGCTTGTTATTCTGCATTTTTATTAATTGTGATTTTCTGTAATGGTCTCTGTTGGTTGCAAAGAGAAGCTTTCTTGATGAGGGATGAGTAGTAGACTCATCTATGGTATAAGGACAAATATTTAAAATGTAGTTATGGGTTATGTTGCTTTAATAAAGTATCGGCTGTAAGTTCTTCTCTATGACCCATGACTTTCCTAGCCCTGGAAACCTAGCTTAGGTTTCCATTACAAGGCAGGATTATTCTCTTGTTGAGCAGGTCTAAAGTCCAATTAGAGAGCTGTTGGGTGTCACCAAGATGTGAGCGCTACTACTGCACCTTTGAGGTTATTGTTCCATGCTGGCATGTGTTGTGGCTCATGGGTGTCATAGGTAGATAGGACTGATGGTTGTTCTCTCTTTTGGAATCTTGAAGGTCATCTGATGGTACAATGCAAGCCAGTCATAGTCATCATCAAGGAAGCTTTCAGGTTAGTTTCAGCTCAAGGACTCTGAGCCCTGTTTCTAGAGTATACGGGGTCTTCACCAATAGGTACTTAACTTATACAAAGGTACACTTTTGATTACAAAGTTGTTTTCACTTCCACAAATGTCAAATTGCATCATTCTGAATTTTCTCACTGAACATCTTTTCTTCCCTATCCCACTGCAGTCAGGAGCTTTTTATAGTAGGTTTAAATATATTTTAAATTTTAAATGTCTGCACTTTTCCATTTCTAGTGGTATTGCTTTTGCTATTGCCATGATCTCATGTTCAGATAACTAAAATTGAATCATTTTATTCCCAGTTTCTGCTAATAAATGTTACAAAGTATTCAGAAATTTATCAAAATGTAGATCATACGAGGAAATCTCTTTCTTGCAACTGACTTGTTATTACAGTGAACATGACACTTAACCTCCCCAGCACTTAACCTGGCCCAAACTTGTCTCATGACAAGCTCCTTGGTGCTGCAATCCAGCATCTGGGGGCATTTCTTCATTCCTGGGACAAGTTGGGTGCACTCCCACAGCTCCAGAGCTTGTAGTCTCTGTTCTGAAGCGATCTTTCCATTCATTTTACTCGTCTTGTTCTTTCTCAGCTTTTAAGCCTTGGATTACAAATTTTTTCAGGATCTGTCATTTTTAAACCAGGCTTAGTGTGATTCCATCGATTTTTTTTTCACGTGGCTGAGCCTAGTAGAATACCTGGAAGATTAGCTGTGTTTATCAGCATTGATTGTGTAAACAAGTGAGGAGATGAATGATAAACCTAATGTCCCATTCTGTATACTACACTACCCCTACATACTTAAATGGAAGGAAGTGCCATTTTTTCTTAATTTAGATGAATAAAACCACACAATCTGCCTATTTCTGCATATAGCCTCTTTCAATGAATATAATTATTTTACTATCCATCCATCTTTGCCCATGTGTTGCAGAAGTGGTGCTTGTTCGTCCCAGCCACCCAGAACCAAAATAACCACTGTATTAATTAAATCACTGCTTGGCCCATTAGCTCCAACTTCTTTTTGGCTAACTCTTACATCTTAATTTATCCCATTTCTAGTAATCTATGTATTGCCACATGGTAGTGTCTTACCAGCAAAGTTTCGACATGTCTGACTCTGGCAGCAGCTCCATAGCATTCCTCCAACTCTGCCTTCTTCCTCCCAGCATTCAGTCCATTTTTTCCCTGCCTACCTAAGTTCTGCTCTATCAACAGGCCAAGGCAGTTTCTTTATTCATTAATGGTAATCACATCACACAGAGGGAACTTCCATATCACCCATGTTGTTGTAGAGTAGTATCCCTTTGGATAGCTGAGTGGTCAGCTGTGTTCATCCATTCACTTGTTGATGTGATTCAGTTTACCACAGCAATCAGCAGCCTTGCACGTGGGCCACTGCTCTAACCTCTCGCCCTTCCCAAAACCTTATACTGATTTAGGTATAAATTAAAAACAACAACAACAACAACCACAACAATGAAAGTGGTCAGAATCCTGTCAGATTCCTCATCATTTATCTTCTAACCTCTTTATTCTTTGGCAAACTCAACAATCTCTAAACCCTGGAAGTGTTTTTTCTTCTCTTCTCCCTCAGTATTTTGTCCAAGACTCCATTCTATGCTCAACAATTGGAAACATTTATTTTTTGGTTTAGTCACTCCTTTATATCTTATTTTCCTGACTATACTGTAATTTTATATATACAAAGATTATTTTTGTCCTGTTTATCACTAGGGTCCTAACACCTGGGATACTCTCTCACACATAAGCATGCTTTCCTTTAAAATCAAACAAAAGTGATAATTTTATACAAAGCTACATGTCATCTCCAAAAAAATTAATTTCACATTTATCTCTCCTCTAAGAGTAAAATGACCATCCTCTATGAAAATAATCGTGTGCTATTATACCTACTTTCTACTGTAACAGAGGGGCTCTGTTCAAGTTTGGTACAATGATAAACTTGATCAATGAGACAAATCTTTAAAGACTCTGACATAGTATTGTCATGTATTTTCTTCATTTTTCTTTCCATAATTTGTTTTTTCTTTTTTGCATTTTTAATAAACCTACCAATCTGAGAATGATACATAATGCATACCAAATAAATAACTTTCAAATATATATTTGTTTATATATAAATTGTATACTGTAAATGAAGTGCTCTAAGTATATGATACACTCAATAAAATCATATTATTGCTTAAATTTCTCATGCATAGCATATGTGAAGACAGATAGATACTTTCATATAAATAGATACATGCTATGTACCTAACCTATTAATATAGTCTTCAAGGAGGGTGTGCATTATTTAAGCATATGTGCAATTATATATAGACATACATTTAATGCATCAGATTTTGAGAGCTGTGGAATGCGTGTTGCACCATAAAAATGAATAGTTTAAAAATAGCAGGATCTTCTTTTGCTGAAGGAAAGAACTCAAAGCACATAAACACCACGACAAGCTTAGAACCTTCTTTTGTGATCTAAGAAATCACAGGAAATTAATTAGAAACTGTACTTTTTTAATGTACAGCCAAGGTCTAGCTATCTTTGTCTTCCTCAGAGTGTTAAATGTTTATCTTTTAGAATACAGCTTCAGACCTACCAAAGCAGAATGTTTGGAGACTGGGAGGTGGGTCCACACCTCAGGATGTTTAACAAGCTTGATAAATGATTGTGGAGAAAGCTATAATTCAAAACTCTTTGATCTGACGCCATATTATGGGCACATAGGCTGTTGTTGAAGACTGAAAGGCCTGATGCGAGATCAGCTGTGAGTGGGAAGTGAGATTCTGCGTGGGGCAGCACAGAAGGCTGCAGACTGGGGGGTGCCACTTTGCATGGAGTCCTGGATTCACAAGGTGTGGATGGTTGGAGAAATACTATTTCAAAGAAGACCTCATGCTCCCTTTCAGGGTGAAGGAAGCAAGGCTTTCAGCTATGTGTGTCTCCGTTTCTCACTTCCCTCTCAGTCTCCTCCTGTTCTTTGACCTTCCTACCAACACGTTTTGCGTTGGAAATATGTTCTGAATCACAGCCGTGCTCAGCACTGTCTGCCTCTCTTTTCTCTTCTTAGTATCTATGGCAGATTCAGATTTAGGTTTTAGGCCAGCTTACGGAGTGGCAGCCACCACCCAGCTTCTAACGGAAAGGTAATTCTAAGCTGTTTTGCAAGAAAGTGTTCTAGAGATCAATTAGACAGTATCGTTCATTTGAGGTTAATACAACAGCCTCCAGAAACAGTTAAGAAGATAAAAGAAATCACAAAGTAACTCAGCAAGTGATGCATCCTGGTACCCAAATGTCTCCCCTTGATCTTCCAGAAATCCATCGTTCCACTTCTTTAAAGATGTTTTCTGTATATCTCTGTAAGTGTGTGTAAGTAAGTTTATGGATAAACAAACATTAAATGAATGATAAATAAGTCTACACACAGACTAATGAAAATTGAGAATTCATTTCAGCGTCAACTCGACATCGTATGGTTGCTAGAAACCCAGCATCGTCAATAAGCTGCACTGTGTAAAAGGTTTCGTTGCATGAAACTTCACTGTTACTTTTAATTTCCTAACATAAAGCAGAACATATATGACATACAAGCTCATTAATTTCTTCTCATATAAGATTCTATCTAACCTTTCTGAAATGTTAATAGAAACTAATTAAGCTGTCCATGCCTTAAGACTGATATTGTTAGATAATAAGACACTTGGTGGTTTGTAACTAACTTACTATGAACAGAACTAGAAAATTCCAGAAACTTGGAAGCCTTTAGTTTATGAACAAATAAAGAAATTTGCATATGGCAATATTTCTCATGGGATTTCCTAGAAAGCATGATGCATCTGAGTCCTGGGATATTATCTAAGCAAACAACGTAGAAAAGCTTCCAAATTTATATGCAGATAAATTAAATTAACTAAGATTATTGAAGTATTAAAATAGAAGGGTCTAAAATATAACAAGAAATGTACAAAGACAATGATAAAAAAAATTTGCTGCTGAAGAAGAGAGTGCACAGTGATGTTTCCTTTTTTGTTATTATCCATCTGGCTTCCTAGCCAGCTCATATGTCTCCTTCACCATTTCAAATACATCACCAGTTCTACCCATAGTGGGCTTCAGAGCATCTCTCAGGAAATCATAGTAGATTCTGGCTTCATGTACTTAGTCAAATTTTAATTCAATATTAAATTCAGTGTTATTTTTAGCAAAATAATGTATTTTGTATGAAATACAAATACAAATGATTTCATGTATCTATAAATGACAGCACAAAAATTATATATGGTAATTTTTTACTGAAATAGTATATCAACTTGAGTTTAAACACTGTATTATGTGAAAAAAATGATTTCAGAGGTGATATAGTCTTCAATCACCTGACTGTCCCATAATTGTTTTAATTAATTCTCAATACTTGAATTTCGGGTTGTTTCTTGGGTATCACTTTTGTAACTAAGGATCTTTATAAATGACTAACACACCTGAATTTATAGCTACTTTTTCTCATAAGAAATATTTATAAAAATAGAAATACTGAATATTGTAACTCTCCATATCTTCCTATCAGGATAAACCTATATACATCCATTCAACAGGCTAGCTGAAACACATTGTTTATGCTAATACTTGTATTTCTAAATCATTAAGTTATTGCTTAACATTGGTTATCAACCTGATAGAATCAGCTTGACCAATGACCACAGAAATAAACCTCAAACATGCCTTTGAAGGATTGTCTAGATTCATTTAACTAATGTAAGAAGAACCAGCGTGTGGGTGGTATCATTCTATGTGTGGTTTCCTAGACTAAGTAAAAAGGAAAAAGATAGCTAGGATTCCAGGTTATAGATAAATGACCAGTCAAGTCACCTTTTGAGTCTTCTGTCATTCTCTGCCAAGATGGATTGTATCTGCTGGAACTGTAAGTCTAGATAAACTCCTCCCATCTTTAGACGCATGCATCAAGTATTTTGTCACAACAATGACAACTAGCAATAGTCATATATGTATATATTTTAAAACTAAAAGAAGCATGAGTCCTGACAATAGAAAATAGTTTATCTAAGTCTTAGTCACTTAAGAGAACAATTACAGCCACTCTTCTGCTTATACATGCATATTAGAATAAACCACATGACTCTTAACACCCAAATGAAATAATTGAATCTGATGATTCGTGATGGCCCTTGACTGAGCCTGGAACCACTTGAGAGGTGGGCTTCCAGGGCAAACCAGTGGGAGTTATTTTGATTATGTTAATTTGAGATGAAATACTCACTTACAAATAGTAGCACCATCCCATGGGCTGCTGGGTCCAGAGCTTAAGAAAAAGGAGAAGGGTATCTGGGCACATTCATTGGTGTCTCTCTGTTTCCTGATTGTGGGTGTGGTTTGAGGAGTTGCTTCAAGCCCCTGATATCATCCCTTCCCATGTTTAACCACATCTTGAGCTGGAAGCATAGGGAAACAAAATCATGACGTTTGTATGAAGGTTCAAGGAGGTGAGTACAGCTGATTATAAAGCACTGGCTAAAGAGCAGTCCTCTATTTAGGGAAGTTTGTTCTCTTCACCAATGACACAGCTACTGGCAGGACACTTGGCACCATCCACTGTACTTGAGGCATAATAGAGAAAGCCAGAAACACAATCTTGGCATTAATTAGTGTCATATACCAATTAAAGCCAGAGAAAGTCATTTTAAAAAATCTGACTATAGAAGCTTCCTAAAACATAAATATATGAAAACAAGCATTCTGAATGAAATCACCAAAATACCATAGGAGACAGAGCCCCAATTAGACATCTCTTGAAACCAAATGAAACTTCCAGTATCAGGAACAGGTTACAGCTAATTAAGGTGTTGGACAAAGGAGTCTTATGGAAACCCACAAACAACCCAGGGTGTTGCCAAGCATATAGGTTGGCTCTCTGAAAACAGACAGCAAGATTCCATTGCTGAAGACAATACCCACACAACTCAGCATAGAGAGGTCAAGCTAATGCCTACATAAAGCCATCACCCCTATGTTCTAGCATCTTTGGTACAGGAAGGACTCTACATGTTATCAAATGAGAAAAGTAAACACCAATCTAGCCATAGACACTTAGCTCTACAACAGCCTCCTGCCTATGATACGTTAGGGCAACTGTGGCACAAAGTTTGTGGGAGTAACCAAACTATATCTCAAGGCCCACTCTACATGATGCAACCCATATTTAACTAAAGGTTCATTCCACAAGATGCCACCCATATCTGAAGCTGCATAAGTAACCACGAACCCAGGGACCTAGGGCAAAATCAAATACTAAAGCAAATAATGTAGCAATAAAATGACTCATAATAATATTCGCCTATAGCCATAAATCAGTGCTTTGCTCAACCATCATTGGGGCAGCTTCCTCTTGCTGCAGATGGGAACAAATTCAAAGACCCATAGCCACACATTATGCAAAGCATAAAGAGACCTTGGAACACTCAGCCCTAAACAGGAAATCTCCATCAAATCCCTCCTCTCAGAGCTCAGGCAACCCTGCAGAAAAAGGAAGCAGAAAGGGTGTAAGAGCCAGAGAGGTGGAGGACACCCAGAAAACAAACCTCTAAATCAACAGGATCAACACACATATGAACTCACTGAAACCGAGACTGAAGTAGCATGTACAGAACCTCCTGGTGTCTGTATCGAATGGGGTCATAGAGCTAAAAGAAGTGGACACATGCCCTATCCCTCACCCAGAAGCAATCTTCATTTGATAACGTGAAAATGAAAATTCTAGTTTTCTTCAAGAGATTATTTCTGGGAAAACAAACTACATGGCCAACAGAAAACGAACTCAGTGGCATCTTTGAAGGTTCATTGTCTCATAATGTATCATGGCTTTTTTGTAAAATATATCTTATATTTTATTTTATTTGTATTTTTTCTCTTTTTGCCTTCCAAGTCCTTTGGGTATATACAATAGCTTCCAGTTTAGTGTTTTTATGTGATTCCTGGGTGTGCAAGTGAATGGGTCTCTGCAATAATACCTGTCTCTTACGCCTTTTCTTGAGCTCTTTTCCTTCAGTTTACTTGCTTTGTCCTGTCCCAATGTCTTAGTTTTGTCTTAACATGTTATACTTTACTTTATTGTTATTGTTTAGGGGACTACTTGTATTCTAGTGAGATACAGAAAGGGGGTGGATTCAGACAGATGGAGAGGTAGTGAGGAACTGGGAGAAGTAGAGAAGAGAATCTGTAATCAGGTATCAGGATATATTATATGAGAAGAAAAATGTATTTTCAATAAAAGGGAGAAAGGATCAAAATATTTTTTTTAGAAAAAAACCTTTTTATTAGGACTTTTGTTGCTTTGGTTAGGACATTTTTTTCACAGCAGAGAAGTCAAGACACAGGTCTAGCTGGCAGATTTCTTTTTTCTATTTTAATAAGAATGAAATACATGAAATTCATCTGCATTCACGTGCTATAAACAGCAGGGTTCTATCAACTTGCCACATGACTATATTAGTTCTTTGACTAGATGCCAGTTTAGGTTGCAAGCAATTCATAGCTCAACCATGTCTCAATTGTGCATAATTCTGCATTTCTCAACATTAATGACAGCATAAAGCCATAGTCTGCAGAATAAGGTGTAGTTTTATAGATGTTTTGATACAATGTACATTGCCTGGCAGAAAAAAAAAATCATTTCCAAAAAGTAAAACGGACTTCTCATCACATTGAAACTCTAGCCAAGTATCTTGAGATAACCCCATGGAATGAAGGGAAAATGAAGCTCGAGTGGAGTATCTTGAAATAACCCTATAAAATGAAGGGAAAATTGAATCCTTTGATAAAAAGGAAACAGCAAATGTTCAGGATATTTTTGAACTTCAGAGGTAATGTACACAAAGATGACTTCTTTTTATTTTTATTTTTGGTTTTTCGAGACAAGGTTTCTCTGTGGCTTTGGAGCCTGTCCTGGAACTAGCTCTGTAGACCAGGCTGGTCTCAAACTCACAGAGATCTGCCTGCCTCTGCCTCCCGAGTGCTGGGATTAAAGGCGTGCGCCCCCATCGCCTGGCTGACTTCTTTTTATAATAGACTCGGTAAAATACCTCAAAGATTTTCAGTTTTGATTCTGTATATTAGTTACCATACTGTAGTTAAGGGGCTACAACAATAAGCATTTGTCAGGGCCCTGGAAACACTTGCCTAGATTTGGAACAGGATTTCTTACAATGTAATAATGTATTATCTTGGACTGTTACGGTGAGGTTGACAGGGATTACTCAAGGCCTCACTACTAAGGCTGTTTGTGAGTCTCAGAATATTATCTTGCAAGTTCACTGACTATGGGAGGTTCTCTACAGGAAAATTCAAACTAAAGAAACTTGCTTGCTTTCCTGAGAATGAAAGAAGAGAGAGGAAGAAGAAAGGAAGAGGCAGGGGAGGAAAGGAGGGTTGGATGGATTGATGGAAGGAAGGAATGAGGGAGGAAGGGAGAGGGGCAGGGAGGAAAAAAAAGAGAGTCTTTTATAGACAATCTTGTTTCCTTCTTGTACAATTATGTAGTTAAGATCTAACAAAGGACAAGGGGGAAGGAATTTATAAGGATGTGGGTTATTGTTAGTATGCAGAGATTACTCGAAGCCTCTTTAGAAATCTCTTTTAGCTTGAGACTCAGGACAAAGGCTTTCTGTTTAGTCCAGCCTATAGAACAACACACTGTATCTCTGAATACGTAGAACCCAGTCGATCTAATGATGTTTAAAAGTATCAGAGCTATACCAAGATGTAACATGGAATTTGTACAAATCCCACCAAGCACAAGAGTCCCACTGCTCAGTTAAGGTCTTGGAACAGTTATACTGGCTTTCAAAATAACAAGTCTCCTTTTGTTGCACAGCCCTCAATGTAGATTGAGTTTCCATTGTATTTATCAGCTGGCGAGAATGAGCACAAGACTTTTGACATGAATCGTGTAAACACCACATAAACTCAGGATCATGGACTTGAAGTGATACAAATAGAAATGAGATTAAGTGAAATAGGGCTGGGGAACTGATTGACTGGGTAAAGTGCTTGCTGCTCACAGGTGAAGACCTGAGTACATATTCCAACTCTGCTGTGAAAGCCAGGAAGGCACGGTAACCACCTGTAAATCCTAGCACTCAAACGGGGTGGGTGGGAGTCCCTCAGGCAAGCTGGCAAGCTAGGCTAGCAAGAATGAGGAAAATCCATTCAGCTAGAGATCCTGCCTCAATTAATAAAGCAGACAGCAAGAGGGTTGGGGAACCTTGTTAGAATAAACCTTAACCAAATTCCTTCAGGCTTTAGCCCTTTCTCCCTCACTGCCATTGTCAAACTCCATCACCCACTATGAGCTACAAACTGATAGCAGGGGCAAGGCAGATTCTAAAGAAAAAATGGCCTTGTCTGGACAAACATCTCCAAATAATGAACATCGATAGCTCTCTGAAACTGGATTAACTTTCCATTCTCCAAACCCCCTACATAAACACTAAGTATCCCCTTCCATTTTTGGAAGACTCCCCTCTCCTTCTAAGTCTGCTAGTCACTGCTTAAGATAAACAGTCCCTTCTGCTGAGACTAGACTGGTCTCTTTATGTTTCTTGTCTCTTTCTGCTGCCTCAAAAATCTAACACAAATAATATCGCTGTGAGCCTCCACAAGGACACACTTACTTGTACATGCACTCAGACCCATGTGAGCACACATGTAGAAATGCATGCATACTATAGGCACATACACACAAAAAATATTAAGAGATGCAAGCATCCCTCCTTTGTCAAATAATACATGGGCAACTATGAGCCGGTGGCATGAGAAAGCATAGTGAGATTGATGTGATCATTTACATTAGTGAATTTTCTGCCACACTGCCTCTCCTTCCTCCAGCTACAATGACAGTCTCAAGAAAATAGTCCTTTTGTTATTTTTCTCTGAATAAAAAAAAATAAATAAGTAACTGAGCTTGCCTTGCAGATGGCTTAACACCAGGAGTCAGAAAACATTTTCTTCAAAGGACTAGAGTAAATATTTTGAGCTGTGGGGACCACATGCAATCTGTCACATATTCTTGGTTGTATTTTGTTTTATTTATAATCCTTTAACTAGAAAAACCATTCCTAAACCCACAGGCCATTGGAAACTGGGCCATGGGCCAGTGTGGGGCTGTAATTGTAGTTTGCTAATTCATGCTAAAAGAACAGGCTGGACCCACAGTGAGCACCTGACTTCTGTAGAGCTTCATTTCAGCTTAGCTCTTCAGAATAGTGAGCTTTATAAATGACCAAATGGCAAATTTTATGGTGCATTGTGCTTTCCCCTGGACAGAGGGTGACTTGAGGTTACCTGGTCCTCAAGACTGTGATAGAGTTGGAAGAACTCACTTGAGAGATTGAAGGACTGTGGAGTTGTAGAATGTGAACATACAAGCTTCCCATGGCAGTCTTCAATGATGCACTGCTCCGAGAATTCCCATCAGCATTCTCCATCATTTCAGGGATCCCTAAGTTCACACAAATAGCCCTGCGGTGCCTGCAGAGAGGGTAAGAGAGGTTTATTTCCCTCTCTGGCTTCCTGGTCTATCTCTATATTGCCTGCCAAGGGCCCTCAGATGTCAGCAAATACTGAGCTCTATGTTAGATTCCCCAGGCTGCTATTCAACCTATACCCAGACCATGGTATCTCAAAGCAAAAAAGTAAATAATTTTTTCCTTGTTCTGGAGGCCCAAAGTTCACAGTGAGTTCCATTTGACTGAAATCAGCAGGTTGGCTGGGGCTCCTCCTCCTTCTTGGATCTCAAGAGAGAAGTGTTATTTCCTGCAACTTTCATCTTCAGGTACTGGTGCCTTTCCTTAACTGCCTCACTCAGTCTCTGTCTCCATAGTCACCTCGACTTCTCTTCAGTCCTTTTTGAATCTCCCTCTGCTTCCTGCTTTATTTAAGAGATGTCTGTCGTTACATATAGAAATGAATAAAATCATCATTTGTTTTTTGTGAATTGACCATACTTTTTCTTCTTTGGAGAAATCTCTACTCATTAGTGTTTAAATTCTTTGTTCAGTTTTAGGAATCTTCTGCATGGTCAGGATATAATCTCTTACCAAGTATATAACATGCAAATATTCTTCCTCTTTGCTTGAGAGTATTTTGAAAAATATTGGGGCTGGAGAGATGGCTCAGTGGTTAAGAGCATTGCCTGCTCTTCCAAAGGTCCTGAGTTCAATTCCCAGCAACCACATGGTGGCTCACAACCATCTGTAATGAGGTCTGGTGCCCTCTTCTGGCCTGCAGACATACATACAGACAGAATATTGTATACATAATAAATAAATAAAATATTTAAAATAAATAAATAAATAAATATGCTGTTTGCTATTTAAAAAAAAAAGAAAAATATTTACATGTTACATATGCTTTTAAAAAGTGGTCAGCAAGCAGATAAAGAGATTAATATAACTAATCATTAGGCAAAACAATCCAAGCTATATCCAATGACCTCACACTCTTCACGATAGTTACTACCAAGGAAACCAACAAATAGCAAGAGTGGATAAGGACATGCAGACATGCTCACTGTTGGCAGAGATGTAAACTGGTATGTGCATTACATAAAACAATATGACATTTTCTCAAACTATTGAGAAGAGAGTTATAATACTGATATCTAGTTTAATTTTGACTGCATAACCAAAAATTTTCAAAGCAAAGTTTCCAAATCGAAAAATGATGTGCAGAAGCACATATACAGTAGTAGCATGGAAGCACTCATGTGTGCCTATCAACAGATAAACAGATGAAAAGCTCAAAGTGGTGGTGGTGGTGGTGGTGTTGGGAGTGTGTGTGTGTTTGTGCGTATACATGCTTTAGTATGTGCACATGTGTCCTTTTGCCTGTGTGTGTGTTCCTGTGCCTGTGTACATATACGCATGTGTTTCTGTGTGTGTTTGTGTGTACCTACATGTTTGCATACACACAGTGGAATATTATTCATATTTAAAGAGAACAGAAATTCTGATCAAAGCTTCCATGATGGATTTTGTGGACACTCTATTAATTGAACTATACTAGTCACCATATGAGAAATATGTGTGGTTACTTATATATGGAAAAATTATATGGACAGAAAGCAAAATGGTGGCTTTAAGGGATAGAATTTGGAGACTGTAAATTGTTGATCAGTCGATATACACGGCAGTTTGTAAGTAGAATACATAGTTCTGAAGGATGTTGGGCTTAGCATATGACAGTAAAACAATCTTCATACTGTCAAACTATACCCTATAAATGACTAATAATATATTCTATACCTTGTAAATTTTTTTCCAAAATTTTCACCAAGGAGTCAGAAGTTAGAAAAGATTTGCCTCTGTTAAATGGTTACTTGGGATACTAGCCCTGATACCTCGACTTGCTAATTTCTTGACTGTAAACACTCCTACCACGGTTGCTATGAACCTACCTGTGAGAGGTCATCATGCATGGAATTCATAAGAAATATGCCTGGTCACACCATCACAGTATTTACATCATTCTGATAAAGTAAATAATGTAAGAATTCAAATGATAATTAAGTGAAATCGGAACCTTAAGCAGAGATAAATTTAATATTTTTACTCTTGTAGCTCACTTGCTTATTCATAAGTAAATATGACTCAATTTTAATAATGACTCAACAACCAACTAACAAAATATATAAAAAGTTATCGGCTCTCCCAAACAGTGTGGCTAATTCTAGCATGGAACAAGATGCCACCTTCTGCCTCTACAGCATTCTGTAAAACATCCAGATTTCCAAGATTTGAGAGAATGAGAACAGGGACATCTACACAATTGATGCCCAGGGGTGAACAAAAGTTTGAAGTGTTGATCTCTTTCTGGAAAGAGGAGAGGGGCAGTTTATCCTGCCTCCTATGGCCTAGTCACATATTTCTGCTTCAGAAGAATTGTGAACAAGCCTCACTTACCAGACCTTTTGGAAAGTCCCTCTTTCCTCTTTGGGGAACTAAATCTACCTCCAGTGACATCACCTGAAGAAGCCTTATGCTTTAAAACACCATTGGCTAGTCAATACCAAGTGGTCAATCCAAGATTATAAACATACAGCTAATATTTTACAGACTGAGCAGATGTATTTACATATTTTAATATATATATATATGAACATATATGAAAATAATCAAAGGCAAAAAGACTATGAAACATACACATATACACACTCACAAAGTCCAGGTGCCTTGTCTACTTCCACTCAAAGTCTCTACACAGATACCCATGCCTTGCCCCACACCCAGGAAGAATAGAAAAATGAAGAGAAAAATAATCATCCAGAGCACTCTGAGATTTCCCTGCAGGGAAATTAAAAGGGGATTTGCTCACTTAACTGATAATCTACATATATGCCTATCTTGCTTAGTACTCTGCTTGGCTTCTGAACTCAATAAATACTCAATAAATAAAATTGCCCGTGTTAACAAATAGAGGGCACTAATTATGTATGTGTTACAGAGATTGTTATGCCAAAATGAACAAAAAATATTGGATCAAAGTGAAAGGAACAGGGACTGAGGAGATAGTTCAGTGGATAAAACTCTTCCCTCATAAGCACAAGGACTGGAATTCAGATCTTGAGCATTCACAGGCAAGATGGGCAGGGCTGACAGCCCAACTGTAAATCTAGGTACTAAGAAAGAGGGGATGGGATTGGCTAACTAGGCTTCTTAAATCAAGAACTCCATGCTCAACAGGAAACCTTAAGTCAGTAAAATGGAATTCTGGAGAGAGACTCTATTCATCAACTTCTGGCGTCAGCATGTATACAAACACACAACCTGCCTCTCTCTGTCTCTCTCTCTGTCTCTCTTTATTTCTCTCTCTTCTCTCTCTCTCTCTCTCTCTGTCTCTCTCTGTCTCTCTCTCTCTCACACACACACACAAAACACACACACAAAACTAAAATAATTGGTCAAAAGCAACCTAGTAAAATGAGGCACATTGAACCAAAATTTGATTATTATGATAATTACTAAATTGTTCTTGTTTGTAATCCTATTATTTCCAATGAGGTTTAAGAAAATAAGATACCTCGGGTGCCCAGGGATGACTTTTAAGACTATTGCTCTTTTAGTTTAGAGAGTATACAGAACTGTGTTTGCTACTGTACCACTAACCACTTTTCCTTTTTCTGAAGAACAAAAAAGCTTCCCGTAAGCTGTGTGTTTTGCTGGAGAAAGGATCTCTAAACTGTGTCACCCTCAAGGATCCCTGAGCTCAGATCAATGCTCATCAAAGCATGCAATCAAGTTGGGGGAGATAAGCTCCCAGTGTCACCTCCTGTGCATGAAGCATTTGTTTTCAGCCAAGGCCACCTGAAAGGGTGCCCTGGTGTCTATTTGATGTTAGTAGCTCCCTGCCATTTTGCCTGGTACTATTTGACAGTCCCTGTTTCTCTTGAAGTGTGTCCCATGATCTGTGTACCTAGGAGCTTTCAATTGCCTTAGCTTTGGGTAAGAGTGCCATTGAATGGATTTCTGCCCCTTTAGAAGAGATGTCAATGCTCTATTCCTCTGCCTCTCTTCTGCTCTCACATCAACAGTACATTTAAACATCTCCTGTTTCACCTTCTAGAGAGTTCGAATTGGATGGAAAAGCATGGAAGGGAATTGGTGTGCAGGGCCTCAGTCTGGGCTAAGCAAAATGTCAACTGCCTGGTGTCTGGAGTCTATGCTTATATGGCACCCATGATTTTCTCCAACTACTACCAGCACTGATATCCAGCCTGGAGCAGCACTGTCCCTGCCCTTGGAGGTTCCAAACCTAAGCCTCTGGATGTCCTAGAGACTCTATGATATAGTATTTGAAAATCCCCTGCCCTATTCCTTTACTATTGTGGAGGTATTTAAAAGAGCATCTTTTTCTATTACCCAGGTTGCTCTAGAACTCATTCTGTAGGACAAACTTGCCTGGCCAAACTTGAGCTCCCCTTTTCTTGGCCTCCTCAGATCTGAGATCATAGGATCGGACAACCATGTCTGGAATGACACTTCTCTTCTGCTTCAGTTAACTGCGATGGTTCTCTTGGGAAGCTGATCAACACACTGTGTCCTACGTAAGCCACATTCTTAACTCACACTTTCACAGACATCTTGTTCCTAAGATTGAAAGATTAAGCTTATCGTTGAATCAAGAGTGAGACGAAAATTGAAGCTTTTTTATTCTCATGGATTTGTCATAATTATATGTTTGAATGTCTCTTGCTGTCTAAACTGTAAATTGCCATTTGCATGATATATTTTCTGAATATTACAAACAAATGTCAAAATTTGTCATATATATACATATATATTTAGCAGTGAAGAATAGTGAAACTTAAAACATTCTTTGAATTGCATTTTTAGAATAAGATATGGTGATTACTAGTTTGATTATATGTAATTTAGCTGATATAGATTAAAATCAATTTTTAGAACTCAAAAGTAGGTATATGGGTATTGCTATTTTTTCAAGATATCTGACTTTTTAACTTTTAACAAATTTCTTTCTATAGAGGACAGAATGAATTTGAAAGCTGGAAAATGGGTAAGAGTGTCGTGAGACACTACCAGATACTACATGGGGGTGAGCACACAGCAGCTACGGATACCCATACAAGATTAAAACCTTCAGCTTCCCATCATGAATGAGGTGGCCATGATACCTCGCCTCTTCCCAAGGAGCTAATAACTTAATATTTGCTGGAGAAGAGGTTATCATTTTCTCTAATAGTGTAGACACTGGAGCATGAGGAAGGTGTTTAGAGGAAAAGCAAGGGAAATATATAGAGGGTAAATGGGAATAAATATAATCACAGTACATTGTTCAAAAGTGGCAAAAGTCACTGATCTCAGTTGTTTTATTTTTAATATTATCTTTCTAATTTACAATAATGTAATACTTTCAAACAACATATTGCTGTCATACTCATCCCTTTTTCCCTTTCTCATTCCGGAATAAATTTAAAATGGCATGCTTATGATGCATTCTGTGAGAAAAAAAATTTTAATGGCTTTATAAAATTTCAGTTTTGATAAGAAGAGATAGTATACAAGACACAATGAAACCACACAATGAAGCTGTAACTGTCATTAAACCTTAGTGACTGGGTAATATCATAGCAAAATAGATTTTAAAATCTATAAAAATGAGGAACAAGCCGACAGAAACAGTAGGATTGAAGAGAATAGAATTCCCTTAGCTATCTCCATATTAAGTTAGAAAAATAATGAGCATGTTTATAAAAATAAAATAATATAAAATATTACTGCTGACAAAGAGAATTACATCGCTCATATGCCTCAATGAACACTAACAAGATAATCCAAAGAAAAGCACAAAATTGCTAGGAACAAAAAGGATGGATTCCAGGGTCCGGTTTCACTAATGCTGTACAAGGATGGTTCAACACAAGAACACTCGTCAATGTTATTTCCTAAATCAATGCACTTAGAAAAGGCACATCTGAACACATTGCACTGATTTAGGCTAAAAAGGCATTTGATACTATTTGGATTGCATTTTTATTTTATTTTTCAAAAGATGGCTAAGTGTTAAATATATGGCCCGGCATATAAGAGCTCTTACTACTTGTATACAGAACTTAGGTTTTCTTCCTAGCACCCACATAGCAACTAACAACCACTGGGCATCTAATGCTTTCTTCTGGTTTCCACAGGCATTGCATGAATGTGTTGAGAACGTACTTATACTGGATTGGACACTTACACATAAATCACAAAACAAAAATCTTTAAAATGTGTTCTGCTAATTGTGCCTCTTAGTAGTTACTAGTTAAATAGTCCCCAGACTTTGAATTTCATTTAACCCTATTTTGTGTATTTAGTAGTCATTTGCATTTGTAGTTTGCTGATCACTCCTACTTTCAATTTGATTTTTTTATGTGTGCACAAGTGATTTCCCTTACAAGTATGCAATGTGCACCACATTTGTGCAGTGTCTGTTCGGGCCAGAGTATGGCATTCAATACCCTAGAGCTGGAGTTATGGGTTGTGAGATGCCATATTTGTATTAGGAACAGATTTTGGGTTCTCTGCAAGAGCAGCCAGTTCTCTCAACTGTTGAGGTATTTCTCCAAACCACTAGTCTAATAACTAATACAGTATTATAATTTTCTTATATAACAAATCATAACTCATAGACTTTTATTTCCCGAGGCTGGAATTCAAACAAATCATTTTTTTATTTTCTAAAAATACTCATGCAACAATCGTTTTCTGAACTAAGTTTACTTACTATCTGAATCATTATTCCTTTTGATTTTATCTCCTTTTATGTTCCAATAATCTTGGTGTACAAAACCCTGTAAGGAATTTATATTCACTATATATAAAATCACACAGATAAAATATTTAAGCTTTCTACATTTTTATTCATCCAAATTTTCTCCAATGCTATAAATCATTTTGCTGTCATGATGTGGCAAAAGTATACCTAGTATTTACTTGAACTACAAATGCTTAGGTTCTAAAACTATATCTGTTGTGAAGTGGGTGTTTCCAAGGTTCATCTAAAATGTTATTTTCAATATAAAGAAAAATTCTTTTCAAGCATATTACCTTACATGTACCTAAAATTGCACAAAATACATGCAAGTATATGTGTATAAAGCCATTATATATGTATATATACATACACATATACACATAAGCACACATATCTTAAAGGAAGTTAAGCCACTCAGGCAAACAACACTCCTCCGAAGCACCATAGACTAACAAAATCCCCAGTCAATGGCACAAGAAACCTCCTCTTGAATATTTGATTAGGGTAGTCTAAGTCACTCACACATAAAAAATTAACTAAGGCTACTGTCCTTGCTTACCTCTCTTAGAGGTTGGAGATAACCCCCTCTTGCTGAAGAAATTGCAAACCTAAGACATAGGACTTGTATGACTTGAGCTGGATTTAATCCAAAAGTTGCCTTCCTGCAATCTAGCTTTCAATGTAATGGAACATTTATGCAAGTTTCCAAAGGAGAGAAGCAATTAACAGTCCTGCCAAACTTTAACACCTTCTATTATGAACCACATCAATGACCACCATGGCAAGATAACCATAAAGGGGCAAAAAGTGGAACTACCTATTGGTGGTAACCAACAGTTGTTAAGTTGGTCCTAAGGCCCACTCAACAATAAAGAAATCATGCCTGGTACTAGATTCCTAAAAAAAAAAATTCTATGGGCTGGTGGGGTCATGGGCTTTAGAAAGGATTCTACTGTTCCTACTTTACTAGACTAACATAATCCCTTAATACATTTTAAATGTTATCTTTGTACTGGTAGACAAAAATGCTACAACCCTTTGTCAAAGAAATTTCTCTTTATAACAAATGGAGACCATTACAAAAAACCTCAACTGGACCCAATGGAGAGATCAGTGATGGAGGCTAAGAACAACAGCTAAATCTGCAACATAGTTCCTGCATATATATGGCTCACAGAACATTGCAGAAGAGGCAGAAAGATTTTAAGCACCAGAATACCAGGCAGTCTGATGTGAGGCTGTATCTCATAGGAACAGCTGTATAAATAAAGCCTGAACAGTAACAATATAAACACACATGCTAACACAGAAAGGGGAATCTCGTGGAGTCCCATGCCTAGACAAAGAATTACAAGCAACAAATGACCATGAAAAGAGAGGGTGTCTTAGCCTCTCCCAGGGATGAGCCCCCTTATTGGTTGTTCAATACAAAGTGCTCAACCCTGAAACCATATACACACTAAAAACAAAAATGGACTCAACAGATTGCATGTACATATTTTGCATAAGAATACATATAGATATATATGTATGTGTGTGTGTGTGTGTGTAACAGTAATAAATAAAAATAAGCTATCAATTTGTAAGTAAGGGTTAGACATGGGAGGGGTTGGAGAGAAGGGACCAGGAAGGGACTGAATGGATGAAAAGGAAAGAGATGAGTGATGGAACTCTATTTTAATGAATAGAAAATTTTAAAATTTGAGTTTTAAAAAGTATAAATATAGCAATCTTATCACAAGTTTATATGTATCCATTAAATTTCTGTTTCCATATTTTCTTTGTATAATTTTCTTTTTATTGTCTAAACCATATGGTATGTATTAATGCACTATTGTATGCTCACCAAACTTGAAAATGTTCTCTCATCTTTATTAAAATGCGAAGCGAGCCTTGTTCTTACATACAGTGCATATTATTTGGCAAGTATTCTCGAATGCATATAACATCAAAAACTTGTCAATTAATATATCTCTCAACCTTTATCAGAAGAGTCGTTGCTTTGCAGTACATGACAGTTAATCAAAAGAATCACAACTTATCTGCCTGTAGGACGTGGCACATGGCATGGCCATCAGGGTGAGGAGTGTGGAATTGGCTTCATCACAGGCACACTTGCAAGTGTTACACAATTGTATATTTTGCCACCACAAAAGAAAAAGAGGAGGAGAAGGAGAACAGAGCGCAAACTAGAAAGAAAAGAGCCAGAAAAAGAATGAGAATGAGAACAGAACAAAAACAAGAGCAAAAAGAAGGAGGAGTGGAGGAGGAGAACAACAACAAGAAGAAAAAGAACTAGAAGAAGAACAAGAACAAGAAAAAGAAGAGGAACGAAAAGCCTGACCAAAATCTCCCTACTGAGCTCCTGCAGCAACCAGGGACAGACAAAAACTCTTTTAAATGTTTTAAATGCCCCTGCCTCTGCAGTCTTCTCAGTTTGACTGTAAACTTTTAGCAGCATTTTTGGGGGATCTAAGGGTTCTTCTCACTACCAGATCAGGTTTAGCAGCTCTTCCCTGATTGATTCTATTTTCCATTTTATTTGCATATTCAGGTAATCAGGGTTCAAGGGATACCCACACAGTGTTCTGGTGGAAACTCCACCCCAGTCCCTGGCACCCATATACCAAGAGTCTGGAATGGTTAAGTGGAAGCCCCACCTCTCTCCCCAGACCCTGCCCCCTCAGAAAATCAGCCAAACAGCGCTCTCTTCCCTCAGAAAGCCCACCAAGAGTTAGTTTCTCCCTAGGGCTCTTCAAGACCATGCGTATTGGCTATTTAAGACCCTGCGGATAGATCTGCTGTGTGTGTCCTTGTGTTCTGGCCCCTGCCTTCTTTAGAGTCACCCAGGAGTGCTCTGCTTCGCATTGCCCTGTTTATTAATCTGGATTATTAATTCAGTCTGATTTGGCTTATTGCATCGGCGGCAGAGGAATACAGCAACTGGGATCCGTACTTAACACCTAGTACAATATGACGTTCTGGCAGTTGCTGAGAGAGAGCAGCTGCAGGAACTACAGGAGGAAGAAGAAAAGGAAGACTTCAGGCTGTGCTCCAGCCAGTTATTCGTCGTCACTGAAGGAAGGCTGCCCTCGGTGAAGTCTGTCTTTTTTTTTATTATTATTAAAGATTTCTGTCTCTTCCCCACCCACCGCCGCCTCCCCTTTCCCTCCCCCTCCCCCAATCAAGTTCCCCTCCCTCGTCAGTCCAAAGAGCAATCAGGGTTCCCTGCCCTGTGGGAAGTCCAAGGACCACCCATCTCCATTCAGGTCTAGTAAGGTGAGCATCCAAACTGCCTAGGCTCCCACAAACCCAATAGGTGCAGTAGGATCAAAAACCCATTGCCATTGTTCTTGAGGTCTCAGTAGTCCTCACTGTCCGCTATGTTCAGCGAGACCAGTTTTAACCCAGGCTTATTCAGACCCAGGCCAGCTGGCCTTGGTGAGTTCCCGATAGAACATCCCAATTGTCTCAGGGGACAGAACTGCTCCTAAGCAGGAAATTCATTCCAGCCAGCCTCCAGGGCATGACCAGTAGCCGCAAGGGGGAGGACTCATTCCTGCCTCAGCCTCTGACTCTATACTTCTGCTATAGATGGGAGTTCATTCCTGAGCTGCTTCCAGCCTTCATAACCCGCTGCTCTTTGTGTTCCTATTGTTTTACCGGCAGATTTGTTCTGCAAGGAACTGCACTAGATGGGCACCCTGAAGCCCTCCAAGAACTTTAGAGCTCTAAGTGGCTACCACCCTGCTACCAAGAATTCAAACCCGACCCAATTAACTTGTCAAACCTTCAGCAGGCAATGAAATGAGACAGAGACAGAGACCCACATTAGAGCACCGGACAGAAATCTCAAGGTCCAAATCAGGAGCAGAAGGAGAGAGAGCATAAGCAAGGAACTCAGGACCGCGAGGGGTGCACCCACACACTGAGACAATGGGAATGTTCTATTGGGAACTCACCAAGACCAGCTGGCCTGGGTATGAAAAAGCCTGGGTTAAAACTGGTCTCGCTGAATATAGCGGACAATGAGGACTACTGAGAACTCAAGAACATTGGCAATGGGTTTTTGATCCTACTGCACGTACTGGCTTTGTGGGAGCCTAGGCAGTTTGGATGCTTACCGTGCTAGACCTGGATGGAGGTGGGAGGTCCTTGGACTTCCCACAGGGCAGGGAACCCTGATTGCTCTTTGGGCTGACAAGGGAGGGGGACTTGATTGGGGGAGGGGGAGGGAAATGGGAGGTGGTGGCGGGGAAGAGACAGAAATCTTTTATAAATAAATAAAAAATAAATAAAAAAAATTGTGTGCCAACTTCTTTAAAGTTGTTGCATCCCGTTTAAAGTTGTTAATCTCAAATTGGCAATGAAACAATAAACCAACCTCCTGTTAGCTGTCTTCACTAGCTGCACACTCCATTCTTGGAGGAGGGTAGGGTAAGAACCCAGGTAGAGAGAGAGGGGAGATGTTTCCACTAGCCATTTCACTGCTCTATAGGGAGGGGCACACACACACACACACACACACACACACACACACACACCTTCTTCTTCTGGGACTGCTGCAGGCTAAGCTCCTTTCTGTTTCCAGGAGACAAACTGTTTTCTCTGTTTGGTCTGCTCTCCTATCCCCTTGGCCTCCTTGAATTTCTCCTTGGATAGTACCCAGGTCCCTCTTATACCTAATCCTCACTGGAGTGTGAGCAGATAGAGTAACACCTCTTGGCTCAAAGACACAGAAAGGGGGCCTGCAAGGCACACATGACCTCTCTTAGCTGTCTCCAACCCCAGTGAAGGAAGCAGGGGCTAAGTGTGAGTATTGTGTGCAGTCAGACACAGTTTCAAAATAAGAAGAACTTACAACATACAGAGCATGAGGGACTGTGAAGGGATCCGTCCTAAGTGACAACTCTTCCCCATCAGGACTCAGGTGAGTTGCAGAAGAAGGATAAAAAAGACCCTAAGAGTCAGATGTGTGGAGGACTGGCGCAAAAGTCTTCTCCAGACCTGACTGGACTGTTACACATATGAACTCACAGCAGCTCAGCTGCTTGCATAAGACTTGCACACATGCAAGCCAACCAAAATCCAAACATGGATGGCGAAGAATCTCCTGAAATCACATACCTGAGGAGCTATTGACAGTTGATGGCTGCTGGGAGAGAGATACTGCCAGTTTTCTTCTGGAATACAACCCCTAATAGGTTGTGTATGCTCTAGTTAATGGCCTACACCCATGCACGTATATTCACAGTACGTGGATTCAGTGGGTTTAAAAAAAATGTACATCTACTTAGAAACGAATGGTGAAGGGGAGAATATGGGAACAGTTGAGGGAGAGGGAGTAGATAATGGACTTGATCAAACTGCTTACTTTCACGTGTAAAATTCTCACAATAAAAGCAAAAGGAAAAACATCCTTGTAATTTACTAGTCCCAGTATAAATTGCCACTAACTACATTGTCTGAGTAGATGTCTGCATTCTTTGTACATAACATGCACTGATGAAACCGGTGTTTTGTAATATCTGACAATACCCTGAAAAATCATGCTTGTAAGTAACTTCCGTTTTTGCTTTGCTATCAGCAGCTAATTAGCAAGAGAAAAGTCATAAGACTAATTGAATCGTGGGAAGTTATAAGGCAGGCACTGAAATAGTGGAATCCAACTGACTCCCAGAGGTGAAGGCTACGGTATCTCTATTCATATGGCAGTCAGCTCTGTCACCCTGGTCATCTCAAAACGAAGCAAGTCATAAAAGAAAGAAGGTGGGCTTCCAGTTCTATTATCTTAAAAACTCAGCAATTTCATGACCCAACCCTTTGCTTCAATGTACTTCATTATCAAATGAAGGGACGTAGCAAGAGGCATAAGTGGAGAGTTGTTTTCTGTCTTGTCTTTCTACATCTCATCTTTAAACTTCATATAGAGTAAACCACATACAAAGCCAATCTTATTAGCTGAATCATGTTTTAGATAAAATTAAAACACTGCAAACTGTTAAAACACAAATAGCTTGAGGAAGATGATACCTTTCCCACATCAGTTGTGGTTGCTTCATAGCGTACACTCTCAGCATTAACACCATTTGAACACAGCACATATTGTGGCTTTCACAGGGATGCTGGTGGGGAAAGAGATGGACAATCATTAGCTTCGTCTTAGTGTCAGGGAACAAGGTTGTGTGTCTGTAGCCACCAAGAGAAATGAATCCAGAGGCCAGGTTGCTATTTACTTTCTGCATTTCTGGTACAAAAGAATTGATCTGCAATCACTTTGGGCAGAATTCTTCTTAAAGAACATCACATAGCTTCGAATTTCTGCATCTTCCAATGCTTGACTAAGCTACCTGGCACCTCCATAACACTCTTAGAATTTGGACTATAAATTCACTTTATTTGTAAGAACTGTGAAACTCTCAAAGAGATTCTGTCTCCATCCAATCTCCCCACTTTTCTCTGCACTCTGCCAAGTCCACCACTAGATTTTAAGAGTACCCCCCCAAATACGCTGACCTTGCTGAGTTTATCACCCCCACAAAAAGTTCTTTGTGCCTTTTTGCTGTTAATCATCTTCTTACCTCCCCATCCTAGATGAAAACCAATCACATTTTTGGGAAATTTTAGTGTAAATGTAACAATGTTGTAGTCATTTTTACAGCTGGTGATCCTCACTCATTAAATAGTTTGTGAAGGTCATCCATTTGCTCCCTACATGACTACTTCATGTCCATTGCTGAGGAAACTTACTGTGTGGACCCATGCATCCATCAGACATTTAGCTTAAATCTTATTTGAGACTGTTATTGACCAAACTGGTATGAATGTATGTGTTCAATTGCTTAGGTATACATATGTTTTTTGTTACCTACAAGTATTTGGGGTTATACTGCTGAGCTGTGTTGAAACTTTGTGTTTAACTATTTAATAAAAGTTGTTATCCAAATGGCGGCAACATTTTACACTCTCACTAACACAACTCAAGGTTTCCATGTTCCCTATATCCATGACAACATGTATTGGATTTTGTCTTCTTAATTATAACCTTATTGGCACATTTGTAGTGGTGGTGTCTCATTGTGGTTCAGATATGCATTTCTCAAATACCTCATGATAATCAGCATTTTTCATGTGTTTTTTGGACATGTGCATATATTCCTTAGTGAAATGTTAAATAGGGTTATCTTAATATAGAACTGTGAGAATTTTTATATATTCAGGTTCTTACCAGATGCATGCTATACAGATGTACTATTTCATGTATTGTATCTTTATTCTCTTCAAGTTTGAGAAAGCCTCACTTACATAATGTTTTACATGGTATGATTTTGTATCATACAAAGGATTCTAATCCAGGGTCATTAAGAAAACCTGTTGCTTTTTTGTAAATTTTAGTGTTGTGGCTTATATTTCCAGCTCATGACTCAATTTGAATTATTCTTTTGTTTGTGGAATGACATCATTGTGTAGCAGTATCTGTTTGACTATCTCTCCCTTTTAACTAGTCTGGGCACCACTGGTTTCCATTCATTGATTCTCTTAGCTCCATCCTTACTGTATTGATACCATACTGTTTTGAATCCTTTAGTTTCAGAAGAGCTTTTCATATCAGATAAGTCCTCCAGATATACCCCTGTCTTTACTTCTTTCTTTTGGATATTTTAGGTGCTTTGAATTCATATATAAATTTTCATTGGCTTGTCAACTATCACCAAAATACAACCCTACTTTAGCCAGTAGAACTAATTCAGATTTATGCTGTCTGCAAATAAATCACATGACAGAATGATACTCAGCATGGTGAGGGTTAAACAATGAATGGAAGCAGTTCCTGAACTGTGAGAAACAAGAAAATTGGCCTTCAAATTGCCCCAAAATCATTGCCTGAAAAAAAAATCTGAGAACAGAAGGGGGCACCAAGGAAGAGCTGCCAAAACAAAGAATCTCTGAGAAACAAGCTGTTGGAGAAGAGAAATGTCTGAGTGTCCCAATAATGTTTCTGGAGCCTGAGTCCTGCTCACAGGTTTTGGAAATGGGGCAATTAAACGCATTTCAGCTTTACTCCTAAACTCGTAAACTACACTTGTTCCTTTCATTGGTGCATCAACGTGACCACAAGATATAACATTCAAATAACAAGAAAATTATTAAGAATAAAATGTTTACAAGAGTAAAAGCACAACTTTCATTTTAGGATTTTATGCAATTTGGAAGATGAAATGGAGAAAAATGCAAATTTAGAAAACATTCCTCAACAAGTCTAGACAACTAAAACTACAAATGAAGCCATGGCAAGAAAAATATTTATCACACAACGCACCATGAAAATTACCTACTCATTAACCTTTGATGAATCCTGCTCTCCAAGGAATTTTTATGGACGCATAACTCATGCAATGAAATTAACAGTCAGTGATATATTTAATAACTCAGTGCAAAATGATTTCAATAGCTAGTTCCTACTCTTCTCATTCTTGGCTTCTGTGAAATTAATACAATTATGTATATTTGGAAATAAATCTTAGAAATGCAAAACCAATTTTAGAACATTACATTTTGTACTCAAATTGCCTCAAAAGATACATTGTCATTATGAGGATGTCAAAGATGTTTTCATACATTAACTCAGTTCTCCAACTACATCTATGATCTTGAATATTTAATGCCCTAACATTGCTTGAAAGACTTTTTATATTAATATAGGCAGTATAAAAATAGAAACACTGGCATATATTACAGAAGCTTCATACTTTATAGCTGTTTTGACGCTAGAGAAAATTTTGTAAGATAAATTCCAATTCATCTGTGCATTTCCCAACATGAAGCTTGAATAAGCACAAACACTATGAAGAAGAAAATTAACTTGAACTTCCACTGCACTTTATATAACATATATATAAATATGCTATATATATAAAAGATATGTATATACACTTTATATATGTAAAGTATATATTTACACACAAATAAACACACACATATGTATCTCTAATGGAGAGATGAAATAAGAAAATTTTGGAATTAAATCTAACTGAATTGACTCACAATCAAAGTGGTCCGAGACTGTAAAAACCATGTTTAAAGATGAGCACGGTGGAGCACACCTTTAATACCTATACTCGTGAGGCAGAAGCAAATGGATCTCTGTGGATTCAAAGCCACCATGGTCTACATAGCAAGGAACAAGACAATCAGAGCTTCATAGCGAGACTCTTTCTCAACCAAATAATGTGTTTGAATACTGCATATTTTTGAAATACCGCATATTTGAAACTCTGACAAAGAAAAACATTAAAATATGAAAAATAACAAGATACTACAGGGAAAGGGAGCAAAAAACAAAGGGTGAAAAACACATGTCAATCCTGAGCTCAATGAGCTAAAGCATTTGTCAAGAGCTCATGAATCAATTACAAATTAAACCCCATCAATTCAGAAAAAATAGCTAAGACAAATTTATACAAAAAAAAATAAAATAAAATTTGTCCGATATCAAACGCTTTTAATGTTGGAGGACTTTGTTCACTGTTGAAGGGCATAAAATCAGGAAGTTAAGAATTCAAGTCTCAAGATTAAGTGGAGGAAAGGTGTGGAGAAAAGTGCTTCAACAAACGATATTCCTAGCCTGTTATTAAGCAAAGTAGCATGTATGTGTTAGCCTGTTTCTTCTCACTTCAGGCACTACTGCTCTCTTTGATTTCTTCCTCTGAAAGTGCCTCCCTGGTTGTCCTCCAGAACAGAACACAAACTCCACCTCTGTTTGAAAATACTTTAACTTCTTCCCTGTACTTAAACAAGAACCTGAAATTTTTAAAGCAATCATTCTCAGTTGAGAATTAATTTTCCTTGCAACTGTGAGAGCTGAAATCTCTGGTCTCCTTTCTTTGTTTTCTTTTTTTCTTTCTTTCATTTTTTTGCTTTTTTCTTTGTTTACATCACTTTATTGTGAAAAGTTTATTCATATCCTGTCCCATCAATAGAATAACAAACACGGATTGATTTATTAGAATAACATTTATTCCATACCTTCCTGTATCTAAGAGGTCTAATGCCAAAGTACCAAAAAGACAGAGGCCTTTTCTGCTAAATCATACCATGGCTGAGGTTACCCCACAGTGAGGGAAAGACAGTGTACAAACTAAAGTCTTTTTTCCTAATGAGGCCATTAACCTCATCATGGCAACCCCACCCTTGTGACCTCATCTAACCACAATTAGCTATTTCACAGTCTCAGGTCCAAGCACCATGAGCATATGAATTTGGAGATGATGTTTCCATGAACAGTCAGGATGCATTCAAGTGGATGTACCAGCACAAGGCAAGCCTAAGTGCACTGTGCAGTTAAAGCCTGCATATGAATCAACTGGGTCCTGACTCTTACACATCAATCCATCATTCTAGCCATACATTAGTGCATTCTAATTTTGGCTAATATCAAAGTCTATAATAAAAGTTAGAATAACTCTTTAGTAGGGATAGATAGTATTGTCTAGAATCAAATATTTGCTTTCACCTTTTTATGTAAAATTTAAAAACAAGGCCATATTCAAGTGTGCACCCAATGTGTTCTTATAGAGCACATATCTGTGGAATCTGATTTGATTCCAGCATCTCTCCTTAATTTAGACCTTCTGTGGTAATGTCTCTTATAGCTCTTAAAGCACTTGCTTAAATGTTGACATTGGACTTTTTTTTGCAAAATTCTAGGGAATAATGTCTATTATGGATTCCTTTAGTTGATCAAAATAAATCTTCCTTTGTTTCAGTTGTTTCTGTCAAGCAAATTGGACACAGTAGCAAAACGTAACTAATACAATGGCGGCGCATGCCTTTAATCCCAGCACTCGGGAGGCTGAGGCCGCCGGATCTCTGTGAGTTCGAGACCAGCCTGGTCTACAAGAGCTAGTTCCAGGACAGGCTCCAAAGCCACAGAGAAACCCTGTCTCGAAAAAACAAAAAAAAAAAAAATTTCCAACAAATCACCAACAAACAGGCATGATTTGTCCTTATTTTTCCTGTATGAGTTTAAATTTCTTCTTAGTTTCAAGCCTTCCTGTAGAGTACTAGGAAAATAACAGATATCAAGTAATTAAAACTTTACAAAGAATCTAAAAGATAAAGTATTTTAGTTATGGGACATGCTGCTGGATTATATGTTCTAATCTGAAGAGTTCTTTCTTTTCACTGAAGTTGATGTTCAGACGTATGGCAGTGATCAACAAAATTTATTTCTACTTTTTTGTGTGATATTTGCCATATATCTTCATTGTGGCTTCCTTTATAAAAATTCTATCCTGATGTTCATAAGATAACTTCTCTACTGTATGGCTCTTTCTTTTAGATCATTATCTATTCTTCTGTTAGCATCTGATTATTACCAAATCATCCACAGCTACTGAGTCAAGCTCCAGTTCTCTCTCTGTCTCTGTCTCTCTCTGTCTGTCTCTCTCTCTCTCTCTTCATTTTTGACAAATTTAACTTCTCTTTGTTCTTAAGTTTAATGTAACATGAATGGGGGCCTGGCTTGTTTTGTTGGGGTTTTTGTCCTGCCTAGTTCCCCACAGCTGTTTAGCCCCAAAGAAAATCACACATAGGTCTCCATAAATTATAAGCTGATTGGCCCATTAGCTCTAGCCTCTTACTGGCTAACTCTCACATCTTGATTAACCCATTTTTTTTGATCTATGTTAGCCATGTGGCTCAGTACCTTTTTCAGTGGTTGCAGATCACATCTTGCTGCTTTGGTGGTCTGGGCAGGAGTGGGAGGAATCAACTTCCTCCTTCCCAGAATTCTCCTGTTCTCATTACATCATTTCTACTTTCTGTCTGGTTTTCCCACCTATATTTCCTGCCTGGCCAATCACCATTTATTTATAACATGATTGACAGAATACAGACAATTCTCCCACAGTTTAACAATCCAGTGTATTAAAATCTGCTATTTCATCAACTGCCAAGAAAAAATTATTCAGGTCTAATTTTTCATCATGGTATAAGAAAAAGAAAACAATGCATAAAAAATCAAAATTGTCCAAGAATGCATTATTTTAAAATGAATATAAATATACTAAAAACAGTAGTACATGTAAACTATTTAAATCAGATAGAAAATATGTAATATTTCTATAGAAGAAACTTAGCTTACCCTTAGTTTACCTATATGAGAATCTGTGCCCAAAATGTTAAAAGCACAAAGATAAAATTAAAATAAATGTATAGCTTAGCAGACTTTAAGAATGAGATAAAAACATAACTTTTATTTCCCAACGAGTAATGAAAAAACTTAATGCAAATGATCATTAGTGATACTAATGGTGTTTTCTGAGATTAAAACAATAAACAGTGAGGATATTTTTAAAGCTTTAACATTTTGCTCGTTTGACTTAACAATTTAACCTATAAAAGTAAAATTCTTAAAGATTTAGGCCAAATATTAATATATACTTTTTCATTATATTTAAGATGAAGTGATTACTCAAAACCAGGATCCTACTCTAAGCCAGGATCCTACTCCTCTTCTATGATGGGTAATCATCACTGTTAGCTGGAATTCATCTGAATCATCAAAGAAACTAAGCTTTGAGTATGTCTGTGAGGGGGCTTCCACAGAGACTTAAGTGGGATGTGAAGACCAATTTTAGTGTTGGCAGCAACATTTAATAGGCTGGTGTCCTTCCCAGAATGAAAAAGAAAGTAGAAAGTGATAAGTTTTGAATCCTCAGTTACTGGAAATCTGCTGCCATGAATGTAATAAGTCAATTTATTAAATCTAGGTTTAATGAACAGCAAAGCAACTCCTGGGTTACCCTCAGGAGGGCATGAGAGAAGTCACATGACAATCAAGGCTTCCAGGTCTTATGTAGCCTATAGGTCTGATCTTGAGTAACCCCCAGGGGAGGAGCTGACCCTTGGTGGGTTTATTGAGGGGATAAGATTTGAAATGGAAGGAGTGAGAGCTGAGCATGGAATGGGGCCCCAAGCTGGAGATCCCCAACAGAAAGTGAGCTAACACTTAATCCCAAAGATGTGAGGAGAAAGAACACTGAACTAAATCATCATGGATAATTAATTCAAGCAATCAATTAAAGCAAGCTTGTTTTATTCATGAACATGGGCTTGCCACCAACCTCTCCCCCCCCCACACACACACACAAGATATAAGACATTAACATTGGATTTGAGAAAGAAAAGGTTTTTATAGCTCAGGAGTAGGAGGATTCCAAATGATGGATTTGGTGGGCAAAATTGGTGGAATTACAAAAGCAGAGCATAACTATAACAAGGTAGTCACAGCTACATCCTGAACCAAAGAAGTGATGATTGCAAAGTAGTTGTAACCAGGTAGCCATAACAACAGGTAGTCATAACAACTTTTTGAAACAAAGGTAGGGTTGCAAGATGGCTATAAGAACTTTTAGAAATAGAGGCATAGTTGCTGTTTTCTGGGACAGGTAGAACAGAACCATTGGTAGTTAAGGTTATTGGTGGGACTTAGCCCAATCTTTGAGAAAGGGGTTGAATAGTAAATAGGAATCAATCTAGCTTATCTTTACTATAAGGTGGCTTTTAAGCCTAAAATAGAAGCAGGTTGACTCATCACTAACCACATAGTTCATTTCTCTCTGATTCCCAGCTGTAAATGCAATATGACCAGCCACCCCATGCTCTAACCCATCTGTTCCCCATCATGGTGGGCTGTACATCAAACTGTGAGGCAAAGTAGACTTTCCCTTCCTTTGTTTGTTCTACAATGGATTTTGTCAAAACAAAGAAAAGGTAACTTAAACTTTAGGGCTTTCTCCTCCATCAATGAGGGATCCTCCTCCCAAAGAATATCCTGACTTTTAGTAAGAATTTTATATAATGAATAATCATTTTATATATGAATAATATTTTATAGGAATAATTTTAGATGAAGAATAATTTTATATATGAATTTCATATAATCATTAACTTCTTAAGTTTAGTCACTATTGCATATATGAGTGGATTTAATTATTTACAATAGCGGTCTTTTCATTGCTATCTTAATGTAAGAGTATCATACAGTTAGGATTTAGAGCAAGATTTAAAAACAATAAAAAAATAAATAAAAAGTAAAATTTTCATTTAGTTAATGAAGGTAATATTTTTATCATTTTTCTTTTTTCTGTTAATTCTCCTAGTGTTGTGCAGGAATATAAAAGCTGAGGAGGGAGCATTACTGGCTGCAATCAAGCCTTGATCTTGTTCAGAGAAACATTATTTGAGCATAAAAGTAATGATTCTCTTTTAAACATGGGCTTTTCAAAGATTTTCTCTAGACTTTAGCGTGATTTTATTACATCTAAGGGCCATGCTTCCCCTATGCCCCAAGAGAAACAATTTTCCCATTTTATGAAGTCAGTGGGGAGCCAGACTCAATTTATAAAGATTAACTTCACAGAGAACTTTTCCTGAGACAAACTCTTGCTACTTGAGGAAGTTATTCTCTGGTAATCAAAAGCTTGCTTACAGAAACAAATTAACCCTCTAGCCTTAAGACACTAGAAACGGCTGAAAAAAAATGATATTTTCAGTTTCTAAAGAAACAAGAATTCTCAGCAGATGGAGCACACTTTTAGCAGTTAGGGAGTACGTTCCTCGAAGTCGGTGTGAAACATGGTTCTCTGACGATGTAGTGGGGCCATGCCACTTACATTTACACGTTAGCAAGACCCTTATGTTTTGTACAGTTTTAATGTGTACTCTACACTAATACAGCATCACACCTATATATTTCAATAATACACATAGCATGCATTGATAGGTTATGGCCCTGAAACCTTTCAGTAGCCTGAGTGTGATGTGATGCGATGTGGCTCTTATTTCAGCAGTTGGTAGGTGGAGGCAGCAGGATAAGGAATTCAAGGTCATCTTCTTCGACTATGTGGTAAATCTGAGGCCAGATTAGTCTGCATGAGATCTGTTTTATTTTATTTACTGATGTGTGGGCATGATTAAAAATTTCAGTGTTACTCCAAGATATATAGATAAGGAAGGTTAAAAGATCAATTCATTAAACATAAACATTCTCATTCTATATGCTGAAAAGAGGTGATGCTATTCAAGGAAAGATGCATTATTCCTCCATTGTGTAATTAACTTTGTTTAGCCTCTTCCGCTTACTAATTGACTGTTATGATGTTTTGTTCAACAGAACCACGGGAGAATGTTAAATACCTATCACCTAATGTCAGCAGAAATCTGAATTAATAAGCCAATCACAGTGGCAAACTATTTTACCCAATTTAAGGGCTACCCTCTTTCTGAAAGCTTTGAAGAAAAATTCTGTATTCTGCCTTGAACATAGAAAACAAAAAGAAACAAGGTAGAAGGTCATTTTTTTGTAATCCTAGGAAGTAATTTTCCTGTCATGAATTCATTTTAAAACAAATTATAAAGCTATTAATTCAGGTATGAATGGTTTTTAAATTCATCTCTTTTACTCTCTCCGCCCTCTCTTTCTAAATCTCTCTGTGTGTATACATATTGACATGTTTGTCATATATAGACATGATCATGTATATATTCAGATGCATGCATATATACATGGAAAGCGGAAGTTGACACGGGAGGGGGGTCTTCCTCAATGACTTTCTGACATTTTTCCTTTGTTTGTTTGGTTGGTTTGCAATGACATCTCCCACTGAAACTGGAGCTCCTCAATTTGACTGGTCAATGCGACCCAGAGAAATCTTCACCCCCAACAGCTCTGGGATTACAGGAGGGGACCACTGTGTTCAAGTTTTTTTCCCATGGGTTCTAGGGAACAAATGTATGTTCCCTTTCTTGCAGGGCAAACACTTTACTCCCAGAGCTATCCGCCCAGTCCCATTTTGTTCATAATTATGTGCATGGATTTTCATGAAGGACATTGGCTAGTCTGTAGTAGCAAACAGTAGCCCTGCTTTATGTAAGCAAGTGCACAGTAAAGAAACCACTGAGATGGTCAACTCCTTGATTGTAGAAAGGTATTATTGTGGGAGAGAGAGAGGGGGAGGGGGAAAGAGAGGGAGAGGGAAAGGGAGAGGGAGGGAGGGAGAGAGAGAGAGAGAGAGAGAGAGAGAGAGAGAGAGAACAGCCAGAGACATCTGGAAGAGTTCAGGGCCTCAGGGTAGCAGCAGGAGGAAACCTTGTGGCTACAAAAGAGCAGGGGTGTAATCCGAAACAACCTGGAAGATAGCATAGTGGAGGACTAGTGGGGGAGGTGAACAAGGCCAAGTCAGTGAGCCTGTGTCTTTGAGGTGCTTGGGGTTTTCTTTCAGATCTAACTCTTGAAATGTTCATTGAATGTACCATTAGGCCATTGTGTTTATTGTCATAGAAATAGCTCATTAAATTTCAGGTTATAAGACATCTTGCTGGCCCCTGTCTGTCACAACTCCTGTCCTTTTAAGTCTTGGAAGCCTGTCTCTACTGTGCATGGATCTACCTCTCTCATCCAGGAGGGAAGCAACCAAGGGAGCCTGAGGAGGTGCACAGAGCCGGTTTATGACTTTGTTTATTCTGCAGAAATTTTACTGCTGCTCAAACTGACTGCTTCTTTAGTGCCTTAAATCAAGCAGCATAATCTGTGGACTCAAGATCAGAACAATAAAATTTGCTGAATTTACAGGCACAGGAGAACAGCATTCAATGGGGCCTTTTATTATAACCCTATCCTGACAATGTTTTCCCGACTTTCATTGCTCTGGGAACCCACAAGAGAGATGCCAAAGCAGTATGTTGTTTTGGAGTGTGGGCCCCACCTTCACAGTTAATCACACCGAAGATTGCAGAAAACAACTCAACCCAGAGAGGAGTGGTCTCTATAGCAAGGCCTCAAAATCAAGCACAGAAAATTGTTCCCCTTCATGTTAGCTCACACATTTTGGGGGAGATGTGAAGCCATCTAAACCCAGCCTTTCTCTTTCTCAAATACCTTGCACAAGGGGAATTCTGAGTCATCAGCACAGTGTTGATGGATTTGTCAGGCAAGGATGCAGAGCAACTTCCGAGGTTTTATGTGTCTGGGAAGCTGGGCATCTCCTTTCCTATACCTAAGACTGAACCATTCTGTTACGATATTAATAGTGTAGGATGTGTGTGATGTAAACTGTAGGACATACAAAAGAAATGAAAATGAGAATTGTATCAAAGGAAAAAAAATCCGTACAAATATTTTTCTGACACTTGTCACTGGTGTTACATCACAGGCTCTGAGGCCGGAAGCATGAGTGCATTCTGCCGAGGTTACTGAAAACTGTACAAATCTGGGCAATTTCCGCTAGCTCGTTTGTTAGGAACTTGCCCCCAACAGTGATGAAAGGAATGAGGATTAGACAAGTTCATTCACATTAACCAAGGACCAGAATAATGTTGGCAGGGCATCACTAAGATGGAGCATATTTTCTCTCAGCTATTCTAGAGGTTGGGATAATGTGCAATTACTTTATCTTCTCCTTCATAATCATGTATTCCAAAGGATGCTAAACATTAGGGTAAGGGGAGTCAGACAAGAAGTTACTGCATGTATTTCAATCTCTTCAGGGCAAGGTTAAGGCCCTGATAAGAGAATACGTTAGTAAATCTGCCTAAAAATTTGAGAATTGAGGTTTCTATAAGGGATGGCCTTCACTTCATGACCACAGCTCTCTCCACAATTTGTACTTCTTTTGGTTTCTTTAATCAACTTTTTGTAGTTTGCTGCATCAAGATCCTGTTCATGTATTCAACTAAACTGCTTGTATTGTACGGCTTGTTCATCTGTTTGCTTGTTGACT
>JABTXL010008037.1:10549904-10659648 GCA_025134845.1 Neodon shergylaensis | reverse complement strand
ACACACACACACACACACATATATATATATATATATATATATATATATATATATATATATATATATATACCCCCTGTGCATAGGTAGTTAGGATTCCTGGTTTAGGACTTTCAGAATATCACGAAGAGATTCTTGAGCATATATCTTCCTTCACCTAAAAAAAGTAGTTCTCATCTTCCTAATTCTGGGAGAAATAGAAGCTGGAAAGATTCTTCAGGGCCCCCTACCAACAGTGTCATGGGGTGGAGACCCTGACCATCCAGGTGAGGCGAAGCGGGATTGATGGAAGATGGACGATGTTGGAGTTATGGAGAGCTCCTGAGAGTGGTCACCCAGGTTGGGATGAATTTTCTGAACATGCAACTGCTTTTTTGTTATCTCTGTTCCCTCTAAGTAACGTCATCCATACCCTTATAGTAACGCCAATAAAAGATAAGACATCTGCAGCCTACTTGATGCAACTCTGCTGAGGTGGGTGCTAGCTACCCACAGGCCAGCCTAAGCCCAGGCTGGCATGGAGAAACCTATAGGCCTGCCTTGTACCTCGTGGCCCCAAGCAAGTGGGTCCCATTATGATCAGAAAATATATGGTGGAGAAATGGGAGAGAAAGAGAAGCAGAATGGTTCATTTGTTGTGGACAGAGGCAGAACTGAAGTTTGAAGGTGGTGAGGAACAGGCTAATCTAAGGAAAGATGAAGAGTAAAGAGGGGTTTTATTTTTATTTATTTGTTTGCTTTTTTATTTTTATTTTCTTTTGAGGGATGTTGCAGGGATGAGGAAAGGATATAATGGGACTGGGAAGTGAGCAGAATTTAGGGTCCATGATGTGAAATTCCTATAGAATCAATAAAAAATGTTTAAAAAGTCATTGTTTAACCAAATTGGATGTTGGTGCAATTGTTTCTTGGGTCTGTCATGGACTCCCTTTCTGGAATAAGCAGACATTTGTCTCCTCAGGACTGTCATACAACCCATTTCTTTTTCTTTCCTCTATGTTTTTTTTCTTTTTAGATATTTCTTTTATCTTGAAATGATGTGTATGAGATAGTTATTAACAACTATGTTAATTGATCCAATAAATGAATGTAAGTCCTTTTAATAGGCAGAGAATGATAGTCTCATGCCTCTGGAAAATCTATTCGTACCGAATGTCAGTAGTACATTTTAAAAGATTAAAAACTGCAATTGCATCAGTGTTTGAAGAAGGGGTGGTTGAGCCATCTATGTCTTTTTGCAGAGCTTATAGTATTTTCCAGATATCAAATGACAATTATTGTTTTATATACACTTTCTCTTAGGTGTCTTAGTTTTATGTTTTGGCCTGCACAAATGTCGGTCATTCTGGTTAATACATCTGGACCCCAGTCAGAATCATGGGTCAGTCCCAAAATGTTGCCAAGGTAGATGTGGCAGTCAGAATTATGGAAAGCTTAGAAGTGTGTTTTGCCTGCATGTTTGCATGTATATCAGAAGTTTGTAGAAGTAGGGTAGCCACTGTCTTTGCTGTCACTGTCATAAAATACCCTCACATTATAAGGATATAAAGACCATGTTTGCTTGTGTTTTGTTTTATTTTGGCCTGGAGGTGGGTATTTGGTTTTCTTGTTTTGTTTAAAATATAGTCCCTTATGGTGGGAAGGTGATGGCAGCTGGTCACATTGCATCAGCAGTCAAGAAAAAAAAAAACAATGAAAGTTTGTGCTGGGGTCACTTCTTATTTTTTTATATGGTCTACGTTTTCCATGCATGGAATGGTGCCACTATCAGTGGGTGGGTCCACCCTCCTTAACCTAATCAAGATGTGGCTGGAGACCTGACTCCCAGGTGATTCTAGATGTCATCAAGTTGGCAATTAAGATTAACCACCATATCCATTCATAGTGTCTCTTTTCCGCTTACACCCATTTGCCCATCCACCCTCAATTATAAATTGATACAACGTGTGCTGCCACTAGATGCAGCTGCCCAATCTTGGACAACTCTTCCCAAAAAAAAAAACATGAGTCAAAATAAATTTTGCATCTTAAAAATTATCCAGTTCCAGTGATGTTCCTATACCAAGAGAAAACGAACCAAGACAAGACAGCTTTTCTTGAGACTCATTTAAACATAATGACATAGTAATCTCTATTAGCCTGAGATAATTATCAGGGCAATTTAGAGATTGCTAGTAAGCCAAGGTTTCATCAAAATTTATGACTCCATCAGGCCGACCCTTGGCTGGAAGACTGCCTACTGAAGCAAGGTTTGGTAAATGGTATTTTTAGCAAGAAAAAAAAACATTTTAAGTGCTTTACCATGGAACTGCTGACATCAGAAACTGTACTTTGTGATTCTGTGAGGCTTAAACCTTTCAGAAGACGTGAATAGAGCTGCAGATCCACTGTTTTGTTTGCCTTTCAGGCACAAGATGCACCCGAAGTCTATAATAGATAGTCCTTTATCACATAGCAGAAAGGTTTCCCTGCATGACAAAAAATGAAATTAGGTATTTCCTTGGGTCTTAAGACAGTAATCCAAGTTCTTCTGTATTTCTAATTAAAGGAAATCAGGGAACTTTAACTATTATAAACCCATATTGCTTAGAGCTATTTATTTCTTAGAAGTGAGACATTTTGAATGCATGAAACATAAAGTTGCTATTACTATAGGATGCATTCATGGCCCCCTCTCTTCTTCCTTTTCCTCCTTTACATATACACAGACAAAGACACACACACAAACATGCATATAAATATATACAAACACATATAGACCCATACATACATGCACACACATACATACACACAGCCTATATGAAGTGAATGTAAAATATGTAAATTCACAATGCGAATCTGAGTATAGTGCCAGCCTCTCTGCTTAATTATAAAAATACATGGGAAAAATACAAAGAAACACTAACTAAGCGTATTCTGAATTAGAAGATGACTTGCTCAGAAGCATGCTTACAGTGTGTGTGCTCATGCCTCCTTTAGCTGCTTTCAACACTTGAAACATCATGAGCTATGAATTAGCATTCTGACAGATAAATTCTCTGTTGTTATACTCAAAATGCTGATTTAAGGAAGCACCATAAGCTTCCAACTGAATGACTTGAAATAACCAACGGAAGCTTCGACTCTCCATTCCTGAAGATAAAATTTTCTGCTGTTTTAAGATGGCACCGAGTAACCGAAAGCATTATGCAAATATGGTCTTCTTTGTTTCCATTGTCAATACAGTCTGACCTTCTGCAACTATTTCTATACCTCTGCACACCTGAGTCTTTATCTCTTGAGCTGTCCCTGGCACTGCAGGGATGGCTACGTGTTACTGCCTCCATGTAATCCCCAGCATGTTGAAATATCAAAATTTTTCATGTAAGTATTGTTAATAGAAGCAGCTGTCATACTAAGATTGCAACCATAGCAGCAACAGCAGTAACAGCAGTAATTTCTATGTATTCTAGTTGCATGTGAGGCAGTATGCAATGCACAAATTTAAGCTTCACAGTCATATAATAAAGATCCCATGTTTCTATGTGGAGAAATACAGTTTAGAAACATCCACAAACATGTTCAGGGGGCTGGGCTCTTGCCATTCTATAAGGTCAGCTCCTATTTATAACAATCTGCAACCTGCAGCATGAGTTCTAATAGGTCTTAGTATTAAAAGCTTGGAGTCAGATATTGAGGAAAATACTGAGGAATCAGAAAGATGAAAGAGTAAAACCACAAGTAAGGTTACCTCTCAACTTCCCAGCAGAATAGACTGAATTCCTGTTCCTTCTCATCTTATCACTTTCTCTCCCTGCCCTGCTATATCACTTCCTATCTATCTGTCCAGACCTCCACGGTTAGCTAGTTCTAGCTCAGCCCTCTGCTCTTCAGGCAAGTTTTATTTATACAAACAAATATCACCACATTTCCCCCTTTTTGTCTCAAAATTAACAAAGGAAGGTGATAACTAATATAATAAAAACTATATACAGTAAGTACAAAAGCTACATACAGCATATACAGAAAATGAACACATCAACAATGTCTACTTCATTAATAATTGACAAATTCAGAGAAAATACTCCATTTCTGTTCTACTTTGGTGAGTCCAAAAGTTGTTTCTAATTCACTTTCTATTTTAATTTGCTTTACTAAAACTATCTTTTTATGTCTCTCAACCTTACATACTTTACATTTCTTTAGTGAATTTATTTTCTGAATCTGGTAACAAGGAAAACTATAACTATAATGATAAAGTATTCAACTCCATCAGAGACCCAAGAAGGAAATATTACTGAGTAAGCAGAAAATGTAAGCAAGTGATTTCCAAAAAAAAGTGAGAAATGGCAGAAACAGCTAAATTCCTGGATGGTCACCCAAGGTAACTATGCAATGTTTGGGTACCCATCTTCAGCCTATAGGCCTAGCATACCTGACAGACTTTTTTGTGAAGCAGAATATTTTGAAGGGCTGCCCCTCATCTTGACAAAGTCCAGCAGTCCTTTCTTTTGTGTCCTGATTCTTCAATTTGTACAGTATATTTTCAGTAGTCAAGACAAGAGCACTTCCTTGCCCAGTGGCTAACCTTTGCCACAAAGAAAGTAAACTCCATGTGGAGTTTCTTTAATACCCATGATGTTCTCTGAAGTAGATTGGTGCTGCCAGGAGCAATCATGTCTTATTGCCATAAAAAAAGAACCTATATTACTAAAACATCTTCAATGTTCTTCAGATCTCTGAAGTATTTGAAGATGACTTTTCTATCTAAAACATATCTGTTTGACCTTGAAAACATACCTAATATAACTACACGTTCAATTGTAATAGGTGACTAATTGTTAAACTGCATTTTCTTATATCTTAAATTGTTGGTAATAGTAACTTTCAAGGGCTAGAAACTTGTATTACACTGTAAAATGACTTGCATACATACCTTGAACAAGATTAGAAATGAACGTATAATATATTCTAACAAAAATAATCTCAATATTGTATCAGTATGCAAAAATCCAAGCTAATGTAAAATATTTAAGAGTAATAGTTGCTTTTCTGGTTTAAAAGTAGATTCAATAATCTACCTTTTAATCCTATTTCTATATCCCCTCTCCTTTCTTTTCAGAGCAGATTCAGTAATCTACCATTATATCCCATCATATCTGTATCCCCCTTTTTGTCAAAACAAGAACTCTTAATCTAATCTCCCTTGTTCAACTTTTTTCTAATCATAACTAATAACAACTTGTAACCAATGAAAAATACACATAACCTATTGAACAATCAAACTCCACCCACCCCACCTCTTGGGAATATGGGCATTGTATTCTTAAATTTACTTCCTGCTGTCTGGCTGTAATGGCATCTTTAGGGGATCCTGAAAAGAAAAATTTGGGTTACTTGTCAGGGACTGAAAGAGGTAGCTGAATCTTTTGTTCTCCAGTCCAGTCTCTGAGTAGTGAGAAAGTGCAGGGCTTGTGTCAAGTCCTGGCTAGAGTAATCTGTAAAGCTGGATCATTCCAGCTAGCCACCTCAAAACTGTCCTGAGCAGCTTTTAGTCCAACACTTATCTTTAGGTGGTGTTTTTCATCTTAGTGGTGTTATCATGGTCCTGGTAGAATCATTGTTGAAGAGTCCCATCCTCCTTTTGGAGACTTCAAATGTTGCTATTAGGCATTGTCTTGGTTGACTGAAGAAAACTTAAACATTTTAAATGTCATGTAGAGCAAATCTCAGAAAGGTTAATGGATCAATATTTCTTAAGTATATCCAGAGCACAAAAGCTTAATTCCCAGTTATGATAGAGACTCAAATCCGAAGTAATGTACAGGAACCTAGATAAAGCCTTTTTCTAGAATTACATAGTACTCTATATGACCATTAATGTCATGATAAAAATTATATATATATATATATGAACATTTTTTGAGACTCAAAAATAGGATCAAAAAGTCATGAGATTAGTGGCAGCTTTGTTTTTCTTCTGATCCTTATCAGATGGCACTTCTGACATGATGCAGAGATTTCGGATTTTACTTTAAAAAGCATGCTTGGGTTTAGAGATAGAGAGAGTCCACACTCCAACTCCAAAGTCAACTTTAATTTTTAACTGGACTGGGAGTACAAAAAGACCATTTGTATTATATGTCTGTAGAAAATGTCAGAAGCAACGTTTAGAAAGATTTATAAACTTCTATCCTGTTGAAAATGTGATATACCAATAGGTCCATTTTCTTGGTTCATTTTCTCTAGATTGTTTTCCTTCAGATGTCTCATCTGTCCAGTGGTCTCCAGACTCTTTAACTAGGTGTCTTTATTCTCCTTAAAAGACAAAACTAAAACCCTTCCCCAACCCTATTTTTGGGGAGGTTCCCTTATGGCAAGTTATATCTAATTAAATGAAAAGCATTTGATAGTTTTAAAGTAAGCTCAGATTGAATGGCTATGCTATTTGATTAAATATTAGCTCTTCTAATCAAGAGAAATTTTTGTTCAAATGTAATTTTTTTAATCAATTTTGATGGTATCCATAGCTTTTCTTCTCCTGTGGAAACAAAAGTAAAACCCTTTCCCCAATGTAACACATGCCCTGGTTTCCATTCTGAGTCAACACATCTTTAACGTATACCAGCTGATTTAATTCCATAGTTTGTTCTACTATTCAATGTCTCTTCAGAGACATTATGCCTTTTTAATTAGCATTTAGAAAATTCAAAATTAATAAAGTATTATGCAATCTATTTCTGGGGTCTTTATCTTCCTTTTCTGTTTATTTAACATAGCTTTTAGAGTTCTATTTGATAATTCTATAACTGCCTGTCCTGTATGATTATGTGAGATACCTGTAATATGCTTTGTATTATAATGAGCAAAAGTGTGTTTCATTTTCTTAGAGACATATACTGGATCATTGTCTGTCTTTATTTGTTCAGGTAGACCCATGATGATCATAACTTTTAATAAATGTGTGATTATCTAATCCACTTTTCCAAACTCAAAGCAGCTGTCCATTGAAAACCTGAATAGGTATCAATCATGTGTTGTACATATTTTAGTTTTCCAAATTCTACAAAATGTAACACAATCACCTGCCATATTTCATTACTTTTAGTACCCTTTAGGTTATTTCCTGCACATAGTGGTGTTTGGTTGTATAAAGAATAAATAGAACATTTCTTTATTATTTCTTTGGCTTGTTGCCATGTGATAAAAAAATCTTTTTTAAAACTTTTACTATTGGCATTATGTTTTTTGTTGAAATTCTGGTGCCTCCAGCACATTCCAATCAATAATTGACCAATTTCTGCATTACCTTGTTCTAAAAGACTTGGCAGATCCATACGGGATCAAATGTGTGTTACATATATGGAATGATTCCTATCCCTAATTATTTCTTGTAACTGAATAAATAATAAAGTTAACTCTGTATCATCTGATATAAATTTATCAGTTTCAATGTACAAAATGACTCTTTCTGCATATTGTGAATCAGTAACTATGTTCAGAGATTCATTAACATCCATTAGTACCGTGAGAATAGCATATAGTTTTGACTTTTGAATGGAATCATATGGGCTTAGAACCACTTAATTAAATTTTCTGATTTGCAACCTGCCTTTTCTGATTTATTTACATCATAAGAGAATGTGGAGGCCCTCCAGATGCTACTATTTCCTGTACAATGTAAGGAAAGATCCAGTTAGTTACTATTTCCCCCAAAATTGCTGCAAACTTTTTGCCAGGGTTCACTTTCTGTCTATAAATTGTCAATTTCATCTTTAGTGAATGGTACTAAAATTTCTCCTGGGTATATTCCTGGTAATTGACAAAGTCTCAATTTTCCTTCTAGGATTAACTAAGAAACATTGTCCACATAAGCTTTTAATTTTTCACTCAGTTTATGGCTCTGTAATCTACATCTTTAGGGTCTCCAGTAATGGCCTTCATTCCCACAACTTCATACAATAGCCTCTTAAGACCTCTGTTCCTCTCAGGAACTTCACACAAGGACTGACTGACATAGACTGCCTGACCTCAGTAGCTCACTGTAACCTTGGAGAAAGATTCCACAACCCTATAATGGCTATATCCTTCTTCATGACTCTAAACCAGCACCATTATGTGGGCAATATTGTCAAGTTCAGCTGCCAAATTGGGGTAGACTCTGCCCCTCTTGAATTATGTTTTTAGGAGCTTTAGAATTTTGTTCATATCTTAGAATAGAAAATTCCTTAGCCTCTTTCTTTTATAAGTTATAAGTTTAGTTAGGAAGAATTTTTTCCCTGAGGACCCAGCTCTCTCTACTTCAGTGCTGATCAGACCTCTCCTTGTCTTTTTCACACAAGCATTAACTGCAACAGTTTCTTGCTACTCTTTCTCTTCCAACTGTACATTTTGTGTTTCTTTCTGCTCCATTTGTACTCTTTTATTGTTGACCTGCATAAAAGTAATTATGACTAACCATACAACAGAATCAATATTAGGCTACCTGAAATCTCCTCCATCAAGGAAATTAGTCAATTACATGTTTAGTTTAGTCTCGGGAAAGTTCTTAGGACAAAGGCAGAAAGGGGACATATTTTACCAAAATATCACAAGAATAGTTTCTAGTTCAGTTGTTAATATTGTTACCTTCTGAAACCTCATTCATTAGGCCTCCACAGACCACATTGCACTCAGCACAACTGTCTTCTAAGCTCCTACTAGGATGGTCCATTGAGCTCTGCTCACAGCATTCAACTACTTTTCTAGTATAAAGTCCAAAGTTTTCTACAATTTTCCAACAAACTGTGTGGTAACGTCTGGCACAGCAATATTCCACCCACTGGAAGCAGCCTCTTTATTGGCTACTTTTCTATTGCTATGATAAAGCATTCTGACCAAGACAATCTGTAGAAGGAAGAGTATGTTTAGGCTTATTTGCTCCAGATAAATAAGAGTCTATAATGTCAGCGTGAAGGCATGGCATTAAAAGCAGGGCTCAGATGTTGAACCAAATACAGGAAGCAGAGAACAAATTGGAAATGACATGAATTTTTTAACCTCTCCAGTGACACATTTCCTCCAATAAGACCACATACCTCATGACCCCACTAAAAGAAAACACTACCAACCAAGGACTAAGCATGCAAATGCCCAAGGATGGAGACGACATCTCAGTCAAACTACCATGTGGTCGTGTTGAAATAGTGCTAAGACAAAAATGTCTCAGAGAAAACATTAATTTAAGGCAATCTGTGTAAATACCTACCACCGTTGCTATACTCTTTCCATGGTTCTTGATTTTTATATTTTATTTGCATATGAGATTGAAGTCATTTGGGGATTAAAGGACCAGTTTGTAATTTAATGCTTTGTTTTTTAATGTCGAAATGGAAAATGACAACCTTTGATTTAATGTATAAACCTAATTGAAGGTGCACTTATGAACCATTACTAAGCCAGTCTTCTTAAAGAGGAATGTATATGGCATTATGATGTATCTGCTCAAGGCCTGAAAGGATTTCTAGGCCTGGAGATTGTTCATCTGCTTACAGTTACATCTCTAAGCTTAGAGGTTTTGTATCTAGTCTAAGCAAAAGCATAATCTTGGATTCATTTAAAACCCCGGAGGACACCTTCTTAAATTCTAAGATATCCAAAGAAGCTTTGCTTCACTGAATTGAGCATTAGCCTTGAAACAAAATGAGAAAATAATTACAGACTTACTGTGTATAATATTTTTTTGTCCTTTCTTCATAATTAACTAATCTACATTGGTAAAACTTCAAATTAACATGATGAAATGATAATATCAGTTTATAAACCTACTTTATAAGAAATACTTTCTAGTCTCTGGAGCTACAGCTGGAATCCAAAAACATGCTACTCAATAGGGAATTACTGCTCCAACTGACACTAAGTTATTTTCATAATTAAAATGAGCATTGAAAAGTGCATACATTTCTAACTTCATTGACTGATAATATATGACATTGTAATGTGAAAGATGTCTCTGGTCTTTGTTCCCAGTTTTCAACGCAGAGCTTCAAACCTGTTGATATTTCCTGGTTGTTAAGAACTAGTGAGTCAATGCTTGCTGTGCTTCTAGGGCAGAGACTTGTCATAAAAAGATCAAGTCACAATTAGAAGCCTCCAACCTTTCACCCCACTCTCACAGAAAGGGAGCTAATTAGAGCATAAGACAACAATCAACTGTTCCAGAGGGTAAGGTCACCAAAAACTCCTGCCCCAAAACATTTGGAGAGCTTTATGAACAGCAAACACATACTCAGATGCTGGAAGCAACCCAACTTTACTAAGACAGATTCTTTGCACCTGAGGCTTTTCCAGATACCCTGTCCAGATACTCACGCATATTTCCTTCACAAGATCGTTTATGATAAACCACACCACACATATAAAATATCTCTCTGCAGTCTGTGAACTATTCTGGCAGCGGTCTTACCCAAGGGAAGGCCAGAAGTTTCTCTCCCAGCTAAGATGAGGGTAGCTTGTGGACTGATGCTTAAGGTGGGTATCTAAATTTGGGATGGGACCAATTCTTTAAACTCAGACTTTTACTGAATCCAGTTAGCATCAGAAGTGATGCCCAGCTACAGCTGGCCATGAAGGGGAGAGTTAAGAGCCATTCGTCTGGTTACAGACGTGTTGAGTTTGAGTACAAGAAAAGTGGGTTTTTATTTTCTGTATGATTGAGACTCTGCTATGTCCTCAATACTGAACACAATATATGGGCAGTGTAGCAAATCCTGTGCATTTTTTGTCAGTTGAAAGGTTCTCTATTGGAAGAAACAAAAAACTGTAAAGCCTCAATGTATCACAAAGAGCTACACAACATATTTTCTACAAAACAAAATTCTCTTTACAAAAATTTTCCTCTAGTCTTTGGACTTCAGCTATTTTGACTGTAAAATGTAAATATGCTACCAAGCACAAATAATTATGAGACTAACTAATCAAATTCATGAAAATAAGCTGCACCTCCAAAGAAATACCACTCACTGCACTCAAAGAGTATGCAGCAGACATTTTCAATCATACAGAAACACTTCCCTGAAAATTCTGTGGTTTAAAAACTACTAGGCTAAAAACTTCTGAACATTTTTTTCCTCTATTGTGTTCACTCATAATTTATTCCAATACAAAGAAACCTTTGCCTGCTCTCCCTCAAGCCTATTCATTTGGCTTTGAACATGAGTCTTACCTTTCCCCTTAACAACTATCCAACCTCATTAAGTACAAAGAAAGATTATAGTTAATTTCAGAGCTCCAGATAGATGGTGGCCTCTTTCATTTCATTGTCACCCATTAGCAGTGCATCCTTCAACCTGTTCTTACTGATCAGTTCTCGTTGCCTTTGGTGCTCTCTCTCCCCACTATTTCCCTGGTTTTTAACAGCACAAGTGGCATTTTTAGTGACCTGCCCCCGTGTTGACATTCAGTTACAGTCCCCATTAAAGGCAGACTAATTAAAAAGGGGCATGTGTTGGCCTAGAATTAATGAAAGAGAGTACAAGAATCAAAGCAGAGCATTGATTGTCGGCAGCTCTGAAATACAAGTTCAGCCTCACAGTTTGGAAAGCCGGGTTATGGTTATTATGACCTAGTTATGCTTCAGTGATACTTCTAAGTCTATGTCAGTAAGCAGATTCATTTTAATCAGTGCTATATATGTGTTAAAGTTTGTTTGCTTTCCCTTTGAAAAGAATGTTATTTGAATGACGTGAGAGGACTTCATCAGTGGGAAGCACCACAAGCTAAGATCAAGATAGCATCAGATTGCCTGCTATCATGCTCCTTTTGAAACTTAATTCCCCAATTTACATTACATATGCTCTTGGTGCAGAAATAGTGATAGCTTGTCAATGCTGCTATCTCTTCTATATAATCACCACCTGCCTCATCTCTATCTTGAACTGATCCTTTGTACCAATGGATAGAACAGACCTTATCTTCTAGACATGAAATCACTCATAACATTAGAGTATATTCCCCGTGACCTCAGCCTCCTTAACTTCTATTGCTTATACACTCATGGGCTAACCTCCTTTTTAGGCTGCATTGCAAGTGACTTGCACAAAAGAAGTTAACATTTAAGAAACGAGGAAGCAGAAATCAAATGAGTCTAAAGAATACCTTAATTCTTTAGCCATGGTCCACTGTATGACTCTAACTGGCCTCCTGGAACTCACTGTGGAGACCAAGCTAGCTTCAAACTTACAGTGATCCTCCTGTCTCCGCCTTTCCCAAACTGAAATTAGAGGAATGAGCTATCATATCCAAAAGGACTATAAGGTTTTTTTTCCAAGCAAGTGTAAAGCTGAAGTAGGTTGTTTGTTTAATTTTACTTTATTCTTGTGTGTCTCACATGCATGTCTGCGCCTGTGCTGGCAGAAGCCAACAGAGGACATCTGATTCCCGAGAGCTGGAGTTGCTGACGATTGTGAATGAGCCAGTGTGGATGCCCAGCTCAGGTCCTCTGGAAGAGCAACATATTAACTACTGAGCCATTCCTAAGGCCTCGGAAGTTGTTTTCAAAAGTTACATGTTCCTAGAATCAAGGGCTGTCTTTAAATGAATGCTATGGAAGAGGACTTAGGATTCTATGATTTTAAGCCAGTTCCCTTGTATTGTGGCTGCCACTGGTCTATTACCCATATCTGGAGCAGCGAGATACTAGTAACTTCAAGGCTTTCAATGAATAGCTTTGTTCAGTTGTTCCCCCATGACTATTTAATTAATATAAAGCAAAATACTTCAAAACAAAACCTGATGACTCTATCCTATAGCCATACTGATGATTATCTTGCATATCACCATAGAACCTTCATCAGGTGATGGATGGAGATAGTCACAGAGACCCACACTGGAGCACCGGACTGAGCTCCCAAGTTCCCAATGAGGAGCGGAAGGAGGGAGAACATGAGCAAGGAAGTCAGGACCACGAGGGGTGCACCCAACCACCGAGACTGTGTGGCTGATCTATTGGGAGCTCACCAAGGCCAGCTGGACTGTGACAGAAGAAGCATGGGATAAAACAGGACTCTCTGAACATGGCGAACAATGGGGGCTGATGAGAAGCCAAGGACAATGGCCCTGGGTTTTGATCCTACTTCAAGTTCTGGCTTTGTGGGAGCCTAGCCAGTTTGGATGTTCACCTTCCTAGACATGGACGGAGGGGGGAGGACCTTGGACTTTCCACAGGGAAGGGAACCCTGACTAATCTTTGGACTGGAGAGGGAGGGTGAGAGGAATGGGGGGAGGGGGAGAAGGGTGGGAGGAGGGGGAGGGAAATGGGAGGCTGGGGGGAGGCGGAAACTTTTTTCTTTTTCTCAATAAAAATAAAAAATAAAAAAAAAAAACTTGAAAACATCACCATTAGTACCCAATGTCTTAGGTAGGATTCCTGAAATGTTTTTATAAGAATGGGGAAGCTGAAGAATCTAAGCATAGAGAATGTGAGAGAAACAAAATAGGATGTTCATTTGCAATACAGTTGTGTCTTAGATAGACCTCTGCAGCAGACAACCAGGAGGCACAGGGTCCCCTCCACCAACAGATGCCTTCCACCTCCCATTTGTTCAAATCAACAGTTCATCTCAGGATGGGAAAATACAGACAGCCTGCAATGCACATGCATTAAGGAAGGGTGAAGAGATGATGAAAAATGGGTGATGTGTGGGAAAGATTGTATCTCCTTGAGTTGTCAGCTAGTAGAGAGAGGAATTAGGGGCTTGTGCTCAGGCTTCTTAAAAACTGATATCGAAGTTCATTTGACACAGCTAATATTTCGTCCAGGTTTACACCCAGCATTGCAAGATCATAAAATAATCTGCCTCATTTTCCCCATTCTGAATCCTGTACTTGTTACTACAGAGAAGGGGTGCCTTTTCCCATAAATGCAGAGGGAAAAATTGAGCTCTCATATCTAAAAGTCAAAGGGAACAGTTGAGAAGAGGGAGGGGATTAGTGGGAATGTGAAGAGAAGAAAGGGAAATGGGGGTGACTAGTATCAAAACATATTATGTATCTGGATAAAAATTTCATAATGAAACCCATTATTGTATGTAATTTATATGTGCTGATAAAAACATAAAATGGAAAAATGAATATGTGAAAACATTCTTACTTGTAACTTTATTTTATTCATAAAAGAAATGGTAGAGTAAATGCAAATTATATCCATCTATGTTAATGAATAACAATGACCTCTATAAAGGAATTGCCACTTATCTTTACTCAAGATGACTTCCTGTAATGCTGATATTGTATAATGGATGTGATTGCGGGGTATTAATTACTAAGGAAGGAAAGGAGGGTGGCGAACTTCATTAGGAAAGGGAGTCTTTGAACTGCTTTTTCTTCTTGCAATTCATGGACCTACAGAGCTCTTTGGAAATCCAGAGCCTCTTGACTCCTCTAAATGGAAGGCAAAGTGACTCTCTTGGGAGGTCCCGACTTGACTGTTTCAAGATAACTTTTGTGCCTCTTAGAGCTTGTGTCAAATCATTCCCACTTGGATGGACTTGTCAGGATTTAGTTTGTGCATTTCTGTATAGTCCTTGAGTACCAGTCGATCACTGGGTCTTCACAGACAGCTTTGCCTCCTGGTGAGAGGTCCTTTCGGGCAGCCTGACAGACTGGCAAAGGAGTTCTGTGAAGTGACAAGAATGTTCATTTTGTCCCCCCCCCCACTGTCTGCAGCATCCATATCTCCAACAGTGACAAAATACACTCATGTATAGTTACACAGTGATGACAATCACACTATATTCACCTGTCCATTGTGTGTTCAACCACTTTTCTGCACTGTTTTCTCTCCTCTCCTTCCTAAACCAACTGTATGTTAAAAAGTTCCCAGCACGGGTCTTCTGCCTGCCAGTTTTAGGGGGGCATTCTGGTCCTCTAGGTTCCCCCTACAACTTTATTTGCTTGGCTTCACACTCAAGTCTCTTCATCTGCTTCCCCATTTTATACTTTTCTCAATGCAGTGGCAAAATACCGATACCTGAATGGAGAACGGTTTAGGGAAGAGTCCATCGTGCTAGTGACAGGATGACAGTCAGAGTGGCTTTTGCCGTGGCAGCAGGACCACAAGGCAGCTTGTCACATGGACTCTGCAGTCAGGAAGCAGAGAAAGTTGAAGGCTGGAGCTCAGGTGGCTTCTTCCTTCTCTCCACCAAGTCTGGGCGGACGGTACTGTCCACATTAAGGTTGGGCCTTCATTCCTTAGTCAAACCGCTCTGGGAACACGCACCCAGTTTCACCACCGGTGTATCCCCTAATGACTCCAAAGCCAGTGAACTGGCTAACCACCAATCAATGGCACTGTGAGTGACAGCCCAGCCACTGAGTTGTTTAATTCAGATGTCACACTTGTTAAGAGTTAGAATTGCATTTAAGATCATCGATCACGTTCAATATATGCCTTCCTTTATATCCCAAATACAAAAGCCACTTTAAAAACATGGAGTGTTTGATAATTGGGCTCTGTTAATTGTTCTTTCTCTATGTCCCAAGTATGTTTTTATTTACTGCTCCTCTGAAGTTATGGGTCATATGTTGTGAAGACTCTGGATTCTGGTAAATGACTCAAAAAAAATGTTGTTTTCATTTGCTTGTTCATTTTAGCAGGCAATTAATTTGTACAGACTCAAATGGCAAACATCTCCAGGGGCAGCTAAAATCTAATTTCACTCTCTTTTCCTTAATTAGGTTGCTTGCGTTCTGCCCCAGCCACAGGATTCAGAGTCAGCCAGAGACTTAGGCAGAAAATGACATGGAGTTTGGGAGTCTGTAGACACACCCATTCCCTTTTTATGCTTTCACTCCCTCCCTCCTTCCGGTCTGCATCCCAGCTTCCTCCCTTCCTCGTTTTCCATTTACCTGCTTGTGCACCTCTGTCATTTCTCTCCTCTAAAAACGCATTTGAGTTTTATTTTTTTTATTAACGCTGCCAAATTTATTTCTACAGAAGAAATAGTCTTGTGTTATAAGCAGAGGATTCTTGTTCATTCCTGGCTGCCCAGACCTCAAATAACCACACAGACTATATCGCATTTGAGTTTTAGATACTCTGTGTTGCACTAACTTATTCAGGGTAAGCTAGATAAAAATGGGAAGACCACCATGTTGTAGAGTTATTCAGTGAAGGTCCCTTTTCCAAGGTATCTTACTACTAACCCTAACCCTAAGGCTACTTAGAGAAGCTTACAAATTACAGAATTACAATAGGAGTCTCTGGATGCCTGCTTGTCTAGACTGCCTAGCCACTCCAACTCACACCAGAAATTTGTTTTGAGAATCACTAGTTGTATGGTATGTAGCTGAGTCTGTAAATCAGGAGGGATCAAGTAAGAGGATATGGGCTGAGACAGAGGACAACAGGAAAGTCTTTGTTACAGACATGGGCATTAAAAAAAATGCAGGCTCTAGAAGGATCTGCCACAAAGAATTACTGAAACTTGAGCAGTATCTGGGTAATAGTGTTCATACCATCCAACTCAGCCAATGAGGAAATGGGACAGGGACCTGCATCGCAGAGGATTAACTGCTTGCTGTAACTGACTTGAGGGTGTCTGCTCACCAGACACCTATTCTTGCAAGTCCATCATTCACAGTCTCACTTCAGCACCACTAGGTCAGGGCCACATGCATTTGCTGGGTTTGGACAAAGGTAGAACCTCAGCATGTTTGTGTGCATTTGATCACAAGCAGCATAGGAATTAAACCTGCAACCCCCTTAAAGCTTGCAGTACATGGTCAACATCTGTCTCCCCCAACTCTTAACTATCTAGGAGCCATAGCAAAAACATCTGGTAGCACACTTTGGAAGTTCAATATATTATATATGGTAAATACACACACACACACATATGTAAGAACTCTGGCAAATCACTTTTAGCGCATTAGACATCTTACTGGATATGATTCAGACCACAAGACATTTTCAACTACCATACAAACCATGAAATCACAGCAACAGCAGCAGGAAGTAACTAGAAATTTGATTTGTACAATACGCACTAGCATTAATTTAATTCAGTTTATTACTTGCTAATATATCCTACCATTGTTCATGCTACTCTCAACTACAAAATGATAACATGTACAATCTGTGTTTTTTGTGCATGAACTTTGATAAAGTTTAATTTTAATTAGTTTTATATATGTTATTGGTAAAATTGATAAAACATTATCTACATATACTTTGTGCTTTCACAGCGTGTGAATTTTTTTTTCAAAATTTCTGTGCTACGGAGTTTTGTGGTGTGATTTTCTTCAAACTGTGACCTACAATTCAAGTATAAATGGACCTTCAGAGTTCAAACTTGTGTTATTAAAGGGTCAAGTTACATATATTTTTAAGCAAGTCGCCCTTATAATAAAGGAGTTTGGAACAGAGTTGTTTGGAACAGAGTTGGGTGACACCCAGATAGCACACAAAATGTTAACTCTTGACTTAGTAGTTGGACCCTGATATTGCAGGATATAACTACAATAACTCCTGGCATGCTGTCACGTACTTAGAAACAGCATCTCTGTTTCACTATCTATCTAAACTGCAGAGGAAGTAGGCAGTAAAATAAGAATGCCACTCCACATCAGAATTCCAGGCAACTTTGGAAAAGCTTCGATATGAACAGAATTAACTCAGACAAAATTGGTTCCAAACTGAATAAGTTATAAAAACCAGTTTAGAAAGAGGAGCCAAATGCATCATAATCATATAGGAAATTGTCAAAGAAACGGGTTATCAATAAAAAAGAGGAAATCACATAATATATTTATGAAATTAAGTTTTAATTTTCAGTGAAATAAAATAATATTAAAAATTGGGAATCCAGACTGCTTTCTGGCCTGTTGACCAAGGTCAAGTGTGTAACTTGGCTCTCAGGCACATTCAGGGATGTGAAGTTCATGTTGTTAGGCATGGGTCCCTAGCCATGCAAACACATCCTGAGATAGAGAAACAATTGCAGCACCACCCATTCCCCAACTTTTCTCATCTTTATTCCTCTGTCAGAAATAAGAGGTAGCATAGTAATACAGGTCAGGGCAAGAAGATGCTCTTTGACCCTACCTATTTTATGTACTCTCATCAAAAATTGGAAAAAAAGAGAAAAATTATATATATAAGGGCAATAATTTCAGCCCAAATGGGAATTCAGTGTTAAGAATCATGTCCAGATGAGATCTTCCTTTCTGATTATCAGCACATAAAATTGACTGGAAAGAAGTAGAAAAGTCAGCTAAATGAGGGACTATATTGTCAGAATTACAAATGAGGCCTACAAAAAAATCTATCCCTATAAGTTTTCTACTGTATGGGGTATAATTTGATTTCACAGCATTTATTTGCTTGGCAGAATCAAATATAATTATAATTCTTCAAAAGATAAAAATATGAGACAATTTCACTTTCTTGGTCACACAGATCAACCCTTTATTCATTCAAGTCTCATTTCTCTTCTCAACTTCTTGTATTTTTAGAGGTGTTAAGAACATTGTTGTAATTTTTTGTATTAAAATTGACTGTCCTGCTCTTATGCCTGACCAAGAAGATAATGTTAGTGTAATAATACATACAATAACTATTGTCAGTATGTCACATATTTAAATTCTTTATTAATGCAGCATCATCAAAAACACTTCCAGAAATCCGGTCACCACAACACAGTCATCTCAATAAACCACAGATAGAAACAAGATACTTTGCTGAGGTTAGGAAAGTATCTCAGAGATGGGTACCCTAACAGTAGCTGTCCTGACCCATTTTCTGTTCAAAGCCTGTCAGTGGATAACACTGATAAATTTGCATGAATGTTGATCTAAGCCAATGTGTCTACCTTTAATTAAAATCCTTCTCATTAACTGAGCGAGACAGCAGATAAGTAACAACAAAAAGGGCCACCAATGAAGGAAGTAGTTCCCATCTAAGATGGCCTTGGTATAAAATAAAACCAACATCCCTAGCATGTTTGTCCTATGTTGGAAACTAACTTTGTTGTATCTGTCGTAACAGGAAGGCAATGGAAGAAAATAAAGGTTATGGGAGATAATGAACACAGAAATCTATTGCCTAAGGACAGAACTAGTTGCTGCATAATTTATCTGGGCTCTCACTACACCTTGAGCACAGACATCACCATGGCCCCAGATGGCGGCATAGGTTACTCAGATCAGAATGGCCCCAGAGTCAGGATGACTCTGTCAGACCCCAGGCATCCTCACAGCCTTCAGTGGTTACTACAGTCATACACAACCACACAGATCCTGGTTGCTATAGAGTCCCTTGGCAGCAGTTCAGCCCCAGGTGTCATCATGGCCCCAGGTGGCAGCACAGACCACTCAGATCAGCATGGCCTCAGTGGCAGCATGGCCCTCAGTTACTAACAAGGCCATAGGTGGTGGCCCAGACCCCAGGAATCCCTATGGCCTTTGATGACAACATAGCCCATGGGTGTCAATGCAGACCCCCTGTTATATGATATTACTTTAACTATGTAAAGGTATATTGCTTTTGTTTATGCTGAATTTAAATGTGTAAAGATGTGTTCCTGTTGCTGCTGTCTAAGGCACCTGATTGGTCTAATAAAAAGCTGAACAGTCAATAGGTAGGCAGTAGAGAGATAGGCAGGACTGGTAGACTGAGAGAATAAGTAGTAGGAGGGATCTAGACTGGAGAGAGAGAGAGAGAGAGAGAGAGAGAGAGAGAGAGAGAGAGAGAGAGAGGAGACAAAGAATGAAAAGAGAGAATGAAAGAGACAACAAACCAGGCAGCTGCCAGCCAGTCAGACACAAAGTAGAACAGAAAGAATCAGAGAGAGAGAGAGAGAGGGAGAGAGAGAGAGAGAGAGAGAGAGAGAGAGAGAGAGAGAAGGAAGGAAAAGGAAAAGAAAGGAAAAGAAAGGAAAAGAAAAGGCCTAAGGCAAAAACATAGAAAAAAAGAAACAGATCAAGTTAAGTTACTAATATCAAATTTCTATGTCATGATTTGAGAGCTGGTTGGTGGCCCAAAAGAAAACCTGCTACAGACCCTACCTGTGGTAGGACCATGGAGCCATAAATGGCCCTTGGCAGAACCCGGGGTCCAAGATCACCCTGACCCAGGTGACAAGCAAGCCTCCCACATCAACTGTTCCTCACCACCTTCATTTCTTCCAGTCCTCCTCTGTCCACAGCACACGAATCATTCTGCTTCTCTTTCACTCCCATTTCTCTACCAAATATTTGCTCATCATAATGGCATCTACCTGTCTAGTGCTGCATGGTGCCAGGCAAGCCTGTGGATGCCTTCAGCCAGCCTAGACTGTGAGGACCCAAGCTGATCAATGTGTGTCTTTCACTTTCCTGAGCCAAGTTCCAAGTTCTATAAATAAATTTATATCATTTTTAAATTTCTGTCCCAAATACCTTTAAATTAAGTGGTCTTTTTAAGCAGAAATAAATGACACTTTCTGTTAACATAAGAATTCAACATTACTAATAATTTCACTTTTGTAATATTTTCTTGTGAATCCATAGGATATTTTTGATCTCATAATCCCTTCCAACTGCTCCCAGATCCATTCCTCTTCCTTACTCATCCAACTGTGTGTGTGTGTGTGGTTAAATTTGTAATGTCTATATTCTCTTAGATGTGTGGCATTCCCCTGGAACATGGTGGTCACATCTTTCAAAAAGAGACTAACTCTCTCCCAGCAGTAACCAAAGGCTCAAGTTCCTCAGCTTTTACACCCACCTTCTCTCTAGGTGCTAAAATTCTGTCTGGCTCGAGCTTGCCCAGGTCTTGTACATGCTGTCACAACCAGTGTGGGTTGATGTGTGCAATGTGCCCTGTTGTAGCCAGAAAACATCACTTGTTTGTCATCAGTCGCTACCTTTGATTCTTAGCATCTTTCCACTCCCTCTTTCCCAATGATCCCTGAGCCCTGGGCAGAGGAAGTATGAGATACATTGTACATTTCATGCTAAGAATTTTGTAGTCTCTTTTTCTTGAAACTTTGATCAGTAGCGGACCTCTGTGTTAATCACTATTTCTTTAAAAAACAGGCTTCTATACTGAGGGTTGAGAGATGTGCTAATCTGTGGGTCTAACAGTAAGTCACTGGAAATAGCTCAATAATTTTCCTGTTTAGCAGAGTAATGATACGAATGTCAGTAAAGTCACTAACAAGGCAAGTCTTTGAAAGACTTTTGATACTCAGACTTTCAAAGACTTCAGTTTTTTAAGTACATAGTTTTATAATCTTGTCAGCTTTTCATAAGAATTCGTCAGATGACTTCATTGGTGGTCAGAAAGTGTCAAGCTTCTGGCATGCATGACAAGGAAGTTTCAGAGAGCTGATGTACAACATGGGAACTGGAGTTGACATTGTCCTGTACAATTGAAATGAATTGTAATGGTCTAGCCAAAGTGCCCTCAATTCAGAAGTAAAGGAACTAGTATGGGATGATGGATATGCTAATAGTTTTAATGTGCTCATCATTTCACAGTATACAGCTTCATGCTCATAATTATATTTTAATATTTTGGCCACTTGTGGACCAGAGGATACAGGACAATAGGCTGTAAAAATTGATTACCTAATAATGTAGCCATTATAGTTTGTGTAAATACACTATATGGTGTTCATCAAAGTAAAATTCCTTAGCAAAGTATTTCTCTGGACATGACTCCATCAAACAGCAATGAATCTATACTTACATCTAAATATTGCATGTACTTTTTAAAATCAAACATGGTACTTTCCACAAGGGAAGACATATTAGGGACCATAGACATAGAACCTCTAATTAGATAGAATTTTATATAACAGTGGCCATTAACACAGAAGCAGAAAAGTGTATACTTTGGTCAATTATATCTCAAAAAAATGGTTAAAAAAAGATGAATTTTAACACATATTAGGTTTCAAATTCATGTGCAAATTGCATTCCAAAAAAATGTACTAGCCTTTATAATAGCTTCCAGTTCAGTTTTAGACAATGCACAGAGTTACACACACACACACACACACACACACACACACACACACACACGCACGCACATAAACACACCACTTCTCTATCCATCTGTTTATTCTGTGAATCTATTTGGATGTCTAGTGAGCATCTCAAATTCAATTTACCCAAACTAAAACTCCTAAACATATCTATTCTAAACTATTCTAAACGCTGAGATGCTCTCCATTCTCAGTGTTCCCTGCTATGACAATCTTTAGCTAATCTTCTTGGCTGACACTATCCACTTACTCCCTGTCCTATAGTGTTCTGATGTAAAACCAAGCTACTCTCTTACCTTCACCTAAACAAATATAATTGCTTTGTAGCTGCTCATATTGGTTTCACTCATATCTCTGCAGTCAACTGTCCTTTTAAACACTGAAGTCAAAGTTTAAGATGTCCGGAGAGGAAATACCCTGGTATTGGTATCCAATACCCTCTTCTGACTTCCTTGGGCACCAGGTATGTATATGGTACACAAACATGCATTAAGCCAAAACATTCATGTACAAAATAAAATAAATCAGTTTACCAAAATAAAATAAATTTTAGAAGACTGCTATTACCCTAATACTATTCACATCCCTTGTCATGTCCCACGAGATACCAAAACATGTGTCACCTAACAAATGGATCAATATATGCCTGTTTATTGGTCTTGTATCCACTTTGAAGAAACAGATGGACAAGGACTTCAAACTGAATTGGGATATTCAGATTAATGATATCACATATCCCAACATAGAATGAATGGATTTCCTGTTATTTAATGAAGCTGTTGAGGAAAAGCATGGCAGAGCTCCCAGTATGCTCCATAAATGGCTTGAAGAAAACAAAAACAAACAAAAAACAAAAATCTAGTCGTGTTTTCATGTGGTTGGGGGATGGGCCAGGCACAGCTTGCTTGGTTTGAACTCACCATCTATTCATCTATTATGTTATCTCCTCCTGGGACGCTCCCTGGTATGAGAATATACATTGTAAGTAAGTTTTCCTGGACATCTGGAATGGTAGGAAAAGGTGATGCAATGTTAAATGGATTAAATGGTTCTCCATGTTTATTATAATTGCCCATGACACAGAAGAACAACAATAAAATAGAGTCACAGAATATTAGCAGGTTGTAAGGAATTGATGATAGAGTCATTGCTTAAGGCTTCCGTGTGGTTGAAGTGCAAGATATTGAACTCATGAGTTGAACTATAGAGTCACAGTGTCTTAGAAGAAGTTACTAACTAAATGTAGTGAGCACCTTTGATGGAGTTGTAGATTCATCAAAGCAATGATCAAAGAAGAGACCCTGAGGAAAAGCAAAAATTGAAACAGAGAACTGCTACAAACATTATAATTTGACATTGAAGTCTGATTAGGAGGAGTAGATCAGGAAACTAGCCATCATACCGAAAATGAAGAGAATGCAATTGGCAGATGACGAGTGCCTCAATCTCACAACATTGGTACCAGAGTCTCAGAACTCTTTCAGAAATTAGAGATGTTTTCAAATAAAATTAATTTCAATCAGTGAAGATTTGTGGGTATGTGTCTGGAAAATGAGCACATTCATAGAATGAACGGCTAGAAGTTATAAAATATAGCCATGTCTTTGCAGACGTGCTAGCAATTATGCTGGGGCATAAGTTCCCTGAGGAGAGACGAAAGGGAAATTAAGTCATAGTAAAGAGACTGATCCCCAATGAAGAGTCCTAGAACTGATATAAGGTACCAAAGGATGAGACAGGAAAACATCTTCTGCTTGCTGTTTTCCTGATGCTCTTGTTTGCTTCCCACCTGACTCTTCACCTCCACCATTATCAATTCCTAAACAGTCAGTGCTGAGTCATGTGCACAGCCATCGTATTTGCCTTTTAAAGTTTTTCTGTTATGAAACTTTCATTTCTGAAAAAGGTTGTGTTCATCAATTATCATGACAAAAATATGTCCACTTTGGATCAGTCTTTTTTCTTTTTTATTTATTTAAAACAGATTCTTTTCACATACTATATATCCTGATTTTGGTTTTCCATCCCTCTAGTCCTCCCATTTCTTCCACAGAAGACCTGGGGCAGACCCATGTAAGTCCTATGCTTGCTGTGTCAGTCTCTGTAAGCTCATATGCTCCTTGTTTAGTTAAGTCAGAGGGCCTTGTTCTCCTGGTGTCCTCCATCCCCTCTCGTTATTATAATCTTTCCATCTTCTCTTTCAGGGGATACACTGAGCTCTGAGGGGGAGGTATTTGATGGAGAACTACTACTTAGGCACTACCAATGGAGGAGTGTGCCCCTTGCTTCACATCCCTGACAACTGTAAAATGAAATCTCAAAGTACTTTTGATTTGCATTTTCCTGATGGATGAGGATGTTAAACATTTATTTAAGTGTTTCTCAAACATTTGAGATTTCAATATTTAGAATCCTCTGCTTAGAAATGTACCCCATTTTTAGTTGGATTATTTGAGTTTTGATATCTAGTTTCTTGAGTTCTTTATATATTTTGATATTAGTCCTCTAACAGAAATATAGTAAAAGACTTTTCCCCTTCTGTAGGTTGCTGCTTTGTCCTTGTAATGGTGTCCTTTGCCTTACAAAAGCTTTTCAGATTCATAAGGTCCTACTTATTAATTTGTTAATCTTAGTGCCTGCCAGCAGGTGTTTCATTCAGAAAGTATTCTCCTGTGCAGATGTGTTCAAGGCTATTCCCCACTTTCTCTTCCATCAAGGTCAGTGTTTAGGTTTTGTGGTGAGGTTTTTGATCCACTTGGACTTAGATTGTGTGCCACCTTGGACCAATCTTCATGAAATACACTGAACCTTTCTACAACCCACTATTCTTCCCTACCTCCTTCCACCTGTATGCTCTCTCACAGGAGAAGCTACATCCTCATGTTTCTGACAACAAGTTCTGTATTTTATATACATTTATAAATATGAAAGTATCCCTAAATGGTGCTTTTTTATTTTTTTTCAAAATTTATGTATGAAGACACTCTGTATATCTATATAATCTCTATACCTATAATAAAAAAATATTTTGTATTTCATGAGGGACTTATCCATATTAGTACCTCACTTTGGCTCAATAATCTTCTGTAAAAGTGTAATTGAATAAACAGAACTATTTTAGTGTGCAAATGCATACACATATGTTTTTTACTGCCAGTGATCATGCATGTTGTTCTTTGTCTTTATTACTACAAATAATGTTATCACAGAGATAGGATAGATGGATGACAGATTGATAGAAGAAAGATAGATAAATGGATAGATGATAAATTTATAGACTGATAGGTCAATTGATCAAGAGACGGGGGGGAGAGAGAGAGAGAGACAAAGAAGGAAGGAAGGAAGGAAAGTGACTGATAAATAACTGGCAAAAGATAAATATACAGACAGACACCTGGACAGACACAGCTAAATAGTCTGGTGTAACTGGTGCATATATACAATCATTTTCTATATTGTGGAGTAGTCCAGACATACATTGCAACTTTTAACATTCATGAATACTTTCATAGAAAAGCTTGATCTCACAAGTTTAGTATAAAGAAATAATGCTATATTTGCAACTGGCACATGGTAGAGCAACTGCTAAAGATCTATAATTGTACCATATCCAAAACTCACGTTGCCATACTAATACTGAACTCCCTATAGCTAACCAAGATTTTGCATATAAAAGATTTTCACTTTAACTGCCAACCTGAATGAAATCATGGAGGACATACTAACAGACACTCTCTTCTTATGTGGTGATTCAGTTATGTCCAACAACAGATTAGACTTGGCAATGAATGACTTTAATGATATGAGAAACTGAATGACTCACCATGAGCCAAATGTGATTTTTTTCCCATTGGCTTTTCAAAGGAGAAACTTCACACCTCCGAGGGAAGAAACTGTTTTAAAATTTGTGCAGCAAGTTCTGAACACATGTACATAGATTTTTCAATGTTTTAGCTCTCAGCTCAGGGAATCAGAAATCCAAATCCCAGGTACTCCATCACCTAGATGTAAATATGAAACATTTCTATTCACCTGGGCAACAAAATAGAAAAAGGTAAACTCTAAATTGACTCTGTTTAATATATTGCTGTCTCAAATCTGTGGCTAAAAGAGTGAATTCTGACTGCAACAAATGAACGGAGGGCAATAACTGCTAATAGATTAGAAGTAATTTTCCTGAGATTCACAATATGCTTGTGAACTGCAACATGATGGAGGCTGGGAGTGAAATTAAACAAAGCTGTACATCAATGAAGACTTTGTTTTCAGCAGCTATGAACTTTAAGATGATTAACAAGACACAGTGAAGCCCAAGGACTCTCCTGAACACTCTAGGGCAGACAGAGCTATGAACAAGCAGAAGGCGGTACAGTTAACATGACAAGTAGGGAGTTGGAGAACTGAGAAAAGGTTAAGTGCTAATGTGTATTAGAGAAAGGAAGCCAGTTACAAAACTCGTGGGAAGATTTTGAGTGTTTCTCTGATTCCCAGGACTGCACCCACTCTGGTCTTCTTTCTGTCTGTTGTAGGAGGAACAGCTTAGAGAACTGTTAGAACAACCTGACGTGTTAAATGTGGGGGCCTATTTTCTTCAAGGGAAAGCAATGACTTCCTTTTACATGGAAGGCTGCAGTGGATGCTGTCTAACAACTTATTGACTGCTTTGCTAGTCTATGGAGCCAGCTTTCCAGAAGACCCCAAAATCTTCAGCATTGTTTAGGCCCTTGTCCTGAGCATAGTCTGTCAGTAAATAGAACCTGTCTTCATGAAAGAGGTTCCACGTACTTTTTATCTTCCATGAATAGAATCTATCTTTAGACTTGTTGTAAATCCTTCCTCCTTAGGACCTTATTCTGAGTATTGTTTATTAGTTTGTAGAATTCATTCTTATCGTACAGCTCACAGATACTTCGCTGCTGTGCTAGGGACTTTCTATGCAGCTATGTGTAAAGCTTTGCTGTGACAATTGTCACATGGAGACTTCTTTCCAAAGTTTCACTGTGTTTAAATGTGGAAGAAAATTAAACTGCAAAGTCAGACGCTGGAAGGTCTGACCCAGTGCCTGGTAAAACGGTGCTAACTCGAGTGTCATTTTTCACCTTGCATGGATCCTTTCCCTGCCAGCTGTGGTGCTTGCAGGGACCCCAACAATCTGTCTTACAGAATGGACATGAAGCATAATTTAAGATCCACATCTTCCTTCTCAAAACACCAGCTATCCCAAGAACCACAAAGTGAACCAAGAACAAATTTAACTCATAAGACTATTGGAGCTGACTTCAGTTCTTTACTCAGACCTGGAAGGGAGAAAGAAGAAATTGTTCAGATCAGTTCAGTCTTACTATTGTTGGTTTTAAATGACATCCATGGTGTGACAGGAAGGATTTGTCTAGTTAGTAATGATCCAGAGTACCTCTGTCGGCACAGGCCTCTCTGCATTTCCAAAAGCACTGCCTATTACCCACGAACCTCCAACTTATTCTTTTCCGGAGTCCATTATTTCTAAATATGTACTGGCTAAACCACCTTCTTCAGAGTCAGCTTCATGCATATCCAAGGCTCATATGCTATATAAGATGCTCTGGGACTAGGTGTTAGTGAGTAACCACACTGAGGCCTCAAACAGACGCCATGCCTCTGCTCTCAGGGGCAGACGCGATGAAGCTCCGACCCAAGATGGACATAGGCTAGAATCTCCCTGGTAAGTCACCACCTCGTGGTGCTACACACATTAAAAGAAATGGGCCAAGCAGTGTTTATATGAATACAGTTTCCATGTAATTATTTTGGGTAAAGCTAGCCGTGCGGAGCTGGTTGGGAACGTAACCCGCAGCTCCTCACTACAGACTTCTGTAAACAGAAACTATACTTTGGTCTCCTGGCTTCCCCTATCCAACTAATCACATGGAAACTCTGTCGATTACAACACTGTTTGGCCAATGGCTCAGGCATATTACATCTTAAGCTCTTACATCTTAAATTAACCCATTTCTATTAGTTTACATATTGCCATATGACCATGATGCTACCTCATTTTCTACATGTCTTGTTTCCTTGGCAGCTGGCTGGCGACTGTGCTCTTTCTTCTTCCCAGAATTCTCTTAGTCTGGTGCCCTGCCTATACTTCCTGCCTGGCTACTGGCCAACTGGCATTTTATTAAACCAATACGAGTGACAAATCTTTACTGTGTACAAAAGCATTATACTGTTGTAATAGGAGCGCCGGGGCTGCGTCCCCAGCACCCCAGCCGCCTGCTCGGCTAGCTTATGCCCCGAAATAACAACACACAAACTGTATTCATTTAAATACTGCTTGGCCCATTTCTATCTAGCCTCTTCTCGGCTAACTCTCGCACCTGGACTAGCCCATTTCCTATATTCTGTGTAGCACCCAAAGGTGCGCTTACCGGGAAGTTTCTAGCCTACGTCCATCTTAGGTCGGAGCTTCATCGATCACGTCTGCCCTGAGAGGAGCTGCGTGATGTCTCTGAGCGGAGCTGCATGGTTTCTCTGCTCCAGAGAGCAGAGCTGTCGAGTCTACCCAGAAGAGCTGAGCATGGCGTCTCTGAGCTCACTTCCTCTTCCTCCCGGCATGCTATTCTGTTTACTCCTCCCACCTATGTTTTAACCTATGAGGGCCAAGCAGTTTCTTTATTACTTAACTAATGAAATCAACAGATTGATATATGACACTCCCACATCTCTATACCATAGCAGACTTCATTCCTATCTGTTGATAACTCTGAGGTCAAAAGATGGGGGTACCCCTGGAATAGGAATCACAGATGGTTGTCAGCTCCCATATAAACAATAACCAACCTGGGTCCTCTTCAAGAGTAGGAAGAATTCTTAATCACTGAACCATCTTTTCAGACACCTCTCCAAAGAATTCTGGTGCACACAAGATATATAGAACCACAGCCTTCAGGAAGAATCATGGCTTGAATAGAGAATTGTCTCTAAGTGCTCCTGCTAAACTTAGACTAAAGTACAGTAACTTAAGTATTGGGGCTCTAAAAACCTTGAAGAAAACAGTATGTTTTACATAGGCTTAAGAAATGCCTTAAAATGTTACTGGATTACCATGGGTACGTATGCTGAGAAGTAAAGTCAAACATTACCATAGATGACATACAGCCAGAGTATCCTTATAAGTAGAGTCATCCAGTACATTTTGGAGGAAGATGTACATACCTTTAAGAACTTGTATTAATTTCTAAAATATTAGACACTTGGCATTTACAGTTGAATAAACTGGGCTGTATATATAGTGTGATTTACCTAAATCTCATCCCACGTTCTGAATCAGAAAATCTCAGCATTTTCTAAAGTAACAACTTTGTCAGATTGAAGTATTACAGTGTAATATTGGGTATTCTGGCTCTACTTATATTTTATAAAAAAAAGTTCAGAGGCCCCTATTTGATACACAGACTCAGAGTGACCCTGTAATTTTCTGTGTCTAAACAAATTACTTCTGTTTAGGATCCACACATGGCGAAGCAGATAGTGAAGAATTCTGTGTCATTGAAGAGATTCTTTGAATGTGGTGATAGCTACAAATGCTAAGACATAACTGGGAATACTAGCATCTGTCTAGCAAAAGTTAGCTTTCATGGGATTTCAAACAACTTTGTAAATAATATTTTCTCTATAGAGTGAGTGACTAAGAGTTTACTGCCAATGCACCTCTTTAATAGCCTAGAACTGGGGACTTTTACTTGCTGATGGGAGGGTCTGGATGACATGAGTGGTTATATCACTAAGAAAATAATATAATGAAGACAGTGAATTTTCCTATCCAAAACACTAGGCATGTCCAAGAATAATGTGGAATTTATTCTCCTGTCAGAGTAGACAGAAGGGAAGTCTATATGAGTCAATAATTTCTCTGGATTCAAATGGACCAGAGAGAGTGAGGAGTGAGAGAGATGAGAATATCATAAAGGAAAGGCACATGTCAAAAAAGAGAAATACCGGAGAGTCCCTTTATCTATCTGCAGCAGGCATTTCCTGGGCCTTGAAATCACTATCGTGTCACTTCATGCATGGGAGTGGTATGAATGATACTTTGTCATTGGGAGACTATGTTCAGTATAAATGGGTTTTAGAGGACAGGAAGATCTGAAAGAGAGTCCAGGAGGTTTAAAATTTCAAACAACGTATGTGCTGAATCTCTGTGAAAAATAGTTGGAGCAAATCTCTGCAGCAAAGCCCACAGTGAGTTTTGAGGTGTGGTGATGATGGACAAGATGAATACTGGGTAGTAGTAACAAGAGAAAGACCAGGAGAGGCTGAGGACTGAGTGGTGGAATACAAAAGAAAGGTTAGAGCAACCTAGACAGTAGATTTTTAGTAATGATGGGATAGATATATAATTTGTTGTGATCTCATATATATGTGTGTGTGTGTGTGTGTATAATAGAATAAATGTGCTTTTTTAACTCAAAGGGATTCACATTACAAATGTAGGCAATATGTTCACCAAAGAGAAGACACAGTGGAATAATGCCCCTTCCAGAAAACATGGACTAGCTAACCAAAACCCAGTTCCAAGCAAGTAATACCACTCATCAAGCTATGGTTAGGGATATCTAAGAGACTCAAAAAAGAATAAGAATTCCTGTTTTCCTTGGTTGCCTGTTAGAAAGGGAAGATCAGACCTTACTGCAGAAGATATTACATACTCTGGTCACAGGATTTTGAGAAATCAACTTAGAAGTGACGTGGATGCCTTTACCCCAAGAACTGCTTCTCAAAGTGTTAGAAGGTGATACACAAGCTGTAAAGCTTAAAATGCTAGTTTCAACAGTCCTACCCAATTGTAAAGCCTGAAATCTATGAGGATGGGACTGGGAAGATTTTCCGCTGTGTGTAATGGTGGCCCTTGTAATCAGCAGTTGTCTAATAGAACATAAAAATCCACTTAGTTGGAGGGAGCTCATGCCAGGTACTGTAAACCTATCTAGCAGCTCTTGGCTGAAGAGGGCATAGACCCTAGAAGAGAATGCACTAATACCATAATACTAAAGCAATATAGTTCCCAACTTCCTTTTAAATACTCATCCTTTTCTCCATAGATCACCACAGCTCTCGCCCCTTACCAAAGATATTTCTTTTGGTAGCAGATGGAGACTGTTAGAGAAATGTTCAACTGGCCAAAATGCAGTGGGATATTGGGGTATTAAGTCATAATAAAATTTATCTAATGTCATGCTTACACCTAAGACTCAGAGAACATTGAGGAACTGGAGTAGGAAAAATTTAGGAACCTAAAGATAGGGGTGAAATCTGAGAGACAGATTTTTCTAGATTTTGCTCAGTGACCCTTCAACAATATGGCTGCCTGAAAAACCATATCACATGGGAAAAAATTTCAAAGTCTTCTAAGTGGATGGTTACAGTCAGTCAATGGCTGCTGAGAGAAGAACAACCAGGTTTTTTTACTTTAGGAATAAAACTCCAGTACTAAGGGGTCAGCCTTAAACACATGCAAATTAGGATAATTAGGATAACACTAACTAGAATCAGTATATTGTATATACACACACATTCATTCATGTATAAAAACAATAATATAATATAACAATATAAATACATATAAAACAAAAATAAATACAGAGAGAGAGAAAGTTCATGAATTCAAGAGAAGTTGACTGGCAGGCCAGAAAGGAGTTGAAGAAAATGATGCACTTGCATCATGAATTAAATCCTCAAATTTTAAGAAATCAAGAAAGACATATCAAGAATAATTTCAAGTACTGGGTTAGAGATATCACTCAGCACTTAAGAGTACTTATTGTTCAAGCAGAAGACCTAGGTTTAATTTCCATCACTCACGTGGTTACTCAAAACCATCAGTAACTCCAGCTCCAGGGGATCCGATGCTCTTCTCTGACTTCATTAAGAACCAGACATGTGCATGGTATACAGATATGCATATAGATAAAACATTCATACACATAAATAAAACCCCGTAAAAATAAAAAATAGTACAATCCTTGATCAATTATCAGCATAGTCATTCATTGGTGAAACTAATGGTCACTGAGTTTTTAATATTGTCAATCAAGGACTAAAAGTGGGCCAAAATATATATAGGGCCATGTACACATATATCTTTAACACCATTTTTATAAGTCTACTTATCTGCGCACTCATATACCACATGTATATAAACATCTGTTCTCACTTTAGCAATCTAATTTGTCCAAAAATAAGCAATGCATTTCATGTCCTCTATGGACTGCAAAATTCACTTTTTATTTTGTTATTCTATTTTTTATTGTGGTGTGAGTGTATGTGTGTGAGAGAGGGGGAGAAGGAGAGTGAAGGAAGGAGGGAGGAAGGGAGGGAGGGGGAGGGAGAGAGGGGGAAGAAAGGGAGGAAGAGGAAACAGAAGAATAAGCATGCATGTGGAGGTCAGAGGACAACTTTCAAGGAGTCAATTCTCTCCTTCCATGATACATTCCAAAGACAAAACTCAGGTCATCAGGCATGCATAGCAGATGCTTTTGCCTGCTGAGCCATCTTGTCAGCTTGAAAGTGTTTGTTAACAATTATTAAATAAGGTATTAACAGTCTGTGGTCCACATATCAATTCCGGTCCATTACCTGTGTTTATAGTATTTTATGTGAACACACCAAGCCCTGCTCATTATGCCTTGTCTGCTAATTTCATAGCACAACAGAAGTGGCCAGTTTTACAGGGAGAAGGTGGGCTGCAAAGCCTATGAATTTACCATCTTACTCATAATAATGTCCACCATACTTCATCCAAATCACCATCAACAAGCTGCAAAAGGCTGCAGATGTTGCACAGCCATACAGCCCTTGCCTCCCAGAACCAAAGCCACTCACCCCACACAAAATAAGCAGAGATGCCCAGTAGGGTGAAAAACACTTTAACCCCAGCATTTGCCAGCTAAGGACAGAAAATGGGGCATTCAAAGCTACATATTGACTACCTGCTACCTGGACTACATAATGAGTACCTGCAACAAATAATGATAGTAATGGCAATGATGATGATGATGAGGAGGAGGAGGAGGAGGAGGAGAAGGATAAATTAAACTATTTACAAGCTAGTAAATAGGTCTATAATTAAGCCTTTAGGGTCATCACTGACTCAGGATTGCCCCTTTCTGTCTGTTTTTGCCCAGGTCCCACCATTTCTTTCTGCTCAGACAAAATCACTTCCTTCGCTGGCTCCGAGGCAGGAGGCTGGGATCTCTCTAAGTTTAACTACACAGTAAAACACAGCTGGACCCATTTCTGAAAAGTAAGGCATTTTGTTTTAAAGAATTTTTAAGGCCAATACATAGGAAGTAGCAAAAGGAACATAAAGGAAAACTACAAAGTTAACATAACTTAAATTTTCTCCAAATAACATCTAGTTAATGTTTGTAGAACACAAAAATCCAAGTCTAGCATTCCAGATTGGATGTCTTGGGGAATATGGTTTGGATCTCTACCAAAATATTCAGAAAAATAGAAATTTAAAATATAAAACATTTCCCCCATGAATATTAAATTATTCATACAAAAATAGTCAAATGCTCTAATTGGAGAAAAGGGTCCCACTCATCTATGAGACGTATTAATGAATTTTTTTTACAAAAAAAAGATAAGTAGGTTCATAGCTATGGCTATGTACAGAATATGTACAGAAGCAAATCCCTTGTTAAAGAAAAATACAGCTGAGCATAGCTGGAGTAAACCCCAGTGGTAGTGTGCCTGTCTAGCCTGCACAGGGCCCTGAATTTGAGCTCCAGCAGAAAACAGATAAGTAAAGAGGAAAACAGGATACTGTTCAATGAAGAAGGCTTACATGTTATGATAGGGGAAGAATACATAAAACAAGTCTCACCCCTCTGGCATTTACTTGTATAACTAACAGTTAAGACTAGACTTGGTCCTGTGGTCATTCAGCCTTCAGTGTGCCAGGCACCTGTAGTTAAAGTGAAATTCAGCTTGAGCTCTTAGAAGTGAAAAAGGGAAGTGATTTCCCCATGACAACAAAGAGGACAGAAGCCAGGAACTATTGTGTGTTGGAACAGAGACAGGAAAAAAAATGAAACAAGAATGGAAAATTGGACTCTTAGCAGATTTAGCCTCAACTCATTTCTTGCTCAAGTGATGTTAGACTCAAATTACAGAGTGGAATAAGAGAGTAGTTCTGGTTGGTAATGGAGGAGAAAAATCAGAATTGTAAAAAATGAATTATACACACATAGATAGGTAGATAGATAACAGACATGACTAGATAGATAGATGGATAGATGATAGAGATAGTTGATATTCAGATAGATAGATATTGGATAGCTAGATAGATAGGAAGATTGAGATAGATGGATCATAGATGATTAATGACTGATCATAGAAAAGAGACAGACAGACAGACAACAGATACGTGATGGATAGAGAGATAATGTTGTTTCAAGAAAAACAGAAAAGTTGAACAAACATTGAAGAAAAAATATGAAAGATAGAGGTCTGTGTATGGTAGTGTACACCCATAATTTCAGCACTTTAGAGCTGGAGACATGAATTGTGAGTTCATGGCCAGCTTGACATACAATACCAAGATACAGGCAGAACCATAAAACAAGACCCCCTAAAAAAATAATAAGCAAAGGCAGAAAATATATCATGAGAAGGAGAGGAAATCCTATACAAACTACAAATTTCTTCTAGTTCATACCTATTTTGTATTCACATCAAAATCAAAGCAAATTTGATTAAGAAAAATGAATGGAGATTTATTTGGTAAATCAATAGATTTAGGAGTAGAAAACAAGCAGAAGGAAAGAAATTGAGGGTAATAAAGAATATAAAGTTCAAACTATTATAAACTGAATTTGAATCCCCATTGAGAAAAGAGAGGTTGGCACAGTCAACTTTGTCAGTTCACAAGCAAAGAGTACATTAAACTGCCTTCTGTTGTTTAGATGAAGATTTACATGTAACCTTTCTGGTAGAAGCCCATGAGTACTGATAGAACACAAGCAGTCTGTGCCAAAGGGTCATGGGGCAGGTCAACTTACCCAGATGTAAAGACAGTGGAAAGCAAAGTTAGTTTATTCTGTCTTAATGGTCAATACTGGGACAGAGATCTCTTAGTAAAGCCAGTGTCTGCCCTCTTCAGAAAACCTTGGCAAGGATTTTTCATACAGGACACATAATGTGGCTGATTTTTTTTCCTGCTTCCTATATCAGCGTGATAAGAATCTCCTAAATATTCAGTGAGAAGAATTTCTTTTCAAGGATTTAGAAGAACTCTGCACTTAGCCATACTGTTCTCCTGCAGAATTTAGACCTTGAATCATTTAACTACTGCCAGGTAAACATGATACTCTATAAATGAAGATCTTGGGACCCTTAATGTTATTGAAGTTAATGGAATGGATGGGGGATTTGTTAGATAGGGCCAAGAAGAGGGAGCTTGAGCATTAAAATTACTTCTCTTGTCAAGAAATGGAAAGGTTGTTCTCTTGCCAGTGTGTCTAATAGTGCCAAGCAATCATAGAGGGTAAAATCACTTTTATTCAGTGACATACTCTCATCTCAGTCATCCAGCAATAATTTCACCATGTTGGTTTGCTTGTGGAAGTTATCCCATCAGAGACAGGCCCAGTCTTCAAAAAAAAAAAAGCCATTCATCAAATTCTTCCCTCTGGGCACCTCACTCTTCATCCTGTGAACAGCAGTGCTAATCTTTACATAGACCAGCAAAAGTAGAACTCCCTCAATTCCTGCACAACATACTTGGCAAAATCTCCTGTAAGATCAACTTTGCCATTGCTGAAACATTCAGTTCCTCCTTATAGAGAGCATGCAGGACTATTTTTGCTAAGTGTAAATTCCAATTTATTGTTGATTTAAAAATTCTCAACCAGGAGGATATAGAAATAAGCCAGTAGCCGGGCGGTGGTGGCGCACGCCTTTAATCCCAGCACTCGGGAGGCAGAGGCAGGCGGATCTCTGTGAGTTCGAGGCCAGCCTGGTCTACAAGAGCTAGTTCCGGGACAGGAACTAAAGGCTACAGAGAAACCCTGCCTCGAAAATCCAAAAAAAGAAGAAAGAAAGAAAGAAAGAAAGAAAGAAAGAAAGAAAGAAAGAAAGAAAGAAAGAAAGAAAGAAAGAAAGAGGCCAGTAGATAAAGTATTTTATTTATTTTTATTTATTTATTATTTATTTATAAAAGATTTCTGTCTCTTCCCCGCCACCGCCTCTCATTTCCCTCCCCCTCCCCCAATCAAGTCCCCCTCCCTCCTAAGCCCAAAGAGCAATCAGGGTTCCCTGCCCTGTGGGAAGTCCAAGGACCTCCCACCTCCATCCAGGTCTAGCAAGGTAAGCATCCAAACTGCCTAGGCTCCCACAAAGCCAGTACGTGCAGTAGGATCAAAAACCCATTGCCAATGTTCTTGAGTTCTCAGTAGTCCTCATTGTCCGCTATATTCAGCGAGCCTGGTTTTATCCCAGGCTTTTTCATACCCAGGCCAGCTGGTCTTGGTGAGTTCCCAATAGAACATCCCCATTGTCTCAGTGTGTGGGTGCACCCCTCGCGGTCCTGAGTTCCTTGCTCATGCTCTCTCTCCTTCTGCTCCTGATTTGGACCTTGAGATTTCTGTCCGGTGCTCTAATGTGGGTCTCTGTCTCTGTCTCATTTCATCGCCTGCTGAAGGTTAATATTCAGGAGGATGCCTATATGTTTTTCTTTGGGTTCTCTTTCTTATTTAGCTTCTCTAGGATCACTAATTATAGGCTCAATGTCCTTTATTTATGGCTAGAAACCCAATATGAGTGAGTACATCCCATGTTCCTCTTTTTGGGTCTGGCTTACCTCACTCAGGATAGTGTTTTCTATTTCCATCCATTTGCCTGCAAAATTCGAGAAGTCCTTGTTTTTTACTGCTGAGTAGGACTCTAATATGTATATATTCCATACTTTCTTCATCCATTCTTCCGTTGATGGGCATCTAGGTTGTTTCCAGGTTCTGGCTATTACAAACAATGCTGCTATGAACATAGTTGAGCATATATTTTTGTTGTATGATAGGGCATCTCTTGGGTATATTCCCAAGAGTGGTATTGCTGGGTCCAGGGGTAGGTTGATCCCGAATTTCCTGAGAAACTGCCACACTGCTTTCCAAAGTGGTTGCACAAGTTTGCATTCCCACCAGCAATGGATGAGTGTACCCCTTTCTCCACAACCTCTCCAGCAAAGGCTATAATTGGTGTTTTTTATTTTAGCCATTCTGACAGGTGTAAGATGGTATCTTAAAGTTGTCTTGATTTGCATTTCCCTGATCGCTAAGGAAATTGAGCATGACCTTAAGTGTCTTTTGGCCATTTGAACTTCTTCTGTTGAGAATTCTCTGTTCAGCTCAGTGCCCCCATTTTATAATTGAGTTGATTAGCCTTTTACGGTCTAGTTTCTTGAGTTCTTTATATATTTTGGAGATCAGACCTTTGTCAGTTGCGGGGTTGGTGAAGATCTTCTCCCAGTATTTTATATGCAAGCAGGAGAGCTTGTGGTAGCACACAATTGTAATCTCAGGTCTGGGGTGATAGACACATGAGGATCTTTTGAGGCTTGCTGGCCAGCCAGTCTAGTCAATAAAGATCCTGTCTCAAATGGCAAGGCAGATAGCATTTTGGGAAATGCTGTCTGATGCTGTCCTGTAGCCTTCACAGGTGAACACACACAAATTTACACTTTGTACACACACACATGCGTGTGCACACATGAATTCCTGGTCATTCCAACAGTTTGACACATGCTTGCTAACTATTGTATGTTGATTTAGAATTGAGAGTGACACACACAATAGAGAGCAGGTTAAGATTAGTGGTTTTTTAAATCTTGGTCAATTGTCAGTTCCTACTCTGTATGCATGTTTATGTGAACTCTCAAATGCCAAAACCTATATGGGTGTTTTGTGATGCAGTTTTAGACAATGGACATTTATTAGGTGAGGCAATTCCCTCTCCACTGATTCAAATAGCGATCACTCTCTAGCATGAAAAATGAAAAGTCAAAATCTCCTCAAACAATCAACAATTGTTATTCAGTGTTGGAGACTGGAAGTCAAATGAAAGCCAGAACAAAATGATAGAAACTTAAGAGGTACACAATTTCCTCAACTACCTCCAAAGGGAGTGATGAAATAATATATTTTTTATTAAGATGAGCTCAGGAGAAGACAACGACAGAAGTTTTAATATCTTGCCACTCAGTCTTTCAGCTCAGAGAACTGTATGAGCATACTGCTAGCATAAGTATTTTCAGATTTCAAAAATGCAAGCAAACTTTCAAGAGCCAGGGTGAAATCTACAGCAATGACAAAGAAATGCTAAAAAAGCTCTGCTTGCTGCTACAGAGATTATCAAGATCCAAATGTCTCACCTTTTCATGATTGCATGATTGCCAGTAATCAGAGGAAAGAATCCTGCTGCGTACACTCTGTTTTTCTCATAAGAAGGCTGGTTTACAAGGCTGCCAAACAGAATCCAAACAATATTTCAGAAACGGAAAGAGCATCTTTGTAGGAATTTCTTTTTTTTATTTTTTTTATTAAAGATTTCTGTCTCTTCCCTACCTCCGCCTCCCCTTTCCCACCCCCCCCAATCAAGTCCCCCTCCCTCGTCAGCCCAAAGAGCAATCAGGGTTCCCTGCCCTGTGGGAAGTCCAAGGACCACCCACCTCCATCCAGGTCTAGTAAGGTGATCATCCAAACTGCCTAGGCTCCCACAAAGCCAATACGTGCAGTAGGATCAAAAACCCACTGCCGTTGTTCTTGAGGTCTCAGTAGTCCTCATTGTCCGCTATGTTCAGCGAGACCAGTTATCCTGAGTGAGGTAAGACAGACCCAAAAAGAGGAACATGGGATGTACTCACTCATATTTGGTTTCTAGCCTTAAATGTAGGAATTTCTGTAAGAGTTAAACTCTTGTATTGCTTCAGCAGAGATAATACAAGCACAAATACTGCTTACTCAGAGTTAAAGCAAAGCCTATGCTTTTCTGACAAAACTATTGGCTGTTCTGTTTCCCCTATGGGTGTGTGTGAATGTGTGTGAGTGTGTGTGCGTGCGTGTGTGTGTGTGTGCGTGCGTGTGAGTGTGTGTGTATAAGAATGTCAGAGATCAATGCTTAAAGTCTTCCCCAATTACTCTCTAACGGGAGCCTTAAGGTTCCAGGCTTTAAGACTTCCTTTCAGGGTTCAATTAAAGATGCCACAATTAGCTAAAAAGGGGCCAAAAATCTAAGGCTTAAGAAATCTACTCACAACAGGTTTTGCCTATCCATATTTCTTTCATCTTCTTTCTTATTTCTATCAGTTCTCTCCTTTCAAGAGTTCCCAGTCATATATACCCTAAGACAACAATTCCCTAGCCCTAGAAGTTTCCAGGGCTGGAATTTGTTTGCCCCATAAAAAAATTAGATAAGGGTTTACACACACCCACACACCGAGAAAGAGAGAGAGAGAGAGAGAGAGAGAGAGAGAGAGAGAGAGATATCCAGGCTGTCAGTTCAAAGATGGGAGTGTCTAGTGCACATCTGGGGAACTCCTTAGGGAATTAGCTAAGAAAGGAATTAAATTATCAGGAAATTCTAGAGGGGAAGGTTAGTGAGCTACACCATATTTTTAGGTGTTTAGTAAATACCTAAAAGGATTGTTTACAGTAAAATTAAGAATAGGGCACAAATTGTTTAAATCAATGTGCCACTTCTTTCCTCTCAGCATTCGTAGAATTGGGTAACCAAGCCAGGCGTGGTGGCGCACGCCTTTAATCCCAGCACTTGGGAGGCAGAGACAGGCAGATCTCTGTGAGTTCGAGGCCAGCCTGGTCTACAAGAGCTAGTTCCAGGACAGGAACCAAAAGCTACGGAGAAACCCTGTCTGAAAAAAATAAAAAAAAAAAGAATTGGGTAACCAAGCAACCTATGTAAACAGTTAGGGAGAAGCCATGGCTCTTGATCAGATACACCAGATGCTGCAGTTTCTACAGGTTTAGGTCTGGAGTTTTGTTCTAGGTGGTAGAAACAAATAAGGGACCCAGGCCTCTAAATTACCAGATCTGGGCTATGCTGTTATCAGCTGTTCTGATTGTGGGTGTTGTGGGTCTTTCTCCAGTTTGCAGTTAATTATCTCTTCTGCTGTCCTTGAGAGTACAACACAAGCAGTAAATTTCCTGAACTAAAATCATCAGTAATCTGAGGTGAAAGTGAGTGTAAGGAGTTAAGAATCTTTTAAGTGGCATAAAACCAGAGCAGCAGCTTGGACAAGTGGTAATTCTATGTCCTTGGAGATCTGCGAATATCTTAAATGGAATGTTCTTTTCTAGACCCTAAGCACTGACAAAATGCTTGCTGATAAAGATAATTACAGGAAGGTAGATCTCTGCATTTACCTAGAGGAGAAGAATGGAAGCCTGGCATTGGGAAACTGTTTGGAACTAGGGAAATAATTCCCAAATATATACCAGAAAGGGAGTTAGCTACAGCGAAAATCTACAGCAAAGCACAGCCACTTTATTCACAAAGCCATAATGCCAAAATTTTGTTGAATCTTGGTTTAAACTTTACCAGAGCCCTTGTTTCTGATAAGTCACTTGTGAAAAGATGGTTGAGCAATTACTGTAGAATGTTGTAGCTTGTAACATCTCTTCTGTTGTGGAATATTATTTTAACTGGGCAAAGATGTGTTGCATTTGTTTATGCTGCGGAATTTAGCCTTAACTATGTAAAGTTGTGTTATATTTGTTTATGATACTTTTGATTTTTGTAAGAATGTATACCTAATTATGTAAAAATTTATTGCATTTGTTTCACATTGCCTACCTAAGGCACCTGACTGATCTAATAAAAGCTGAAATAGCTAGGCAGAGAGGAAGGTCTGGCTTGCAGAAATAATAAATAGGAGGAGGAATCTGGAGAAGAAGGAGAAGAACAAGAAATAAAAGTACAAGGGAGAAAGAGAGGGAGACATCCAGAAAAAGACAGACAGGCACAAGAAGCAATGAAAGTAAGATATACAGAAGGAAGAAAAGTAAAAGGCCCTAGGGCAAAACATAAATAGAAACAGTATAATTTAAATTAAAAGAGATAGCCAGAAATGAGCTTGTTAGGCCGAGCATTCAAAACTGATAGTAAGTGTCTCTGTCATGATTTGGAGGCTGGTTGGTGGCCTAAGGAAAAGCCTGGTACAGTGTTTGCCTCTTTTTTGATACAGGATCTCTGAAGCTTACTGATTCTAGACTAGCTGCTCAGCAAGCCCAAATGATCCTCCTGTCTCTTTTTCTTAGTGCTGGGTTTCCAAACATGAGCATAAGCACTAGACAGTCAATCTCAGATACCCACAAGTACCCACAGGATAGCACAAGTACGTTACCAACTGAGACATCTCCCAGTCTCCATAACCTATGGGAAAATGTTTTATAGTCATGTATTACTAAATGTAATAATGGGTTTATTATGTTTTCAAATATTTATCATGTGTCAATCATATTCAAGCAATATTACTCTCTGTCTCCCTCCCATCCCCACTAATTTTTTTCCTCTTCCCAATCAGCCTTGCTTCTACTTTTATGTATTTCTTTCTGTGTGCATGAGACACAGTGAGTTTCATTAGAGCTGTTTACAGGATCATGGGTGGAAGTTTATTTATAGCATCATGAGCATTTTGCTTGCTAATTGCTATGTCACTGAAGAAAATGCCTTTCCCCCACCAACCTTTAAATAGGAGTAAGTCCTCAGGGAGTTTGGTTGCCTTTGAAAACTCCTTTCCAATGACAAGGTATTGACAGGTCCAATTCATTTAAGACCTTGTACTCCAGATTCTTTTTAATATTGTTCAGACCACATTTGTATTCTCTCTATTGATAATGAAGAGATGTTGAGGGTTGGAAATCCTTGTGCTCACAGTTAGGCACTAGAGAAACCAGGAGTGTCAATTACATGGTGTTGGCTCATTAATGGAAGAAATGTATGATCTGTTTTCTAATCAGAAGGCTGAGAATGGATATGATCAATAGCCTGGTGAACTCTAGGCTATCTGTGCGGCCAGGACACATCTGCCCTGTCCCAGACACTTACAATGATGATCAAAGATGGTTAATAGTCTAGTCAAACTTTGTAATATCTCTGACTGAGACCACACCAGATTCTTTCCTAGGCTCTTAAGATAACACCTGTAGTCTATCTATAGAACCCATGCTTATGTGAGAGGTTTCATATATTTTGTGATGTTTCAATGTGATTATATCTCGAGTTTTATTGTGTGCAAGGGATTGTGTTACATGAAGAATATCTTCCAAATTATACTATGCTTAAATATGCCAAAACCAATTGTCCAGTGTCAGACTCTAGAACTCTGAATCAGCACCAGCTTCTGATTCTTGTTGACCTGTATTTTCTTCCTGTCTTATGCAGAACTACACTCTGCTAGCCAAAGTGTTTGCAGATACTCCTCTACAAAGTGGTAATTGTTAAATTATTTTATTATGTCAGCACTGTTTCAAGGGAAGGATGAAAGGAGGTTTTTTTTTTTTTTTTGTCTCATCTGGTATTCTTGCAACACTCTCAAATTTGTTTAAAAAAATGTCTTTTTTCAACAAATTTGAGAGAACCTTTGGTTTGTTTTTAACTACTGAAGGCAAACTTTGATTTTGGTAACTCAAAACATTCTCACTAGCTTTTAAAACAATATACCTATGCCAGGAAGCCTACATGTTTCTTTTTGATAGATTCAATTTCTCTTCAGCAAAGCAATTATATAAATTTAAAGGCAAGTAAACAGTGTTTTCTGAGTAATTTGTTTCTTTTTAAAAAATTTAAAATGCTAGATGAATTAAAATATTATAAAAAATGCACACCTTCAAATGTCAAGGTTGTTAGTACTGGGTATAGAGTTAGCTATGAGTAGAACAAAATTTTACTTGAAAAGAATCCTTATTTACCATGATTATCTTCTGAAATGGATTTCATCTTCTCAATTCAATTATTATATATGAATGGTAGTAAACACTCCAGCATGGAAAAAAATGAACTCATGGTGCAGATTATTGTAAGAGAAAGATTATAAAACTTAAAAAGAGTATTCTGTTGTAAACAAAAAAGTTAGTTAATTAGTGAAGATACATCATCATGAGTCACAGAAAAATTAAGCTATATATATGTGTGTGTGTGTGTGTGTGTGTGTGTGTGTGTATGAATGATAGTTTCCTGTATTTTCCCATGACTGCGTTTTGACAGACTGCTGAGCATTGTTAGGGTAGAAGGTCAGTTGATAGTTCAGTTTTTCTCATTACTGAATTTTGAATAAATCAGTTGAAGAGTACAGAATATAAAACTGTAAGCCTAAACGTATTTTGGGAAAATTAAAACTGACAGCCACTGTTAACTTTTAACAATCGCTTTCTGCCTTAAGAGTAGACATCCTGGCAGCTACTGTGTACAGAGATAAATGTTTAACAATTGCTTCCTGCCTCCTATCTAGGCAGTTTCCAGCTAGGCAGTTTCCAGCTAGGCAGTTTGGTAAACAAAGGTTAGCTTCTAACAATTGCCTCTTAGGGACTCCCTGTGCTGTAGTCCCTGAATGTTTAACTGTCCTCCCATGTGACTCTACTCTCTACCTTGCATTTTTTCAGGAACAGTGAGAACCAGCTGTGTCAGCCACAGGCTTTTGCAAACATCTTAGGTTAGCATCCTACAATCAAAGCTTGTAAATCTTAAAAAGTAATATGACTTTAAGCTTGACCTCAAGGTTGTAAAAGTTCTTTGACCCACATCTGGTGTGTAATCTTTACTATAAGAAGCTCAAAAGCTGCTTCCATTGTCTCAGTGTCAGAAGCCCGAACTTTGACCTGTGTCACCAGCAAGCTGGAATGTTTTTGTGCCCCAAGCTTATTGGAGTAAAATTTTCTTCTGGTTCCTAGACTTCTAGTCTGTCTCCATTTTTTGTGTGCTCCTGGGGCCCAACATGAGCTACGTGGGATGTGTGAGACACCTACAAGTTACATGACAATGCAAACAAATAGATTTTTTTAACCAAAATCTGTAAAACAAGCAACAAAAGAGGCAAAGTTTCAAGAAATAAAATTAATAAAACTATTATATAATTTGTATACTTATAATTTATATAAGATTGACTATTAATAATTTTCTTTTAAGCATGTCCATGTGATATCTTTCTTTTGTCAGAACTGACATATAAACAACCCACTAGAAGTCATCCATATTGAACTAGATCTTTTGTACAGAGTTTTGTTAAATTTCATGACCTCTGTCAATAAGATGGTCTTGCCTTCTTTACCCAGGACTGAAGGTTTTGCCGAAAACATTGTGGTTTCAAAATAGCTGGCCTCATTAAAAGGCTAAAGGTTTAAGTATTAATTCAGATAATATAGCCTGCAAGTGGGGAAATTCCACTAAAATTCTTATGTTATACCAAAGGCTTAGATAAGGAACCAAGGTTTTCATGGTTTATTTTTTCTAGGAACCAGCTAAGGAAAACATATGCATCTACCAACATGAAATCAAATACATGAGGCAAAATCTGACAGGAATAAAGGGAGAAGAAGTTCAAAAACAATGGTTACAGATTTCAATATTAAACTCTAACAATACATAGAATATATAATCAAATTATCAACAAGGAAACAAAACTTGAACGAAAAGCAAAACAAAACAAAACAAGCAAAGAAACAAAGAAAATTAAGAGTATGCACATAGAAAGTCTTCCAGGCCAGTCTATATGCTTTGCCACAAGACAAGATGCTTTTGAAAAGATACATACAAGCATACAAAATATCATACAATCAAAAAATGGAATTGAATTAAAAAACAACAGAAAGTAAATTTAAATATTTCTTATATATTAATTTTGAAAACACCCTCCCAACCCAATACTAAAAATGAATTCAAAAGAAAATTAGAGATTATTTTGAGCAGAATTGAGCAGAGACATAACATACAGAAACTCACTGGATATGTACAGGTTAGTTTTTGTTAATTTAACACAAACTAGAGGCATCTGGGAAGAGGAAACCTCAATCAAGGACATGCCTCCATCCAAGGGACCCACAGGAATGTCTGTAGGGTATACTCTTGATTGATGATTGACAAGTGAGGTCACAATCTGCTTCAGGCAATGCTGCTTCTGGATAGATGCTCCTGGGTTGTATAAGAAAACAAGCTGCACTTTCCCTTTGCACATTAGAATGTCCCTTGGTGCCCTCCTTGTTCAGGTCATGATTAGGTCACCATGTTTGTGAGACTTCATGGGTGTTGCTTCTTTGACATTTCTAGGAGACACAATCTGACAACAATCTCTGTTTTCCTGACCTGTGCCATCTTTCCAACCCACTTCCACAATAATTCCTAGGCCTTAGTTGTAGGAGTTGTGCTATAGGTGTAAAGGTTGGTACTAGGCTCCACAACTCTGCATTTTCTTGAGTGGTGGTTTTCTGTGATAGCCTTCATCTATTCCAAAGAGAAGTTTCCTTAATAACTGGGAAGAACTACATCTATCTGCAGCTATAAAAGAAAATATTTAGAACGTAGTTAGTGATTGCACTAATTTAGAAAGGTGGCAGATGCAGGTTCTCCTCCACATCGCCGATTAGCAGGCCTGAGGATTTGGCTAGGTTGAAAAGCCTCAATCAGAGACAAAGAACTAGAGGCAGCTAAGGAATATTGAGAATGGGATGAATAGTTTCTTCCCAGGAAAGAACAAACCAATTGGTTCTCCAATATCAATGGTCAGCGCTGAAAACATATACATACAGGTACCATTATATGAACTGAACATATTTTATTATTTTATTTATAGCTTAAGAATATGTGAATATATAACATATGTACCAACTATTAAAGAAAAGAGACCATGACAGAACACTGGGTGAGGTTTCCATTGGAAGAATTGAGGGAGGAACAAGAATGGGGAAGTTATGCAATTTTAATCTCAAGTTTTTAATTATCATTTTTAAAAAGAAAGAACTTTGAGAAAGCCACAGAAATCAAGAGGTCTCTATATCTGTCCCTGCTTCCATATTCCTGCCTTAAATTTGTGCCCTGATTTCTCTAGATGATGTATTGTTACCTAGATGTGGAGGGGGGGATATATGCCTTTTTCTTCCCAAGTTTTTTTTTGGTCAAAGTGTTTATCACAGAAAGCAAAAGAAAACTGCAACAGATAATAAATTATTGATTGATCGATAGACAAATAAATAGAGATATATAGATTGAAAGTGATAGATAGATAGATAGATAGATAGATAGATAGATAGATAAAAACTATCTGGGCCTGAGACTGGAGCTTAGCAGTACAGTGCTTTCCTAGCATACAGAAGGCCCCAGTTCCAACCTCTGCCAATATAAAAACAATGAAAATGAAATGATAATCAATAGAAATTTTCATCTTAAGATTCTAGAAAGAAAAGAGCAAATTAAAGCACAAAAAGGAAAGATGTAAAAACATCAGAATGAAAATAAATGACATAGAAATAAAAGGAACAATAAAGCAACTTTCAAAGGTCATTTCTTGGAGAAATAATGTCTCCTCTAAGAATAGCAAGTAGGGCCATAGGACTCACTAGACAATTTTCCTAGATCCTCCAAAATTAACAGAATGAAGGCTGGTGAAGACAGGAGGACCACTAGAGTCTCCTGCCTTACTCTGAACTCTCTTCCTCTGTGGAAAGACTAAGAAAATAACTGAATGGCACTTAGAAGGACACAAACAGGCTTACATTCCTCAGCTGCTCCTCTGTTTGTCTTTCTGGCCTCCCTTTCCTATGGAGACCTCTGCTCCTTCCACACACACAAACTTGTCTGCCAAACTCAAGGTCCTGTGGATTATTCTTTCTCCATCTCTGTTGGGACCATTTGGAGTCCTGGCCTCCAGCTGCTCTCCCCTGCTAGTGACCTTTACTTGGCCTTCTGATTTGTGCTACTGAAAGGTGTGTTCAGCTCTGCTTCCTGAGCATCTGTTGCCTTGTCCTTGATTAAGGATCAGGAGATGAGGTTTTCACCTCCTGGCCCACTTGACTATGTTGGGTATATAAGCCTCCATGGTACTATTCAATAAAAAGCTTTCTTTACCAGTGACTAGAGGTGTGTGTGTGTCTGTCTGTCTGTGCTGTCTCTGTGTGTCTTTGTGTGTTTCAGTCTCCAGCCCCTTGCCTGAGGCTCGAGAATGGTCCTGTAGTGCAGGCCCCACAATACAGGAGTAGTGCCATACTGTCACATAGTACAGGCAGGCAACTACACATCTCTCCCATACAACAAAAGGAATAATGGCAATATTTGCTGAGAGCAGAACTTTCCTTTTATTTGGAAATTGACCTTATTACACAAAATTTAGTTTTGTGCAATATCCTATCAGGAAATTGTGTGGAAAGAAATCAGATTTCTGTTCCATTACTCAAATGCATATAATAACTAGGGTAGGGAGAGGATAATGACTAGGGTAGGGAGAGGAAGCTAGCCCTACAAGTCTTGATCTAAAGATAAATCATGATCCCATAGAACAGTGGGTGCAGGAAATGTATGCATCATCCACACTGAGCAGTCAACAAGCTGTGTACTCGCTCTCAGCACTGATAAGTGGGGAGACCTTTCTCAGCTTCTGCTCCAATGATAACCAAAGATTCACCTCATATTCAGAGGAGCTAATTGAAAGGGCTGCCTGTTTCACAGAAAAAGACAAAGGTAGATCAAATAAAAGAACAAAGATGAAACAAAAAAATTACAGCAGTTTGAAGGAAAAACTATGACCCAAAAATTCAGTCTTCAGCTATATTACCTTGCCTTATTTTGTTTACTTTCAAAACAATAGGGATACATTTTTAGGTATAAAATAATACATAAATATTCTTCTAGTGTTTGTTCCTTTAAAGGGTTGTACTCACTGAGGGATAAAACAAAATAAAAACACAAGTAAGTGAGAATTGTTGGCATAAAAAGAACATGAGTGCACACAGAAAGTGGGCAAACATAAATTTAAGGATAAAGCTAGCTATAAATATATAGAAATGTTTTTGCCAGAAGAATTTGGGAATAGAGGGATCCAAAATGGAGCATTATGGAGAGGATATAAATTTGGTGGTAATAAACTGGGTCTAAAGGCAGATATTCACCAAAAGGAAGACAGCCTTTGAGGGAGTGGAACTGAAAAGAGTAACCCATGAGAATCAGTGTGCCCAAAGTTTCAAAAGTTGGACACGATATAGTGACTAGAAATGGGAAATAAAAACTTAGATATAAATAGCCTTAAGCCCCACATTTGATCTATATCTTCAACCAATTTGAAATTTCATATCATCAGGAATGGGAGACTTATAGAAGCTAAAATACAAGTTGAGATGACCTCAAAGTATAATTACAGTAAGTAAACAGACTACAGAAAAGAATGAAGGTAAGTAGCTATAACTGTTCTTCCAACATCTGGGTGAAACCAGGTTTGGCTCTGAACGGTCTGAACACAGTTTTCCATAGTTGGATGGAGTTAGAACTGCTTAAGCTCTCCAAAGATGAGTTTAAAGCTACCAGACATCATGCTTTTCTTCTTTTATGTAGTGGACTTTATGTAGTCACCACCCTAGTTCCTCATAGCACAAAATAATTTTCTTGTTTCATGTGTTTTACAAATAAAAGATGTATTGTATATGTTTTTTTATCTGCCTTCATTACCCTCTGTGTTGTCAGATTCACCCATACTTTTCTGAGCACTCCAGAACTTTCATAATTTTTGTTGGTCACTATTACCTCTCAACGCTTTCTTTCAAACTTGATTTACCCATTTTGCTGTTGGTGGGTACTCGGTGAATTTCAACTTGAGCTCTTAGAAAATATTGCCATAAACTTTTAAATAACATTGATCATTCTAGAAGGTTTGCTTTAGAAATATTTAAAGTGATTGGTATTTTAGAGAAAATATATACAAAAATGTTAGGTTTGTGTTTTATATATGACATTATTTGTGAAAACAGTTATGTAGACCCTTAAAAATGTAGTTAGTTGGGTGTGATGAGGCACTTTTGTAATCCTAGCATTTGGAGGTTGAGGCAGAAGGACCGTAGCTAGTCTGGCCTACATAATAAAACCATATCTTAAATACATAAAACCAAAAAATCAAAAATTTGTCACTACCCAAGTAAACAGTTCTATAGAGGATTATGCAACATACATGAACACATGGTATAAGCATCTATTTTGCTTTAATTCACCAAGTTTGACTTTTGTTTTCTTTTTTCACTTGTGAATTTCTCTATAGTAGACATATTCAACATATCAGACACCAAACTATAATCTAAGCACTATTCTCTTAAGCACACACACAAACCACAAAACACACACACACACATGTACACACAAGCCACAGACAACGTACACGTGCACAGACAAACCACAGAACACACACACATGCACACACAAATCACAGAACACACACATACCACTGAAAGAAAAAAGAACATTTAAGAGAAACTGGAAAGTAAGCATTTTGAAGGATACGTCAAAAGCAGTAATCATATTTGTTCCCACAATTGGACCATGGAAGCAATTGTATGACTGAGAGAACTCTGACTGCTAATGAAGTCAAGAAGAATAGACCTAAAGAAAGTTTCTCAGTGTGTAGAAGATTGAAAAGGAGAGGGACACCATCTCTAACAATCTAAGATAAAGCACCACCTCTGCACAGAAATCATAAGCAGAAATTTCCAGAGCCTACTAAAGTGCCTCTTTTTGTGTTCATAGTAACTATTTTTGATGGCTTCAAACATGCAATAATTTTTAAATCCATCCCCTCTCAGATAAAGCCAAGTCAAACCAGGAAAGCACAGGGGAGCTCCCAGCAGGAGAACAGACAAATGGTCAGCTTAGGAGATACTGCACCATACCAGGAGTTTGGCTAGTGTTTGCCTTTGATGAATCAAGTGTCTACATTAAACACATACCATGGAGGACTTCTTTTTAAAGACTGCACATTTGATCACTCCCCTGTAATGTCTTAAAGGGTGCCCCACTGCCTCTCCTCCAAAAGATGTTCTCATCCCCTTAAGCCCAGATAAGTTACCACCACATTATTTAGAAAGAAGGTCTTTGTAAATGCAATTGGGTGACTGTTATCTCATCCAGTCAGATCTTGTAGAAGAAAAAGAAGGAAAAGAAAGAGGTAAGAGCATCATGTGGAAGCTGGAGAGATGGCAGATGTCTGAAAGGATAAAAACATCTGTTATACAGGAATGAGGATCTGAATACAGATTCCAGTAACCGTGTGAAGATATGGCATGTTCATGCCTGCCTGTAAGAGACAGGAGATCTGAATTTCCTTGCTGCCATTCTAGCTATATTTCAGTTAGAGACCCTATCTCAGGGTAATAAGGCAAGATGTGCTAGAGTGAGATGCCCTCTGTCCTCCTCTGACCTATGGGAACACAGAGGTGAACACACACACCCTTCTGCCTCTCTTCCTCCTGCTCTTTTTCTCCTCCCCTCCCCCTCTCTCTCCCTTGCTTTCACTCTCTCCCTCTCTGGTGTACACACACAGACACAATATACACTCAATACAGAAAGAGCACTGTAATGTGATTGTGAAGACAGTGGTTGGAGGCGAGCAGGCATTATTCTAAGAGTGTTTGGAGCCTCAAGAGCTGAAAGATGCAGGACATAATCCTGCCCTTGGGATTGTAGATGGAGGGCCACCCTGCAGACATCTCAGCTGGGCATTTCTGGTCTCTGAGACTATGATAGAATAAGCTCTTTTAGGATGTTAAATTTGTGGGAACTCATCATAGAAGCCATGGGAGAGTAATAGGCAGCCACCATCTATCTAACAATAATAAATGAGCTGCAGCCCTTGGTGTCCATTTCTGAGAGAATATGGTAAAATGTTCACAGATTAATTATGAAATTATGTGATACAAAACTAATTATGTATGTAAAAATCACAGGACCAATTATAATTAAGTTTCTTATCTTCTCTGTGTGTCGCTCATCAAAATTTTCATTGTTTTCTTTTCATTTAATTTTCCCCACAGTCCCTGTATATTTTATTGTGTGTGTGTTTTGCCCAAAGCTGTAAATTTTAGGAAAATCATCACATGTTACAGTGTACTAATACATTGCGTTATAGTAGAAGAGAATTCACACACACACATATATATGTATGCATATATGTATGTACACTAGAAAAATAGGTATATATTATTCTTGGGTTTGTACCTAGCACCTTTTACTCTGTCTCTAGTAGTAGAAATGCTGGATTCTACTTGATATTGTCAGTTGATCAAAGTAAATATACCATGAGCTGTAGTCACAAATTCAAGGTTTTCTACATCATGGCCAACAATATTTTTGGGGCATTCCATTTTTAGCTATTACATTAAGCTGGAGAAAAAGGTCCAGCTAAGAGAACTTTCTGCTCTTCCAGGGAACCTGAGTTTGGTTCCCAGCAGCCACATCAGATAACTCACAACTGCCTGTATTTCCAGCCCCCGTGGATGTGATACCTTTTTCTTCTTTTATGTTCTTTGGGCATCTGCACTCACATGGCATGTATACACACATACTAAAAACAAATCTTCAGGAACTTAGGTGAGTATGCAGGAAAATAAATTTATGATTTTTAAAATCTATTTTTTCAGTAAGTAATGAAATTTAACTGTCCTTTATTTTTTATTATCCATTTTTATGGACTACTGGTGAAGTGTATGGTAAAATCTTTTGTCCAGATGTATTTTACCTTGTCTGCTAATCTCTTTCTGGTATGTATAATTTCTTCATATGCCTTTCCATCCAATGGTGAGTTCTTATGAAATTCCTTCATTTTAGTGTAATCCAATTGTTTACTTCCATGTTCTATTTCAGAATTCTTTAGAAACCCTAAAAATATGGTGTAAGATTCATTGCCTTTCTCTTTACATTTGGCTTCCCACAGGGCAGGGAACCCTGACTGCTCTTCGGGCTGATGAGGGAGGGGGAGTTGATTGGGGGAGAGGGAGGGAAATGGGAGGTGGTGGCGGGGAGGAGGCAGAAATCTTTAATAAGTAAATAAAAAATTAAAAAAAACCATCTAGAATTGTTTTTTCACATAAGTGACATAAGTATTAACACATCTTTGTTTCATATGAAGATTAGAATTGACTTAGAAATGGTTGTTTAAAAACCCCATCACTGCACACAAACCCAAAACACATCAACTCAAATAAAGACAGTTTTAGTTTACTCTACTTTATATATCTTGGGATTTAATTTCTGCTTGTTGCCTTATTTACCAGTTAAGCTCTCTAGTACCATGTTGAGTAGATTTATCAAGACTCTGTGGCAGACAGATACCACTTCCCAGAGAAACCCATGACCTAGGTCCCAGAATTTGTGAATACAATACCTTCTAAGACAAGAGGAATTCTATCGATGCCAGTAAAGGGACATCAGTTGTGATACAGAGATAATTAAGGTAGTCCACGTCTACCTATTCTAATTAAATGTGTTTTTAGAGAAAACATATTCCAGCTGTGACCATTGTCACAGCTTTTCTTAGTGGTGATGATGAGAGTTCAGAGAATAAGCTGTGTGTTCTTTCGAAAAAGAAGATAGGGCCCTAGTTCAACAAAAGCAAGAAGCCAAAAAAACAAAAAAAAAAAAATTAAAGGCAAGGAAATGTGTCCATCCTCAAAGCTTTTAGAAGTAGCCTCAATCTACCTTGTTATTTTCTCTAAATATAAGCTTCCTTAGGAAAATCAGTTTATCCCTGGTGAGTCTTAATATAAGGTTCCCCACACCTAAATTAGGTGTATGTTTCATGGAAAAAATGTTTATCATTCTTTTGTACGGATTCATTTCTATATGTGTGTGTTAACTCATTCTAAATGTTTTCAGTTTGGTCTTTCAAATGTTCTGTATTCTTGCAAAGTGATTATAGATAACAAATTTGTCTAGTTCTTTGTTTCTTCCAATTTTTTTCTCTATCTGTTATGAAGTTACATGCACAAAACATTCACACTCAGTTAATAAAATAATTATATGCATTTTGAAGATATTTCAACCCATGTATATAATTTGTACTGATTCAACAGGGGTAATTAGTGTATCCATCAACCTGGACATCTATCATTTCTTTCTCTGAGAACATTCATATTTTTCTTACAGTCATTTTGTCATACACAGTACATTGCAAATAGCTAGACTCATGGTGGAGGTTTGAATGAGATGTTCCCCCATACATCCCTGACTCCAGCTGGTGACTATCTGGGAAGGATTAGAAAGAGTGTCTCTGTTGGAAGAGGAAAGGTGTGAGACTGTGGGTGGGCTTAAGTCTTCAAAAGCCTCCTGTCCTCCCCTGTAAACTGTTCTCTCTGCTTTCTGGTTGTGGATTGGAATATGGGTCTCAGTTTTGCTCTACTGCCAGGATTACCTGCCTGCTACCATGCTTCTAACCATAATGATCATAGACTCCCATCCTTCCTGGAACAATAAGCCCCAAATAAACCCTCTCTTCCATAAGCTTCCTTGGTCATTAATTAATAAATACTTCTATATAGCTATAATTCTGTGTCCTACAACCATCCTCCACCTACTTTTTCCTGCCCACCTCCCATTCTCTATATCTGGTACCACTACTTCCCACTGTGTGAATCAAATGGTAAGCATCCCTCTCACATGAGTGAGAATGTGTACTACTTGTTATCAGAATGTGCCTGACTTATCTCATTTCATTCATGCTGCCACAAGTAATAGAATTTCATGCTTTTTTATGTCTGAATAATGTATCATTATGTGTGAAAATTTAGAATTACCTTGTATTGTTGATATACTCATAGCATTGTGGCATACTTATTTATATGTGTAGTATACATGTTTTGAGTGCTTATGTTCACGTGTGTATGGGCTCAGGGGTATGTAGAGGTTTGAAGTTAACAATGGATGTCTTTATCAATTGCTCTGCAAGTTTATTAACTGAAGTTGAAACTGGAGTTTGTAGGTTGAACTGCTCTAACTAGGTAGTTTGCCACAGGAGTTTACTGTCTCTACTTGCTGTGATTGCAAGCAAGACAGCAAGACAGCCTGACAATCTCATAGATGCTGGAGATACGAATTCAGCTCCTCACATTTCTGGAGTGAATGCTTTATCTACTGATTCATCTCCAAGCCCTACTTATGATTTCTATAAGATTAAATTTTGTCTTAGATTAATTTGCCAACTTTTAGCAATGTATACCATCTCTCAAATTACCATTTGCATGGTTTATATTTTTGACCCGATCTTTTTAACTTTTATATGTCTATATCCCTAAGACATGTTTCCTATAGTCAGAAGGCTGCTGAATTTCTTTTGCTTTGAACTCAATAAATTAAATTTATGTAATTTAATCTAATCAATTAGGCCTTCTGTAATTTCTGTATATTTCCTTTCATGTCTGTCATAAACTAGTATCCATGCTACCAGCTCTAGATCTTAACATGCAGGAGTCCCATTCACTTCCTCCTGGTTGCAGCTTGTTTTCATGGGCATTAATTTAATACATTCTAAACCTCACAACATAGTTTCAGCATTAACATTTTTTTTCACTCTTACTATTGCTTTTACTTAATTTCCATATCTGTTAATGATATGGAAATTAACCTCAAGCTCACCTCCACAGTGACACACTTCCTCCAGCAAGTCCACACCTCCTAATAGTGCCACTCACTTTGGGGACCATTTTCTTTCTAATCACCAGATTCTCTTGTTTATTCAGTCTGGCTTCCTAGCCTTTGAAATAGTGTAGCCCACGTTCAAGGTGTGTCATCTCAGCTCAGTTACTACAGTCTAGGAAACCCTTACTGACACGCCTATGTCAGTTTTCTTCACTTAATTCTTCTTTGATTTAGCAAACATTCTCTAGTAATTTTTTTTTGTGTGTAAAAGCATCTTTAATTTACACGTAAAATTATTCTAGGGGTAAGGACAGAAGGTTGGTGTTAAAATACTATCCCAGCATTTGAATCACTCTGGGTTTGGTCACCAGTAGTGGGGCAGTGGGAGAATGTGCCTAGTGTGTTCAGAATGCTAGGTTAGTTTTACTTTCTATTTGTGTTTAAAAGACAGGATTCCATTGAATTCTATTTTCTTTCATTTCTTTTAAGATGACAGCTGTCAGTTTTTAAGTTTTCTGGTTTGAATTTAACTTTTTTTTAGTTTCTTTTGCAGATTTGCTTTCTCCATGGTTTTTACCATTTATAAATGATCCTATGTATCCTTTTCTTTGTATTTTTATCATTGAACTTCTAAGAACTATTAAATCTATAACAGCTTTTTCAGATTTCTAGAAAATACACAACCATGGTTTCCTGAGGATGGCTTGCCTTGGTCTTTCTGTCTATCGCTATGGGAACTCAGCCTTACGTGTGTTAACTAGACTCTTTTGCCATGCATCACAACTCTTTAGCTCTCAGGTATTTTCTATATTTTTTCATCTATGCTTGAGTGAAGACATTTTCAGAGCCAGAAGACTTACCCTTATTACTGCTAGATTCATAGGCGTGTCAGTAAGAGTTTCCTAGACTGTAGTAACTGAGCTGAGATGACACACCTTGAACGTGGGCTACACTATTTCAAAGGCTAGGAAGCCAGACTGAATAAACAAGAGAATCTGGTGATTTGAAAGAAAATGGTCCCCAAAGTGAGTGGCACTATTAGGAGGTGTGGACTTGCTGGAGGAAGTGTGTCACTGTGGAGGTGAGCTTGAGGTCTTCTCAAACTTCATTCAGTGTCACAGTCAGTCAACATCTTGTTGCCTGCAAGATGTAGCACTCTCAGCTCCAGCAACGCATCTGCATGCACACTGCTATGCTCCCCTTCATAATCACAATGGACTGAAACTCTGAAACTGTAAGGGAGCCACTTTCGATCAAATATGTTTTTAGTTTCTAAGAGTTGCCATGGCCATGGTCTCTTCACAGCAATAGGAAACTGTAATTAAGGCTAAGAGAGTATAGGTAGAGCACTTGCATTAGGCTCCTTCTGTCCCCTGACTGCAGGTACAATGTGGCCAAATACCTCATCCTCTACCCTGTCTACTACCTCCCAGCTATGATGACTGCATCACTTCAGGCTATGTGTCAAAAGAAACCCTTCACCCTGAAGTTGTTTTTGTCAAGGATGAGAAAAGGAATGGAAACACCTGTTATATTCCTTGGATTATTTCATTTTTCAATAACCACTTTTCACTTTAATATAATTATTTATTATCTATTCTTTTAAAAAAAAAACTAAAAGACACTACAATTTTGAGTCCCTATCTCAAAACTCTAATATCTAGGTCCTCAGTAGGTTGTCTTTATTTTCATGTTCTTAGTTACTGGAATGGCTAGTAATTTTTTCATAGATTATTGGACATTGCACAAGATAAACAAAGATTCTTCTGAAGCTCTTTGCTTAGATTTCATCCATTCAGGGACCGAGTTACCTTAATTTGAGTTACAAGCTTTATTAAGTTTTACTTTCTCAGACTCATCTTTACCCATAGCCTTTCTGAGAAGTCTTACAAATGTAGGAACTTTATGTCACCCATAAGAGTGTAGGAAATGTAGTTCTAGATCTATGAGCCTTGACCCTAGCATCTTACAGACCCACGTGTATAGTTTAAGAATCTGAGAAATATCTCAAAGACAAAAGCATAGGCACATAATGGACAGGAAATCATAAAGTTGGCCTGGCCTAGCCACAGAGAGACATGTGTCATGGGCTTTCCAGGTTAGAGTTCACGACATCTGGGGTACAAGGTGCCTTCCAGTTCCTGGGAGACAGAAGCACTCCCTCAGGCAGTGAAGTATTTTTTGTGTTTCTGTCCTGTTCCCCCAGAAGTCAAGGAAGCATGGAAGCATGACAGGACAACTGATCTTAGACATTAATCTTGTGTACCCTGTATAACTTGCGAACATCATTGTATCCTGGCAACTACAACTGTATTGATTGTGGCAATTGCCATTATATTCTGTTTCTGATAAAGGCATAAAAAGTCCAATTGCTCTCAATAAAAGTGTCACAGTCTCAGTCTTGCCATCGCCCCTCCAAACATTCTGTTTTAATTCCTCACAGCCATATCAGGTGACCTTGGTCTGGCCAAGAAGCACAGGTGCTTATAATATTGTCCTTATTTATCTGTGTCTTTGTTTTCACCAGAACCTTGAATTAGGGTGCACCCATGATCCTGCCGTCCTGTGATCCACAAACTCCAATTTAAGTGCACCTACGACCTTATGGTACCTGCCAGTTTATCCTAAATCCCTCTGCTAAGACCTCCCTGACTTCTACAAGTCCCTGCCAAGTACTGAGAGAAAGCAAATGCCCTGAGGAAAGAACAATTACTTCAAGATTTCCTTCTCTCTAAGACGTTGGACCCTTACATTCTGGTTGCTATGGTTTCGCTTCATTTTGTTATTGTTTTCTATCCATCTCTTTCATTGTTCCCAGCAGGAGGAATCTTCTTCATGATGTTCTGTCATCGGTCCAGCATCTCATTATATTTTATCATTTGGAAGGAAGATGCATGGGTTTTAGCGCATGTTTTGAATAGATAGTCTAGCGAGACATCTGTGATGTCAGGAGCATGTGGCAGTTGATTGCGCCCAGCTCAGCAGATCAGGAAACAGATGAACAACAGGAAGAGAGACAAGATGGTAAAACTCAGTGGCCAGAACTCAGACATAACTCCTTTAAGATTCCACAACTGTTCCACTAAGGCTGGATAGAGGTCAGGTCTTAAAACATTTGAGCTTGTGGAAACATTAACGCCAAGCCTCGACAATCTGCCCAGGGTTACCTTACAGCTACAGAAGTTGCCATATTAGCTAACAGTCCCAACACCATTCAAACATATCAGTGTTGGAGTTGGAGTCTTGGTTTTATTGTTTAGACAACTTAATGCTCTAACAGAGGACTGAGGTTCACAGACCCACATGGTAGCTCACAGTCATCTATAGAGTTTCAAGGGTTGTGACACCATCTTCTTACAAGCACCAGGCACACATGTCACACACAGACATGGCAAAAACAATTAGACACATAAAAAATAAAACTGAGAAATTTAAAGTGTAAGTACATAATAGAGCATTTTCTGAGGCTTACGGCATTCTCTCAACTGAAAGTTCACTAAAATAAAAGCAAATGATGAGGAGGGAGTTCCTGGTTCCTGAAGTAGGAGCACTTTCTGTTTGGCCATGAGGACTCAGTTACAATCCAGAGACATAAATGTACAAAGCCAGATGGGGCGGCAAGCATCTTTAGCACCTGTACTGAGGATGGATCAGAAATGTGATTTCTGGGGCTTGGAAATCTAGCTGCAATAAGAGACCCTGTCTCAAAGGAATAAGGTGGAAAGTGATAGAATAAGATAGGACACCCTCCTTAGGTCTCCATGCATACACATGTGTGTATCTACACTCACAGACACGTACCCAACACACATATATACATCTAAAGAGAGAGAAAGAGAGACTAAAATTCAAGATAGAGGCAAAAAGTCAAGTTCCACACTTCCTGCACACAATGGTAGAGACTAAACATTCCCATTTAAAAGGGAGAAATGTCTTTCATATTTTAGATTCCTCTGTTGAGAGTTCTCTGTTTAGGTCTATACCCCTTCTTATTGGATTGTTTGTTCTTTTGATAACCAATTTCTTGAATTCTCTGTTTATTTTGGAGATCAGCTCTCTGTTCGATGTGGGGTTGGTTAAGCTATTTTATCATTCTGTAGGCTGTCATTTTGTCTTGTCAACTGTATTTTTTACTTTACAGAAGCATCTCAGTTTCAGGAGGTCCCATTTATTAGTTGTTGCTCTCAGTGTCTGTGCTACTGGGGTTATATTTAGGAAGTGTTCTCTTGTGCCAATGCGTTCAAATGTACTTCCCACTTTCTCTTCTATGAGGTTCAGTGTGGTTGATTTTATGTTGAGGTCTTTGATACATTAGAACTTGAGTTTTGTGCATGAGGGTAGATATGGATCTATTACATTCTTCTACATTATGTCCAGTAATGCCAGCACCATTTGTTACATATGCGTTCTTTGTTCCACCTTACGTTTTTTGCTTCTTTATCAAAAATCATGTGTTTGTAAGTGTGTGGAATGATATCTCAGTCTTTGATTCAATTCTATTGGTCCTCCTGCCTGTTTTTATGCCAGGCTGTTTTCGGTGCTATAGCTCTGTAGTAGAGTTTGAAGTTAGGGATTGTGATGTCTCCAGAAGCTCCTTTATTGTACAGGATTGTTTTTGCTATCCTGAACTATTTGTTTTTCCATATGAAGTTGAGTATTAAGGAAATGCTCAGCATCCTTAGCCATCAGAGAAAAGCAAATAAGAACAACTTTGAGATTCCATCTTACACCTGTCGGAATGGCCAAGATCAAAAGCACTGATGAGAGTTTATGCGGGAAAGGATGTAGGACAAAGGGAACACTTCTACATTGCTGGTGGAAGTGCAAATTGGTACAGTCAGTAGGGAAATCAGTATGGTGATTTCTCAGAAAATTAGTCTACTCATCTTTTTTTAAATGCCTCATACAAATTTTCTGAACATATACACAATACTGCCAAATTTATTGTCAAAATGTAACAAGAATTGCCTTGATCACGGCACTGATAGATTTCTTGTTTCTTTCCAAAGTCTCACATGTATAGTGTATTTTCTATATTTTGGTTGACATTCTAGTCTTCTGTACTATCAAGATGGCTCGCTGAGGTTTATGTGTAGCATTCTAAGGCTTTGCTAGTCCACAGCTCTGAAGTTTTCTACATTCCTTCCATGGGCCAGTTCCAAAGTCCTATAATCAACGTGGCCTGGTTTATATTAGCTACCATGCCATTTATCTCAGTGCTAAGTTCTATGTTAATTTTTTATTGTCATGACTAAATAAATATCTGACAAAACCAACTTAGAGGGAGAAGAAGTTTTTTCTATTTGTTTTTTTTTGTTTCTATTTTTGATTTTTTTGTTTTGATGTAGGCTTTGAGACAATAGAGTATACCATTGCCAAGAAATCATGGTGTTGGGGCTTTGCGGTAATAAGAGAGTGTGGCAGATGCTTGCTTACTTATGAGAAACCAGAGAGAAGAATCAATCCTATTTTTAAACAACTAAGTCTACAAATGCTTTGCATGAAATGAAGACTTTACTCTCATTTATCACCTTACTGAAGATCTGCCCAATACTTATTTTGACATATCTGACGAGCACAAAATTATCATTGTGTAGGAAGACCATAATTTAGTTGTTCAGTTTCTTCTTAATGGACTCTGATTTTTTTTTCACTTCTCATTATCAAATATTTCAACAGGGAGAGAAATTAAAATAACAAACTTCAAGAAGTCCTTATTTTTTACTGCTGAGTAGGACTCTAATATGTATATATTCCATACTTTCTTCATCCATTCTTCAATTGAAGGGCATCTAGGTTGTTTCCAGGTTCTGGCTATTACAAACAATGCTGCTATGAACATAGTAGAGCATATACTTTTGTTGTATGATAAGGCCTCTCTTGGGTATATTCCCAAGAGTGGTATTGCTGGGTCCAGGGGTAGGTTGATCCCGAATTTCCTGAGAAACCTCCACACTGCTTTCCAGAGTGGTTGCACAAGTTTGCATTCCCACCAGCAATGGATGAGTGTACCCCTTTCTCCACAACCTCTCCAGCAAAGGCTATAATTGGTGTTTTTTTTATTTTCGCCATTCTGACAGGTGTAAGATGGTATCTTCAAGTTGTCTTGATTTGCATTTCCCTGATCGCTAAGGAAGTTGAGCATGACCTTAGGTGTCTTTTGGCCGTTTGAACTTCTTCTGTTGAGAGATCTCTGTTCAGCTCAGTGCCCCATTTTATAATTGGGTTGATTAGCCTTTTACGGTCTAGTTTCTTGAGTTCTTTATATATTTTGGAGATCAGACCTTTGTCAGTCACAGGGTTAGTGAAGATTTTCTCCCAGTCAGTGGGTTGCCTTTCTGTCTTAGCAACAGTGTCCTTTGCTTTACAGAAGCTTCTCAGTTTCAGTAGGTCCCATTTATTCAATGAGGCCCTTACTGTCTGTGCTGCTGGGGTTATACGTAGGAAGTGGTCTCCTGTGCCCACATGTTGTAGAGTACTTCCCACTTTCTCTTCTATAAGGTTCAATGTACTTCTCTTCTATAAGGTTCAAAGGTACTGATATTGAGGTCTTTAATCCACTTGCACTTGAGTTTTGAAATGGATGGAAATAGAAAACACTATCCTGAGTGAGAAACATGGGATGTACTCACTCATATTTGGTTTCTAGCCATAAATAAAGGACATTGAGCCTATAATCCGTGATCTTAGAGAAGCTAAATAAGAAGGAGAACCCAAAGAAAAACATATAGGCATCCTCCTGAATATTAACCTTCATCAGGCGATGAAAGGAGACAGAGACAGAGACCCACATTGGAACACCGGACTGAAATCTCAAAGTCCAAATCAGGAGCAGAAGGAGAGAGAGCACGAGCAAGGAACTCAGGACCGCGAGGGGTGCACCCACACACTGAGACAATGGGGATGTTCTATTGGGAACTCACCAAGGCCAGCTGGCCTGGGTCTGAAAAAGCCCGGGATAAAACCGGTCTCGCTGAACATAGCAGACAGTGAGGACTACTGAGAACTCAAGAACAATGGCAATGGGTTTTTGATTCTACTGCACGTATTGGCTTTGTGGGAGCCTAGGCAGTTTGGATGCTCACCTTACTAGACCTGGATGGAGGTGGGTGGTCCTTGGACTTCCCACAGGGCAGGGAACCCTGATTGCTCTTTGGGCTGACGAGGGATGGGGACTTGATTGGGGGAGGGGGAGGGAAATGGGAGGCGGCGGTGGGGAAGAGACAGAAATCTTTAATAAATAAATAAAAATTAAAATAACAAAATAAACACTCATCTATTCATCACTGAGATTCAACAATGTTGATATTTTATGCCTGTTCTTCACAAATTGTGTGGCACACATCATCTACAATACTTTTCATCAATATTACAACACATTCAATGATTTTGTCAATTTTTAGTAATATAGAGTAATACTTTGAAGAATATCTATGTACAGCATTTCTCCCTTCTCTATAAAGAAGATAGTCTAAAACCCACAGCAAACACCAGAAGCTGTGGACAGTATAGAATCATATATATGCTATATATTTCTTGTGCATATATATCTATGCCTTAATTTGCTTTCTTTTTTAAATGGCTTTTACTAAGCTATATATTTTTCTCCACTCCCTTCCTCCACCCTCCCCTTCTACCCCACACTCCAATTTACTCAGGAGAGCTTGTCTTTTTCTACCTCCCATGTAGATTAGATCCATGTATGTCTCTTTGTTGTCTAGGTTCTCTGGGTTCATGAATTGTAGGCTGCTTTTTCTTTGCTTTATGTTCTATTGCTATGATAAACACCTTGAGCAAAAGAAAAAAAGAAAGAAAGGAAAACTTGGAGATGAAAAGGTTTGGTTCTGCTTACAGTTTATAATCCATCATGAAGGGAAGTTGGGGCAGGAACTCGGCTTAGAAACCTGAAGGCAGGTACTGAAGTGGAGACCGTGGAGGAATGCTGCTTTCTGGCTTGTTCCCCTTGCCTTCCTCAGGCTGATTTCTTACACGGTCCAGGACTACCTGCCTGTTAGTGGCGCTGCCCACACTGGGCCCTTTATAGCATCATTAATCAATAAAATTGCCCTACACTTACCTACAGGCCCATCTGATGGAGGCATTTTCATTCTTAGAGGTTCTTCTTCCCAAAGGGCTCTAGTTTATGCCAAGGCGACTAAACTAACCAACACAACCTATCAAAGTTCTCAAGTAAAACAGGAGAAAAGATTAGTAACATTTGCACAACAATTATAAAGATACATCTAATAAAGGTAACTGCAATCTCTCTCCCCTCTCCTCCTCTTCTCTCTCCCTCCTTCCCTCTTCCTGTCATTCTCTCTCCTCTTTTATCTCCTCTCCTTTCCCCTGCCATAGTATGCCCCATGTGAATATGCTAAACAAAAAGATAATTTTTATCCTAGACAAGAAGAGTTTTTATCACATTATTGATAATGGAACTTAAAACTTGTGAATTATTTCTGTCATTTTTCAACTTCATATTTCCTGTCAGCATTTGAAAGCAAAAGAAACCACAGAAAATGAGACTATAGACAGATGAAAAGTCATATACTGTAGTCCTATGCTGGCTCTCTTAGACCTGTAGGTTACAAAATATATTCTAAGTGCTGGGGTTGCTGGTTCAACGTATAGGTGCATTTAAAATTTTAATGAATAACTTGAATATAGTCCTTTAGAAAGATTTGTACCAACTTAAACTCCCCACAAACAGTACATAGGGTCTCCTGTGGTGACAAAATGTTTGATGTCTCCTAAGGGTGTCTCGTCAGTTGACCTTGGCACCCTATGATACAGTTAGCTAATTAGCACTTGAAACCCTCCATCCCAATTAAAGACTGGAGTTATTTCTTACAAAGAAGGACATTTTACACAGCCATAAGTGTCTTCTGTGTTGGAGGAGGCCACTAGTTAGTTACTGGCAGCTTAGCCCCAAAATAATCACATAGAAACTGTATTATTTAAATCACTGCTTGGCCCATTAGCTCTAGCTTCTTATTGGCTAGCTCTTACATCTTAATTTAACCCATCCCCATTAATCTGTGCATCACCACAAGGTCGTGACCTACAAGCAAAGCCTGCAGTTCCATGTCTTCTTCCTGACTCTGCCTCCTTTTTCTCAGCATTCAGTTTAGTTTTCCCCACCTAGCTCTTTCCTCCTATAGTTCTGCTATATGCTCAAAGCAGTTCCTTTATTAGCCAATGATATTCACAGCATACATAGGGGAATCCCGCATCACCACCATAAGAAGCAAATATCTTTAAGATAATGATCTTGAGGGGCTGGAGAGATGGCTCAGTGGTTAAGAGTACTGACTGTTCTTCCAGAGAGGACCTGAGTTCAATTCCCAGCAACCACATGGTGGCTCACAACCATTTGTAATGAGATCAGGCGCCCTCTTCTGGCCTGCAGGCATACATGGAGGCAGAATGTTGTATACATAATAAATAAATAAAATCTTAAAAGAAATTTATTTAGACAGGCGGATCTCTGTGAGTTCGAGACCAGCCTGGTCTACAGAGTTAGTTCCAGGACAGGCTCCAAAACCACAGAGAAACCCTGTCTCAAAAAACCAAAAAAAAAAAAAAAAAAAAGATAATGATCTTGAAAGTTCAACTCAGATTAACTCTGATTATCTAACTATATCCACATTATGAAAGGTTCCAACCATCTGCTCACACATGAAAGACAATCCATTCACAGAAGCACTATAAAACAGGAAGCAAAGGAGGGAGCTGCCTATGAAAAATAGGCCAGCCTTGGGTAGGGGGTCATTGCATTGTAGTATTGTAGCTTAATCCCCTTCACGTTTTCCTGTCATGGAGAATCAAATAGAATGTTTTCTTCTACACAGAGAAGTCAACTATTTTGATGACCTAGAATGCATTTAATTTTTTTAGATGAATACAATTGTCAGAGCTTCTTCTACTTAGTTTAGACAAAGTTAACTGATAGCCTGCTTACAGGAAGGAAAGAGTCCCAAGAGGCAGGCATAAAAATACTAGGCTAGTAACTATAATATGTATGCAGAGGACCTGGTGTAGACCCATATTGGTCTTGTGCTTGCCACTTCAGTCTCTGCGAGCTCATGCTCCTTGCTTAGTTGATTCAGAGAGCTTTGTTTTCCCGGTATTCTCCATTCCCTCTGGCTCTTACAATTTTCCACCCCCTCTTCCACATATTCCCTGAGCTCTAAGAGGAGGGATCTAATAGATATCTCAACATCTGTTCCCTTCTGCTGCCAGAGGAAGGCTTTCTGACAATGACTAAATAAGGCACTGATCTATGAGTGCAGCAGAATATTATTAGGAGTCAATTTCTATTGTTTTAGACCATTAGAGTCTGGTTTTCTCCCAAGAATCTGGTCTATCTAGTCTCTGCTTCTTGATTACTCAAGCAGTATCAGGTATGGGTGCCTACTTGTGGAGAGGGCCTTAATAGGTTATTCCCACAAGTTTTGGGCCCTGATTAGCTTAGCATATTTTGTTGAGAAGTAGTCAATGTTTGTACTTGACAACATGGCCCCTTCCAGAACTAGCTGGTGTATGGATGGCCTTCAGGACACTCTGCTCAATACAACAAACTTGGCATTTGAGGGAACTGAGAAAGGGTCATCACTTTTTCTTCTTCCTTCATTCCTGACACAGACTGTAAAAGAACTCCCTGTCTGTGCCCACAGTAGGTCTGAAGACTCACATTACAGGGCTGGTGTCTTTCCTTCTTACACAGGGCCAGGAGTATCACATAGGGACACAAAAACATGGCTCAACAAGTCAGCTTTGCTTAGACACTCTCCATCCAGCCTAGCCTTACTGAGATTTTTGTACATTTGTTTTCTAGACACACCTTGACTACTGTGCCCCCCAAAACACGAGTTTTGTATTTTTTGTTTGGATCTTACTTTCTGAAGACTCTTGTGAAAGTGAAATACATTAAATAAATTTTCTTTTCGTCTTTCCTAAATAGATGCCTCAGTCATGAGCCCTGCAATGGAAGAACCTTTATCAATTGTATGCATGAATTGCAGCATGAATAAGCATTTACTGTGGTAGCTTGCTAATTTGATTTAAGTATATATTGCTGGTGTTTCCTCATATCACTAAATATTTCCAGTTTGTACTTACTATGACAAATGGTGCTTTTATCATTAAAAATAAGCAAATAAAGATTTTGAAAGCTAGTTTAAAGAATATTCCTTCCACTCAATTAATAACCATAATAAACAGTCAATGTATTCTCATATACAATATATGCTTCCCCTTTCATGGAAATCTATGCTTAATATGGGCTTTGGTCTATATTTCCTCTTCTCACTCAATAATGTGTTATTAAAAACCTCTCTCTTATTCAGTATGTGTACACAATGTGCTGTTGCAAAGATCTGTCATCATCTCTGTCTTACTGATAAAAATTAGATTGGGGGAAGTTGTTTGCACATTACATATATTTGGACATATAAATACCAGCAAAATTCATCAAATTTTATTGTAGATATTATTGTTATGATCATTAATACTTTGTTTCAGGTATTAATCTATATAAATTACATATAAATCATTCAGTCTTCATGTTACAAATATTTTTACATATATGAAAAAGAAACATAAGGAAATAAAGCCGTCCAAACTGCAGATTGTGTGTATGTATGTACATATTGCATCTAATAAAACACATAGGACAATTGGTAAAATGTCTAATTAAAGAAATTATACTTCTTACATCTTGATCAATATGCTACACTGTCTTTTTGTTGTTTTGTTTTTGTTTTCCAAGACAAGATTTCTCTGTGTAAAAGTCCTAGCTGTCCTGGAACTCGCTGTTGTAGACCAGACTGGCTTCAAACTTACAGAGATCTGCCTGCCTCTGCTTCCTGAGAGCTGGGATTAAAGGCATGCACTACCACCAACCAGCACTACATTGTCTTATTGATGGGGCTATAAAACTATATACTCATTTTACCAATGCATGAAACTTTCCGAACTTTCTAAACTCCTCCACTCATCAACTAATCATTTTGAAATCTTGGTATTCGTAACAAAGGTAAAAAAAGTCAAATTGTTTTTGTTTATGTTATTTTATGAATAAGGGCAGGCAATTTTTCACATAATTACTAATAATTTGTAATTCCTCTTCTGTCAACATTATAAATATTCCTTGCTTTTGCACTATATAAACTTAAAAGATTTCATAGTAGGCAAAACATAAAACCATTTTGATATCCTTATAGACTTAAAATGTTCTCCCAGCTGTGTTTTTAAATTTTGTTTACAGATTGTAGCTGAACTTTTAAGGTTTGGCGTTTGTGTTTTTATGTACACAAGTACGGGATGCTATCAAAAAAGACAATTCTGAGCAGACACAGAAAATGAAACTAAGCCTTACCTCCCAGATCAAACCAAAGCACAGAGTTGAAGGCCCAGAAAGTATTACTGACAGCTGTCCACAGCTACCCCCTCCCATAAAAGCCACACGTCACTATCTTCCAAAGACCCAGGACTCTTCAGCTCAGGAGACAGCCCCATGTCCTTATTAGGATGTTCAGTCAAACTCTGCTTAACATCTGTGCACCCCTAACCTCGGAACCCTCAGAAGGAAGACAGAGGTCAATACTCTTCTATTCATTGTGGGTGTCAAGGACAATAAGCACCAGATCACACTGTTACATTAGCTCTATGACACTGACATGACCAAGATCAACACCCTGATGATCCCCAATCAAGAGAAATTGAGTATTTGACTGGCTTCTGATGAAGATGGTTTAGATGTTCCTAAATTTGGATCTTGTAAACTAAGTCCGGCTGACTCCTTATAACTGTACATTTTTCTCTGTAAAGAAAATACCATGTGCTTTTTTACATGTTTTGTTTTTTATTTAATGTCCATCTTCCTGACCAGCAAACTTCACTTTTATTTTTCTTAGTGTTTTCTCTGTTTTTCCTCCCCCTTTTTCTTTCTATATATTGTTCTTTTCTTTCTGCTTTAACCTTGGTAGAGAAAACTAATCACCTTCCTAAAAATTAAGCACATTATGATGAAGGCTGTGTGTTAGGCTTCTACATTTGAATTTATTGCATTGCCCCCATGCCAACTCCATTCCCACTGGTCACCCTTCCCTGTACCACCTGCTTAAAGATGTTTGGAATGTGTCCATAACTAAGCCTCATGTCAAGGGACACCTGACTGATGTAGAAGGGTCTTTATCTATCTATTGTTTCATTGGTTGATTAATAAAGAAAACTGCTTGGCCTGATAGGTCAGAACATAGATAGGCGGGAAAAACAGAACAGAATGCTGGAAGGAAGTGAGGCAGACGCCATGCCGCTCCTCTCCAGGGCAGATGCGATGCAGCCAGCCACCAGGTCAGACATGCTGAATCTTTCCTGGTAAGCCACACAGATTATTAGAGATGGGTTAATCAAAATATGAGAATTAGCCAGTTAGAGGCTAGAGCTAGTGGGCCAAGCAGTGTTTAAAAGAATACAGTTTCCATGTTGTTATTTCGGGGCTTAAGCTAGCCAGGTGTCCAGGAGCCAGGCAACAGGAATGCAGCCCGCAGCTCCTTCTACACCTGACCATCTCTGTTTCTCTGAAGTGGCTGATTTCTATCGTAGATATAACACAATGTAGACTCACCAGGAAAGGAATCTCAGTGAAGAACTGTCTAGATTAGGAAGGCCTGTGGGGCTGTCTACGAAGAACTTTCTTAATTCAGTTAATTGGGGCAGGAAAAACCACCTGAATGTGGATTGCATCATTTTACAAGCTAGATTCAAGAATACCCAAAATGGAGAAAGCAAGATGAGCATTCATGCTAGTGCCCTTGACTGTGTGTGTGATGTGACCAGTCACTTCAAGTTTCTACCAATTAGACTCCTCCACAATGATGGACTGTAACCGGGTTTGTGAGCCAAATCAGCCCTTCCTCCTTTACATAGTTTCTGTCCAGGTATTCTGCCACAGCAGTAAAGAAACCAAGGCACTCTTTATCCATCTAATTGCCAGCTCTGTTTACATGTATACACATGCAAATATCATGCAACTTATTTACAGAGAATGTTTCTGTTTACATAATGCCATTGCGCTTTAGATCTTTCTAGTATTAGTGTTGTTGCCCAGCACTGTGGTTTATTATATGCCCATCTGGCTTTCTGACTTGCATAACCTTAATTATACACTCCTATAGATGTGGGCACCCCTGCGACTGTGCTCAAACAATGGGAGGCTAAGTATTCTCACCCTTGTCTGACCTTACTGAGTGCCAACCAGAGTCCCATAGAATATTCAGTCTTCATTTTCAGTGTTGCCAGTTTGATCTCCAGAATAAAGTGTCACTTTTGACATTCAATAGCAGTAACATTTTCTCCCCTCTGTATCTTGGCCAATACCAGGAATTATCTGATATAAGTGTTTTTGCCAATACTAAGTATAAAATTAGATCCATTTCTTTTGAATTGCATTTTCTGATTATAAGTAGGATTGAGCCTCTCTTCATTTTTTTGTTAGCTATTCAATTTTCTTATCTTTTCAGTAGTGTAATAATTATGGCAATTGGCCGATGAAGAAGAGTGCAGTGACTTAAAAGGAATAGTTTCTACAGTCCTATCGCAGAGTAAGCTTCTGGATTCAAGTTAAGATTTTTCAACTACACATATAGTATCAAGTTGTTATCTGTCTGCCTTCCTAGTTAGGGTTGTGGTTCAACCAGATCTGTGGCCCAGTTATCTAGTTTGCTTTTCCTGCTGTGTGCTCTGAATGACTGAGCAGATGCTACTTCAGACTGGGCACTATGAATGCCAAATAGGTTCTTTACATATTACTATTATGCTTGTTTCTATCTACATATTTTAATGCAAGTATTTGCAACCATGCCTAAAGAATGAAAAATCAGCAAAACAAGAGAACAGAATTTGCTTGGAAATAGATTTGGAAGTTACAAATATTTTTCTTAAAATTAATGTGTGTGTGTGTGTGTGTGTGCAAAAAGGCTCAAGCATTCAGAAGTCAGTATGAAAACTCAGGCAATAGTTTGTTTGATCCAGCAATGATAATCCCAGTTTTTACAGAACCAAACAATTTCAAAACAGAAAAGTTGCTTTATCTGAGGCTACCCATTGCAGACATGTATAGTTTTCATTATGTGACAATGGGTTTTGTTCTATTATTTTTTGAAGCAGGTTCTCATTGATCACAGATCGTCCTCAACCAGGCTGTCCGCAAACTTGTTATGGACATTATTTAGGACCTGAATTTCATTGTTGTCCCCTGCTTATTTGTTTGTTTGTTTATTTGCCTTGAGGCAGGATCTCCTGTAGCCCAAGCTGGCCACAATCTCTTTGGATCTAAAGATGACCTTAAAGGCTTAATCTTCCTTTTAGTTTCCCTTGCTTTGACTGATATGTAACACCATGTCCATCTTTATATGCTGCTAGAATTCATCTCAGGGCTTTGTGCATACTAGGGAAGTCCTCTACCAAATGAGCTACATCCAGAGGCATGGACATATCTACTGTGAAGGAAGAATGCTACATCAAAGGCGAGAAAGTTGGGGCTGGCTATATGAAGGCGGCTTGCTGCTCTTTCCGAGGACTGGAGTTCAAATCACAATAACCTGCAATTCCAGCTCCGGGGTATTCAAAACCCTCTTCTGGCATATGTAGACACCCACACATACATTGTATAAATTCGCCTATAGAGGTAGATACATATAAATCAAAGTGAATGTAAATCATTTTGTTAAAAGAGAAAAAGACTTGGTAAACAATAAAACTACATTAAACTTGGAATTCTTGATCTAATTTTTATTTGTAATTTTATCATACTGTTTTTATTATTTAACACTTATTGGTAAAGGATTTTGAGAATAGCTAATTAATGAAAAGGTATACCATCTGTGTCTTAAGACAGACACATTTTGTAACATCTCACCGTCACTGAGCAAGCCTTCAGGGATCAAGACATGATGAGAGAGCAAGCAAGGTGGAGATGAGGGATGAGAACAATGGGTAGCAGCCAGAGGCTCTGCCGTCTGAAAAGCCTCAAGTTTTGAAGAGTGATTAGGGGTTTACATGTTAAATGGGTCTTCAAGAGCAGCCAATATAAAATGAAATGTGTGCTAAGTGTTCTAGTAAGAAGCAGCATAGTATCAAGAAATGCTATTGGCATCCATAATTGTAGGACTCAAATTAAAGTATTGACCCAACTTAGCTCACTCAGTATCTGAACAAGTGAATGTTTGTTAAGGCCTGCTTCTTAGATTGCTGAGCTGGGGTAAAAGTTAAGCTTTCCAGTAAAGTAAGTGAAGATTTCTCTGGTAGTTGGTGCGACTCGGATCCATATCTTGGGAATGAAGTCTTCGTCTGTGTGAGGATATATCTCACCCCCCACATCTCAGTGATAAAAGGTAATGGAATAACTGCGTGCTTAGCTGGATTCTTTAAATAGGAACCTTTGGATGTCAATGAAAATCATTGATGGGTTCATACATCACTTTATGCCTTCCATGCACAGTTTTACCTTACACCCATACCAGATATAGAAAAGTATATGTGCTGATGATTTCTGAGTGCTCATCCCTATATAAAAATATCCATCACTACAACTCGACCTATAAACATTTTCTATCCAGATGTCTTTAAAACACCTGAAAATTACATTTGACAGTGAATATGTTGCTTTCTCATAGTCCCGCTACTTGAAGACTCCCTCCCAAGTCAAACCATTCCTACTCCCTCACTTCCCACAATCAGACTGTCTCTCTCTGTCTCTGTCTCTGTCTCTGTGTGTGTGTGTGTGTACATGTGTGCACATGCATGTGAAAGTAGGCCTGAGGCCAACCTTAGGTGTTATTTCTCTTTATCTTTAAGGCAGGGTTTCTCTCTGGTCTGAACTTCACCACAGAGACAAGGTTGACTTGGTGGTGACCCATGGCATCTGCTTGTCCCTCACTAATACAAGGATTATAAGCATGTGCCACTAGACCCAGGTTTTTAAATGTGCATTCTGAATACCAAACTTGGGTCTTTTGCTGACAAGACAGTCATGACTGAGACATTGCCAGAGAACAACTGAACCCTAAGCATTACAGCATCTGTGCGTCAGTCAAATCTATCCACTTCCAAGAAACTGTTAACAGAGAACTAACGTACAGATTATCACTGAATTTTTCTATTTGAGTAATGGTGAGCCACAAACCCAGATACTAACCCATAGCCTGGAATGGAGTAGGTGTTGCATAAATACTTTTAAGTCACTTAAATTTTATCTGGGAAAGTTTAAGCATAAATAGAAATTCATGGAAAATAAAATTCTGCAGAAAGGCAAAATGTTTTCAAAGTCTAGAGTACAGATAACATAAGAAAATCCATGTATTTAATCTATCCACTAAAATAAAATATGTACTTAGCTCCTTCCTTGTGCTGGAAAATATGTTGTATCTGCCAGTAAAAGGTATTTCACTATAACAACTTCACACACACTTTACACAGAAAGTGTGAGAGAGTGAAAACATCAGAGCCCTCATAAATAATGGCATCTTCAATATTATCAGAGGTGTTTTCCTCTAAACCCTTGGGAAATAAACAGGGATATTAAAGACTCTCATAATTTTATAGATAAGAAATGAAGGCTTAGAGGAGATGAAACTCAAATATGGGTTTCCTTGGTTTTCACTGTCCTCACTGTATTACTAAGTGTATAAGGAAGGTTGACAGCAAGCTGACAGACCAGCCGAACCCATTTCCAATAGGAGGCAGAGAGGACCACTTCTTGATTCATTGTAAATAAGAAGCTTTGAATCGTAATCACTCTTCCTTTATATTTCTAAACACACCTGTGCGATGCTTGAATGGGAATGTCCCCCACAGGCTCAGGCCTTTGTATACTTGTTCCCCAGTTGGTGGTGCTGTTCGTGGAGGTTATGGAACCATTCAAAGGTGGAGCATTTGAAGTACATTACTCTGGGCAGGTTTTGAGTTATACAGCCTATTCTTGCTCTGGTTCACATACGTAGATAAAAATGTGATGTCCCTGCTTACTTCTCCTGCAGCCATCCTATGCGATGTCCATCATGATGGACTCTATCTTTCTGGGACCATGAGTGAAAACAAGCAATTGTTTTCTCAAGTTCTCTTTAATCATTGTGGTTTATCACAACCACGATACACAGCCCCCTGATTTCCAATGCAATTAGTCTCAGTCATATTCAGTGATTTTTACAATTCTAATCAGTACTCAGATAAGGTCAATGATACTGATTTCAGGAATCATGGGGAAATGACCACTCCATTATCTATGCTACAGTTTTGCAGAACCTCTGAGACCCTGTGATAGCCAGAGTGGGTTGATATACCCACACCAACAGGCATAGGGCATGTACTTCATTCACCACCGTCGAAAACTCCCTTAACAAGTGAACTGGTCATATGTCACAAAGATACCTCCTGAGCATCACCTTTAAGATGTGTAAATAAAGCCTGTGCAGCATCCCTAAGGTCTCCCACAGGAAAAAGCAGTGTGGCCTCAGTCAGCATCAGTCTGTCTGGCATTACTGTTCATGTTCTTCCTCATTTCTAATTTAGCCTTTAGTGCCTTTATTCATCTTCCTCACTGATTAAAACTATGCCTGACTGAACAGTATGACCATCAATGTTTGTATTGGTAGGTGAAGATTACATATAAAAATGATCCCTGTCTTTGGAAGGCAGAACCCAGTGAGGAAACAGATGTGTATTTAGCATAAATCAAAACAGAACTGAAGTTCTTCACTTACAGAATTCTGTGTTCAAGGCTAACCAGAGAGATTACGGGAAAGGAAAGTGAGAGTTGTGTGGAACTGATTAATTATTTGGCAATCCAGCAACATGAAGACCATAAGGAAAGCCTGTTATCTAGCCTTAGTCCCAGTGCATTCTTAAGCCATAATATTTTTCTGGACCTTTCCATGCTCTGCTACAAATTAGAATGACCACAGTGTCCACCTCACAGAACAGCTATCAAACTACATGCTCTGCGAAGACCAGGACTGGGTTTGGATATTTTTCTTTTAGTCTCTTTTCCTCCAGCAGTGGTTCATTAGGAAATGCAAAGTAGAAAGTTCCCTGGAAATATTCTATAAAATTCATTCATTAGGTCATTAAGGAAAACGAGTTTGAAAGCTAAGGGATAACAGATACAAGACATTAGAATGAGTCCTGGTTGTTAGTAAGACTCTCAATCACTGCTGCTCATTGCTACCATTTTCATTGAAGAATACTAGTATCACAGCATGAAATTCATGAACAAAGATAGGAAATTATGTTAACACAGTTGTTTCTGTACTTGACAGAATTACCTCTTCAAAAGACAACTTGCTAGATAAATCAGGACTAACAACAGAAACCTTAATCTTCACTCCTATTATTTATACAGCTCTTATTTATACAACTTTCATTATATAAATATTCTGGATTTTTGAATAATCTACCATGTTTCTCTTCCTGTTCTTGTTTGCCAACATTTCTTGTTCACACTGAGAGGGAACTATTTTCCCTCAGAGACTCCTACACTTTGGTCTCTGTGCTTTCCTGGTACAAGGTTGATTTGAAAGTAAAGGGAAGAGCCCAGATGTACTCTCTGTGTACTTTTTTGGTGACTTTGAAGATCTGTATGGTATCAAGTGAAAGGTTTGCCTATTTGCTGCTTTTTCATGTATATAGAACTCGTAAAGTCTAGTACAATTTGCAGAAAGGGCATGTGTTTATTTTAACAAAGTCAGTGATTTCTCAGGCAACCTAGCTGTGAAGACAGAAGAAAGAATATAAAATTCAGACAAGGGTTTTTCATGTGAAAAAGCTCTATGTGGTATTTAATGTGCTATCTCTTATTATTTGATTCTATAGGCTCAAAAATCATGAGGGAAATAAATTCGTGTCTTTTAATGGGTAAATGCCAAAAGAAGTTCTTTATCACTTTGTCTAAAGGATTTCAGTTTATTTTCCAGCAAAAAAGTAGAAAGTTGAGTTACCTAGAGTTCATAAAGGAAAGTTGAATTTTAGGTTCCAGTAAGCCCATCATTCAGTTCCTTCTCCATGCCATAGAACTCACTTTGAACCATAGACAACAACTGAGTTTTTACTGAAAAAATAAGTCATGGGGGCCAATAACAAATCTGTGTTTATTCTAATGTACATGCTACTCATTTATTCCCCTCATTTTTATTTTCTGTTTAGCAATAAAATCAGACTTGAATACTTTAATCATGAGATCCAAAATATCTTCTGTGAGAAGAGATATATAGTGGAAAATTCCTGGCTGGGATGTCTTGTAACAAAAGACAGACTAACAGGATAAACGTAACAGAATTCTAATAATATATAGACAGATGATTCCCAATTTAAGATGGTTCAACTTACTTATTGTTCAAAAGAAATAAATATTTATTAAAATTGTGGGATAAATATTGGCTATGGATAAGCTGTACTTGTATTTTCTCACAATTCTTGACATTAAAAAAGAACTATAGTTTCAAGTAACCAGCATAATCAAGAGGGGAAACAAGCAATATTTGGCAGTCTGTTGAATGGATGAACTATGGTGTTGGTAAGCTAAGTATATTAAGTGTCTTTTAGTCTCTGCTCTGAGAGAGTATCGATAATTATAGAGACTGTAACTGAAATAGCAAGTCAGGACAACCCCATCTCCCATATATGTAAAAAAATGCAGAGATGAGTTTATTGTCATATTATTAGACTTAAACCTTAGGTTTTTAAAGCATCAATATTAGATTCCTATTACCATTACAGATGCTTATGATAATCAGCTGTTGGGAAGGTTCATTTTGGCTTACAATTTTGGCAGTTTTGATCCATTTCTTTGGATCCCATTGGGAAGAAGCACATCATTGTGGGAGCACAAAACAAAGCAGGAACAGTCAAGAACTGTAAGGAAGAAAAGGCAGAAACAGAGGAAGAGGAGGAGGAGAAGAAGGAATGGGACCACACTCTCTCCTTCACTTCTACACACCTAAACCTAAAGACATTCCACTGGAAATCATCTCTTAAGGTTCTAACATTCCACAATAGTGCCAAGCTAGGGACTCAGTCTTTCACATACAGGTTATGGGGACATTCCAGATCCAGAATACTGCCCTCCTTCGCTGAAACAAAAAGGGGTGTGTATAAAAACTCATTTAAGAATTGAGTGAAAACAAGGTCTCTTGTGATGGTTTCATTCTGGTGCCCACTAAACTGAAGATTCAACTCTGTGGATTTAGTCTGCATTCTCTCCCACGGGCAGAGAGGGAGACACCCTTACAAATGGGGACTTATTTTCTTGGTGTGAATTTATCATTCTTTTCAGCATAACTTATGAGTTCTTCTTTTATACACTCAAATACACAGAATATAATCTTTATGCCAAAGAGGCTTACTTTGGGTTGTATATTCTAGTCTCTTACAACTATATCTTGGGGTAGCAAAGACAGAAAGACAAGTCCACAGCAGGTGTCATTATACACTCTCCTTTCATAAGACTGCATCCCAGAGTTAGACACTGCCTATAAAGTGACTTGTACTGACTAAAATGCTCAGGGATCCAAACTAATGTGAACTCTGAGGCAAATTTTCTCCAACAACTGGTGAAAATAAACCCTTACAACAACCTGAGAAAAACCCTCTTTTAAAAAGGCCTTGAACCTTGAATCTTTATTCTTCCTTCCATTCTTTCCTTTCTTTCATCTGCCTATTCATTTGTTCAAGAAAAATTAATTATAGTGCTGGAGAAACAGCTCAGTTGTTCGGAACGCTTACTGACCTTGGAGAGGATAACATTTTCATTCCCAGCACCCATAATGGTTAGCTAACCAGTACATGTGACTCCAGCTTAAGCGGATCTGAGACCTTCTTCTGGACCTTTGAAGTCATATATATATATATATATATATACATATATATATATATATATATATACACTAGCTTGCATAAATTGTAAAAACAATTCTTTTATAAACAAAGAAAGGTTAAAATCGGTCTAAAATATTATCTGGGTTTCTCATTATTCATGACTCAGCTTCAGAAAACTTGAAACAACAAAGAAAGAGGGAAACCTCTACAGGCTACAGGAAACAATTCCCAAAACAAAGAGATTCCCACAGCCCGGACAACTACTGATGAAATACAAGAACAACATTAGATACTAAAAATCATCTCAAATTGTAAATGGAAGCCAAAGTAGTGAACATATTCCAGATGAAGTAAGGACAGTCCATATACGTAGGTAGGAGTAGGGACCCAAGGGTAAGTTAACACAAGTTTGCTTATGCAAAACTCCAGTTTTAAATAAATGTATCTAATAACATTGTTTACAGAAGAAAAAACTGGGAGCCACCCATTACAGTCGCCAAAATAAATCACTTAAATAATTATATTATTCCAAAAATGCAATGGCAAAGATTACTTTAAAATTAGAATGTAGAAATGCTTTTGTTGCACTGAATATCTTCTTAATTTGTGATTTAGTGAAAACTATGAACTCAATGCTTCTACATTTCATAAGCTGTTTTACATTTTAACAGTATGTGTATAGTGTTATATACTTATATGTATACACAAATATATATACATATATACTTTGTTGCCTTAAGCTAAAACCAGAACATAAAAATACAAACATTATTCTATATTTAATACTTTATCTATGCTAAGCTTCTATATGCATATATATATTGTTTAGCCTTAAACTAAAACCTTAACATCAGAATATGAACAACATTGTTTCGATGTGGTATAATTATCAATGATTTTGGTTTTTTTTTTAATTTACCTTGTCTTTGGTACGTTTAGCATGACACGGATGCATCTCTTTTCTAAGAAAAATATTGTTTTCAATGCAGTTAAATAAATGTTCTTTAACTTCTACAAAAGAACGTGAAAGGATCTTTTGATAATTCTAAATTCTATGAATATGATATCAATGCCCATCACATTCCCAGGCTATTTGAAAAATATTCCAAAAGCATGATACCTCATCCTCAGTCAGCATCAAAAATGCAATATCATCTGTGTCTTCCTCTAGAGACAATCTTGGCCAAGAACTAAATGAACATGTCACAGCATCACAGAAAATATGTTTCCTCTTGAGTAAAGAGGTAGATTTCCATGATGCTGAATATTCCATATAATTCTGTCTTTCTACTCTACCTGAGGCTCAAACATAAATGAGTCTTCAACTTCAAGCTTTATACATTTACTGACCACGTGTTCAATGCCCAATAAGCAAAGAAACCAAAGATGTCACATCTTTGGGAAAAAAAATTGTTGTGAATCCTCTGACAGTACCAATGTAGATAATGCCACTGCTATTTGGCTAGTACATAAAGAATCCATAGGAATGAGAGGAAATAATTTGCTTTCTGATTGGATGTCCAGAAGGGAATGCCATGGAGTTATTTTTGCAAGTATCAACCGTTGTCATGCCCCTTCACTATTTATGTTTCTTTTGAAAAAGAATGATATTTTGATTTTTGGTATTTGGAGAGTGTGATGTCAATACCACTAACCCCAAAGAGCCAGCTTCTGAGGATGTCCATTCATGAGAAGCCACCACCCTTGCATTATTCTAGGGGTACTTCCTGAGGGCAATTACTTTATTCTCCAAAAAATTTAAGCCAAGCTGTATTTTGACTGAATTCTGAAGTAGGAATGACCCTCAAAATTAATACTCTTTTTTTAAAGATTTATTTATCTATTATGTATACAACATTCTGCCTGCATGTATGCCCACATGCCAGAAAAGGGCGCCAGATCTCATTACAGATGGTTGTGAGCCACCATATGGTTGCTGGGAATTGAACTCGGGACTTCTGGAAGAGCAGCTGGTGCTCTTAACCACTGAGCCATCTCTCCAGCCCCAAAATTAATACTCTTAAGTACAGTCACCAAGATGCAACACACCTGGAAGACATTGAAAGACTTAGAAATAAAGATCGCTCTGACCTTTCCTTGTTTTTGCCAACACAGTAATAGCTCTTCTCTCAAATTTCATTTTCTACACTAAGAACCAGATCTGTCCAAAATATATTCAATTGTTTTTAATCCTTTTACTAAAACATCTTATCCAAGAACAATGAAACTCATATCACATAGGAAGTTACTGGCAACTTCCCTACCCATGACTTAGAAAAAACATTGTCCCCAGCCTCTGTGTGAGCCGTACTTTTTTTTTTAATTAATTTATTTATTTATTAAAGACTTCTGTCTCTTCCCCACCGCCGCCTCCCCTTTCCCTCCCCCTCCCCCAATCAAGTTCCCCTCCCTCGTCAGCACAAAGAGCAAACAGGGTTCCCTGTCCTGTGGGAAGTCCAGGGACCACCCACCTCCATCCAGGTCTAGTAAGGTGAGCATCCAAACTGCCTAGGCTCCCACAAAGCCAATACGTGCAGTAGGATCAAAACCCATTGCCATTGTTCTTGAGGTCTCAGTAGTCCTCATTGTCCACTATGTTCAGTGAGACCAGTTTTAACCCAGGCTTTTTCAGACCCAGGCCAGCTGGCCTTGGTGAGATCCCGATATAACATCCCCATTGTCTCAGTGTGTGGGTGCACCCCTCGTGGTCCTGAATTCCTTGCTCGTGCTCTCTCTCCTTCTGCTTTGGACCTTGAGGTTTCAGTCCGGTGCGCCAATGTGGGTCTCTGTCTCTGTCTCTTTTCATCGCCTGATGAAGGTTAATGTTCAGGAGGATGCCTATATGTTTTTCTTTGGGTTCTCCTTCTTATTTAGCTTCTCTAAGAACCCGAATTATAGGCTCAATGTCCTTTATTTATGGCTAGAAACCAAATATGAGTGAGTACATCCCATGTTCCTCTTTTTGGGTCTGGCTTACCTCACTCAGGATAGTGCTTTCTATTTCCATCCATTTACTTTCTCTTTCATCAAAATCACTTGTGCTTGTTCTAAATTGTCTATGGCTTTCATTTTTGTCTCCCTATCAAGAAGGGAATATAGGTTGATGAATCTCGCTGGATTATTGAATACTTACCTTCCTGCTTTCTCCTGATTCGCACAAATTTTTAAATGTTTTTCTTGAAATACATTGCTGTTTATTTTAAACTGGAGGACTTGAGATTTCAGAGAGTGAGGGTTTAACTCATCTATACAATCACATCTCAGCATCTTCAGGGATGAGAAAAAGCAACTGATCTCTTCAAGACTGAAGTCCCTTTGTTTTATAATAGTCTACAAACTTCCAAGGGCTTTAAAACTCTTCCTAAAGTTCTTGAAATTTAAGGGCTAGAGAAATAGCCCAGTGGTAGAGGCTTGATTAACAGATTCAAGGCTCTGGATTTTTATTCCCAGCCAAACTGTCTTCAAAGTTATATGTTATTTATGTCTTAAAATGTCTTTTATTCTGTATTTATGCACATATTAAGTAATGTTTTTCAGTTTTACACCTAATGTTGTAAATTTGATCTACCAAGCTGAGCTGAAGCTGTGCAATCACCTTCTTGCTTACTTGTCAGGTTCTGCAAGTAGAACTCAATAGAGGAGACTAGGTTGGAGCTGGCAGAGAGAGTGAGGCATCTGCTCCCAATTTGCCTCCTTCCTGGCACTAGCACAAATGATATTAAAATGAGCAGCATTTCTTTACTCTAACTGCAGCAGGGGCAGGGCTCAACTCTGCAATTTTTCCATCAGCTGCAAAACAAGGCTAATGTCTGCCGAGCCTTGTAGAAACCAGCACATGCTGGCAGAGCTCCTGCAGAGTCTGCATTTCAGCCCTCTGGGGCTTTGCTTATACTTTACTATTTAGAGAGTTCTTTCTTTTGCTCTGCCAGCCCTGTGAATGAAGTTGTTTCCTACAATATCTAGCTTAAAAGTTGGCCATTTTTTTTATCATTTTGGCTTCCTACCAACCACTTTTCTATTCACAAAGATTATTTTTAGTTGACCTGACATAAGTCAGTATCCCTGAATCCTCCTCTCAACATGGCCCACCTGTGAACTTCCTGCAGAGCCCAGTTTTAGCAGTTCTGCCAGGTTTAACAGAATCCTTATCTGCTGTGTCTAGTATCTAATCTAAGCCCTTCCTCACCTGGGCTCGGGATATGTTATCCCCTATATATCCCTTGAGCTGCCTTCAGCCAGAATAATGCTGGGTTAAGTCAGTTCTGTCAGAACTCCCAGAGTCTATGTTTTCTCTTAGTAATAATAGTTTATCCATCATTTGCTTTTTGACTATAAACTCTCAATTGTTTCAATTTTATTTGTGCTTGAGTCCATTTTCTAATGGGATCACTCTTCTTTTACAATAGATTGCATTTGTTTATTCTTAATAAAATTTCACATCAACACTCTAACTTCTCATTCATTCATTCATTCATTTATTCCCTGCCAATGCTTAAGCATGCATGGGCAGTCCATTTATGGTGGTTCTCCAGTTGTTCCTATCTTGGGCAGCCCTAGATGTTTGTGTTATTATCATACCCAAGGTTCAACAGTCTTCCTTTATGCTGTCTATCCAGCGGTTTTTTTTGGGGGGGGGGGGCTTCTTCTTCGCCTTATTCTGTGCAGTCCTCCAAGCAGTGCTATCTTCAGGTATCTGCCATCAGTCATTCTCATAACGTCAGTCAAAGTCTGTGAGAATTAAATGATTAGTTTAAGCAATCATAGGAATGTTTCAGGGGTGCATCCTCTCACCACTACTCTTTAATATGTTCTCGGAATTAAAATTAACAAGAATCCTGAAGGATGAGGAGATAGGCGTGCAGATAAATGGTGTGCCGATCAATAACTTGTGTTTTGCCTATGATACAGCACTACTTGCTGAAAGTCTAAAAGAGCTGCAGGCCGTGGAAAATAGAGTGGTCTCCACTGACCCTGGCCTCTGAAAGGTCCCACCACCTCACAGCACCATTAGACTGAGCCTTTGGAGTTCAAACCAAATCTAATCCAGGATCCTCCTGAGACATGCCATCTCAAAGACTTCCAGTCTCTGTTCTGAGGACCATTTTATTGTCTAGGTTTTGGAGTTATAAATAAGACAGCTCAAGAAAAGTGTCTCATATACTTGTAATATTTTTGTTGTATATTTCTTGCTGATCAAACCTTTCATAGTGTCTGGAATGCAGACCTTGCTATCCCTAATCATCTCTTGATGTCTGAATAGTTTCCTCCTTTGAATGGAGGTTTCCTGCCAGAGAGACAAAGTTGACTGCTTGAGGTTCTGATTCTTTTGTTTATTTGTTTGTTTTTAAGACAAACTAAGGTTTTCACTGACTTCCACCACTCTTATGGTGAAGATAAATATGACTTTTGTTTATATTTCATTTCAATTCAAATAATATCATCTCACAATGATCGTCCAGGATTTAGGTCCTCCAATCCCATTGTTTTTGGCTACTGCGTCCTTAGAGAAATTCCATAACCACTTTATGGCTGATTTCTTTCACGATAGCATAAAAATTAAGATAATAGCATTTACTAGGAAAATTGTCTCTAGAGTTAAGGAAGTAAACAAAGGTGAAGTTCAAAGATCTGTGTAGTGACCATTGTGTGAAAACCTACTTGTTTTCACGTCTCAATGTTCTGTGAATCCAACATGTAATTTCAATAATCTGTTTATGTAAGCAGAGACTGCTTGCTCATTTCTCAGCTGTTCAAACTAGAATAATCATGCAGAAACTTTAATAATTACATATAACATAACATTAATAAACTATATTAAGAGTTTATCAATATGTAATAAATTAATTATATATTACATTAAATTAATAAACTATATTAATTATATATTTGGCCTATTAGCTCAGATTCTTATTAACTAGCTTTTACATCTTAAATTAACCTATTTCTCTTAATATGTATATCACCACGAGTCTGTGGCTTACCGGTAAAGTTTTTATTTATTTATTTTTTATTTTTTTGAAAAATTACCGCCTCCTCCCCGTTTCCTTTTTCCCTCCCCCTCCTCCCACACATCTCCCCATCCCCCCACTCCCCTACCCCTCTCTCCCTCCCCCCCACTCCATTCCCCCTCCCTCTCGAGAATGATGAGCAGTCCAGGTTCCCTGCCCTGCGGGAAGTCCAAGGTCCTCCCACTTCTATCCAGGACCAGGAAGGTGAGCATCCAAACAGGCTAGGCTCCCACACAGCCAGTTCATGTATTAGGATTGAAACCTAGTGCCATTGTCTTTGGCTTCTCATCAGCCTTCATTGTCCGCCACGTTCAGGGAGTCCGGTTTCATCCCATGCTTATTCAGTCCCAGTACCGCTGGCCTTGATGAGCTCCCAATAGATCAGTTCCACTGTCACAGCGGGTGGGTGCACTTCTCGTGGTCCTGACTTCCTTGCTCGTGTTCTCCCTCCTTCTGCTCCTCATTTGGGTCTTAAGAGTTTAGTCCCGTGCTCCAATTTGGGTCTCTGTCTCTATCTCGATCCATCGCCAGATGAAGGTTCTAAGGTGATATGTAATATATTCATCAGTATGGCTATAGGATAGGGTCATTTCAGATTCCCTCTCCTCAGTTGCTCAAGGTACTAGCTGGGGACATCTCCCTGGACACCTGCGAGCCCCCCTAGAGTCAAGTCTCTTGCCAACCCTAAGATGGCTCCTTTAATTAAGATATATATTTCTCTGCTCCCTTGTCCACCCTTCCTTTATCCCAACCATCCCATTACCCCAAGTTCCCCCCAATCTCCCCTTCTCACGTTTCTCACCCCATTTCCCCTTGGCCCCATGCTACCTCACCCCAAGTTCCCAGTTTTTGCCCGGCAATCTTGTCTACTTCCCATATCCAGGCGGGTGACTATATGTTTTCCTTTGAGTTCACCTTCTTATTTAGCTTCTCTAGGATCACAAATTATATGCTCAATGTCCTTTATTTATGGCTAGAAACCAATTATAAGTGAGTACATCCCATGTTCATCTTTTTGGGTCTGGGACACCTCACTCAGGATAGTGTTTTCTATTTCCATCCATTTGCATGCAAAATTCGCGAAGTCATTTTTTTTTACCGCAGCGTAGTACTCTAATGTGTATATATTCCACACTTTCTTCATCCATTCTTCCATTGAAGGGCATCTAGGTTGTTTCCAGGTTCTGGCCATTACAAATAGTGCTGCTATGAACATAGTTGAACAAATGCTTTTGTCATATGATAGGGCATCTCTTGGGTATATTCCCAAGAGTGGTATTACTGGATCTTGGGGTAGGTTGATCCCAAATTTCCTGAAAAATCGCCACACTGATTTCCAAAGTGGTTACACAAGATTGCATTCCCACCAGCAATGGATGGGGGTACCCCTTCCTCCACAGCCTCTCCAGCAAAGGCTATCATTGGTGTTTTTGATTTTAGCCATTCTGACAGGTGTAAGATGATATCTCAAAATTGTTTTGATTTGCATTTCCCTGATCGCTAAGGAGGTTGAGCATGACCTTAAGTGTCTTTTGGCCATTTGAGTTTCTTCTGTTGAGAATTCTCTGTTCAGTTCAGTGTCCCATTTTTTAATTGGGTTAATTAGCTTTTTAAAGTCTAGTTTCTTGAGTTCTTTATATATTTTGGAGATCAGGCCTTTGTCTGTTTTAGGGTTGGTGAAGATCTTCTCCCAGTCAGTGGGTTGCCTTTTTGTCTTAGTGACAGTGTCCTTTGCTTTACAGAAGCTTCTCAGTTTCAGGAGGTCCCATTTATTCAATGTTGTCCTTAAAGTCTGTGCTGCTGGGGATATATGTAGGAAGTGATCTCCTGTGCCCATATGTTGTAGAGTATTTCCTACTTTCTCTTTTATCAGGTTCAGTGTGTTCAGCCTGATATTGAGGTCTTTAATCCATTTGGACTTAAGTTTTGTGCATGGCGATAGATATGGATCTACTTTCATTCTTCTACAGGTTGACAACCAGTTCTGCCAACAACATTTGTTGAAGATGCTTTCTTTCTTCCATTGAATACTTTTAGCCCCTTTATCAAAAATCAGGAGTTTATAGGTTTGTGGGTTAAAATCTGGGTCTTCTACTCTATTCCATTGATCGACTTCTCTGTTTTTATGCCAATACCAAGCTGTTTTCAATACTGAAGCTCTGTAATAGAGTTTGAAGTCAGGGATGGTAATGCCTCCAGCAGTTCCTTTATTGTATAAGATTGTTTTGGCTATTCTGGGTTTTTTGTTCTTTTATATAAAGTTGATTAATGTCCTCTCAAGATCTGTGAAGAATTTTGATGGGATTTTAATGAGGATTGCATTGAATCTATAAATTGCCCTTGGTAGAATTGCCATTTTTAGTATGCTGATCCTCCCAATCCAAGAGCAAGGGAGATCCTTCCATTTTCTGGTACCCTCCTCAATTTCTTTCTTCAAGGACTTAAAATTCTTGTCAAATAGATCCTTTACATCCTTGGTTAGAGTTACCCCAAGATATTTTATGCTGTTTGAGGCTATCGTGAAAGGTGATGTTTCTCTGATTTCCCTCTCTGCTTCCTTATCCTTTGTGTATAAAAGGGCAACTGATTTTTTTGGAATTGATCTTGTATCCTGTCACGCTACTAAAGGTGTTTATCAGCTGTAGGAGTTCTTTGATGGAGTTTTGGGGGTAGCTCATGTACACTATCATATCATCTGCAAATAATGAAAGTTTAACTTCTTCTTTTTCAATTCGAATCCCTTTGATCCCCTTATGTTGTCTTATTGCTATTGCTAGAATTTCAAGCACTATATTGAAAAGGTATGGAGAAAGTAGACAGCCTTGTCATGTTCCTGATTTTAGTGGGATGGCTTTGAGTTTCTCTCCATTTAATTTGATATTAGCTGTCGGCTTGCTGTAAATAGCTTTTATTATATTTAGGTATGACCCTTGTATCCCTAATCTCTCCAAGACCTTTATCATAAAGGGATGAATTTTGTCAGATGCTTTTTCAGCATCTAATGAAATGATCATATGGTTTTTTTCTTTCAGTTTGTTTATATGATGGATTACATTGATAGATTTTCGTATGTTGAACCAGCCTTGCATCCCTGGGATGAAGCCTACTTGATCATAATGGATAATTTTTCTAATGTGTTCCTGGATTCGGTTTGCCAGTATTTTATTGAGGATTTTCGCGTCGATGTTCATGAGTGAGATTGGCCTGTAATTCTCTTTCTTGGTTGCATCTTCGTGTGGTTTTGGTATCAGGGTAACTGTAGCTTCATAAAAGGAATTTGGCAGTGACTTTTCTGTTTCTATATTGGGAAATACCCTAAGGAGTATAGGTATTAGGTCTTCTTGGAAGTTCTGGTAGAATTCTGCACTGAAACCGTCTGGACCTGGGCTTGTTTTGGTAGGGAGGTTTTTTATAACAACTTCTAATTCATCGCGACTAACAGGTCTATTGAGATTGTTCACCTGGTCCTGGTCTAATTTTGGTATATGGTACTTATCTAAACAAGTGTCCATTTCTTTAACATTTTCCAATTTTGTGTCATATAGGCTTTTGTAGTAAGATCTAATGATTTTCTGAATTTCCTCTGTGTCTGTGGTTATGTCTCCCTTTTCATTTCTGACCTTGTTAATTTGTGTATTCTCTCTCTGCCGTTTGATTAGTTTGGATAGGGGTTTATCAATCTTGTTGATTTTCTCCAAGAACCAGCTTTTTGTTTCATTGATTATTTGGATTGTTTTCTGTGTTTCTATTTTGTTGATTTCAGCCCTTAGTTTGATTATTTCCAGTCTTCTACTCCTCCTAGGTGAGTCTGCTTTTTTTCTAGAGCTTTCAGGTGGGCAGTTAAGTCTCCTATGTGTGCTTTCTCCGTTTTCTTTAAGTGAGCACTTAGTGCTAGGAACTTTCCTCTTAGCACTGTCTTCATAGTGTCCCATAGGTTTGAGTATGTTGTCTCTTTATTTTCATTGAATTCAAGAAAGTTTTGATTTCTTTCTTTATTTCTTCCTTGATCCAGGTGTGGTTCAGTAGTTGACTGTCCAGTTGCCATGAGTTCATAGGCTTTCTAGGGGTAGCATTGTTGTTGAATTCTAACTTTAACCCATGGTGATCCGATAAGACACAGGTGGTTACTAATATTTTTTTGAAACTGTGTAAGTTTGCTTTGTTACCGAGTATGTGGTCAATTTTCGAGAAGGTTCCATGAGCTGCAGAGAAGAAGGTATATTCTTTCCTATTTGGGTGGAATGATCTATAGATGTCTGTTAAGTCCATTTGATTCATTACCTCCCTTAATCCTCTTATTTCTCTGTTAGGTTTCTGTCTGATTGACCTGTCCATTGGTGAGAGAGAAGTGTTGAAATCTCCTACTATTAGTGTGTGAGGTTTGGATGACTGCCTTGAGTAATGTTTCTTTTACGTACGTGGGTGCTTTATATTAGGGGCATAGATATTCAGGATTGAGACTTTGTCCTGATGAATTGTTCCTGTTATGAGTAAAAAATGTCCCTCTCCATCTCTTCTGATTGATTTTAGTTTGAAGTCAACTTTGTTAGAAATTAGTATGGCCACACCTGCTTGTTTCTTAGGTCCATTTGCGTGATAAACCTTTTCCCAGCCCTTTACTCTGAGTAGATGTCTGTCTTTGTGGTTGAGGTGTGTTTCTTGTAAATAGCAGAATGTTGGACCCTTTTTCGTATCCAATCACTTAGCCTGTGCCTCTTTATAGGTGAGTCCATTGATATTAAGTGATATTAATGACCAGTGGTTGTTAACTCCGATCATTTTTTTTTCTTTTTCTTTTTTGGTAGTAGAGTTTGTGTGTTTCCCTTCTTTGAGTTGTGCTGGTGAAGGGTCATTAGATATCTGAGTTATTGTTGGAATCCTTGGATTATGATTTTCCTTCTATTACTTTCTGTAAGGCTGGATTTGTGGCTACGTATTGTTTAAATTTGTTTTTATCCTGGAAAATTTTGTTTTCTCCATTTATAGTGAACGTAAGCTTGGCTGGGTATAGTAGTCTGGGTTTGCATCCATGGTCTCTTAGTTTCTGCAGAACATCTATCCAGGATCTTCTGGCTTTCATGGTTTCCATAGAGAAGTCAGGTGTAAGTCTGATAGGTTTATCTTTATAAGTAACTTGGCCTTTTTCCTTTGCAGCTCTTAATATTCTTTCTTTATTCTGTATGTTTTGTGTTTTGATTATTATATGGCGAGGAGATTTTTTTTTTTGGTCCAGTCTATTTGGTGTTCTGTATGCTTCTTGAACCTTCAAAGGAATATCTTTCTTTAGGTTGGGAAAGTTTTCTTCTATAATTTTATTAGATATATTTTCTGGACCGTTGAGCTGTACTTCTTCTCCTTCTTCTACCCCTATAATTCTTAGGTTTGGTCTTTTTATTGTGTCCCAGATTTCCTGAATGTTTTGTCATGACAATTTGTTGGTTTTGCTGTTTTCTTTGATCAGTGTGTTTATTTTCTCTATGGTATCTTCAGTGTCTGAGATTCTTTCTTCTATCTCTTGTAATCAGTTGGTAGTACTTGTCTCTGTAGTTCCTGTTCGTTTACCCAGATTTTCCATCTCCATCCTTCCCTTGGTTTGTGTTTTCTTCATTACTTCCATTTCATTCTTCAAGTCTTGAACCGCTTCCCTTACCTGTTTGATTGCTTTTTCTTGTTTCTCTTGGTTTTCTTGGGTATCTTTGATCGATTTATTCATTTCCTCTACCTTTTTGTTTGTAATCTCTAATTGGTTATGGCAGTTTTTCACCTGCTGTTTAAGGTCCTCTATTATTTTTATATAGTTCACTTTTGAGTCGATTTCTTCTAATTCTTCCGGAGTGGGGTGTACAATTCTTCTTATTTCGGGATCCCTGGATTCTGGTGATGTCATGTTGCCTTTCAGGTTGTTGGAGGAATTCTTGCATTGGCGCCTTCCCATCTCTTCCTTCAAATGGAGCCAGGAGAGGCCTGGTGTCTTGGTCCAGACTTTGCTGTGACTAACTCTCTGGGTGTATCTCCTCAGTGTAGAAGCAGGAACCGTTCCCGTCCAGATGAAACTCCTCAGCACCAAAGCATGGACGCCTGATAGTCCAATGCCCCGCGGGCAAAAGGGCGAACTAGGGGGGCAGAGAGGGGTCTAGTAGAACACAGGAGACCCTGCCATGCAAGCTGAAGGTGCTTGCGCTCCCTTTGGGGGTCCTTGAGGCCTGCCTGGTAGGTAGGCACTCACCGCTCTGGGTGGGTAGCCTTAGTGTAGGAGCAGAAAACTGTTCCTGATCAAAGGCCCTTGCAGACCACGCAGGCTTGGGGGGGGGTCGTGTGTAAGAAAGAGAGCCCTGCAGAAGGAGCTGGGGGAGGGGGGTTTGTGCTCTCTTCCGGGACACTGCGCCCAGAAGCACACACTCACCCATCCAGATGGAGTTCCTCAGCACCTAAACAGGGAAGGCTGGTAGCCCAATGAGTGGGGGACAAAAGGAGGAACGTGGCAGGCGGGGTCCAGTAGAGCACAGGAGATCCTGGAGCACAAGCTGAAGGTGCCCGCGCTCCCTTTGGGGGTCCTTGAGGCCTGCCCGGTAGGCTGGCACTCACCACTCTGGGTGGGTAGCCTTAGTGTAGGAGCAGAAAACTGTTCCTGATCAAAGGCCCTTGCATACCACGCAGGCTTGGGGGAGGGGGGTCGTGTGTACCGGTAAAGTTTCTGGGGTGTCTGTCTCCTTCAGCATCTACATGGCATATCACTGACTCCACCTACTCTGTCTATATATCTCTGCTTAGATTTCCTACCTGCCTCTATTCTGCCCTGACATAGGTCCAAAGAAAATTCTTTATTAGCCAATGGTATTCACAGCATACATAAAGGAATCCCACATTGTAGGTATCTTTCATGTCGTTTCAAATATTTTCCCCATGCATTATGTTTTTACTTCATTCCTTTTCTCTAACTAGAGGGGATTTCTTACTTCATCACAATTTTTTCTTGCTTTTTTTTCATGGTCTGGTATATATTTTAATGTCTATTTTCCTCTTCATGCAAACCTTGGAATCAAAATGCTTCACTTTTCATTCTCTACAATCTTTTATCTCACTTGCATTTTTTGTAATTGTTTCTCTAATCTCTTTAACGTGTATGAATTGGACTTTCCCATTTTCTTCTTTTATGTTAAGAATCTGTTTCAAATAAGTCCCATCTTGCTTCTTTGAATTAAACCAACCTTTACAAATATTGAACTATTCATCTCTCTGGCTTTCAAAAGGAGAAACTGGGGAAAGTTTGATCAACTGAGATCATCTACCAAACATCTGATCTTTTAGAGACTTGGAGAGAATTTCTTTTAGAGATTGAAACTTCCTAGAATTTTCAGTTATTAGGAAACAAAAGCAAGTCGATTACGAACTTTACTTTTCTTTACTAGAATTTTAATTACCTCTTCCAGATTGTTGGTATTTTTATCTTACTCCAAAAGCATCAAGTCAGGTGAGGCAATATTCCATGCTTTAATTAGTTAGTAGCTTCAGAGACAGAGATATATGGTGCAATTTTTACTTCGCATAATATATTCATCACAACTATTGAACTGAATACATTTCTTCCAAAAATATGTCCCATCGTCCTCTTCCTCCTAATAGATATTTCTATTACAGACAGTGTCTTGTATCTATTGCCTGTCTCCTACCCCCACACACACAAATTGGAATTTTTAATAATTGGATGTGTCAATAAATATTTAATCTGTTTTTCTGTCCTTTATATGCTTTTCTGGCATATGTTTTGGAAGAAAATTCTACAAAATTAATTTCTGGCATGGCTTCCAAAGCTGACATTTTTTATAATTTCAAGGGGATTTACACAAGCTGGATGATAAATTAATTATAAAATTACCATATTGAGCCATTAATCCTCTCTATAGTTAGTTTTTTTTTCCTTGAGTTTGAACAGTCTTGAATTTTACTTTCTATTTAATATAAATATGGCTTCAATGATATGAAACATAATTCATTCCACACTTCTCTCTATACTGATAGAGGCTAAAGAGACAATCATTCTTACTTTTTTGTGTGTATAGCTCTTCCATTACTTTTCTACTCCTAATATGTTGTATTCAGTTCTGCAGGAAATAGCCTGGAAAGGAGATTACTTGCAAGCATTTCACTGCAGAAGGCTTTTAATACTGTAAAGGCAGAAAGAATTATTTTATTGCAGAAAGAATCATGAAGGTTTGCATCTTTTAGTCTGTTTTAAATAAATTGACAATGTGAAGATTGATGGGAGATAAACAAAAAAGTATCTTCTTCCATCAGGATGAGGTAAGGAGAGACTACAGTGGTATATTATTTGTGTTTTAATAAATAAAGTCCGTCTGAAGGTCAGAGTGCAAAGCAGCCACACAAGTCAGCCATACAGGACTCACACATATTTAATCACAGCAGCCACACTAGTTTGCCATAGAGACTGGGCAGTGGTGGTACATGCCTTTAATCCCAGTACTAGAGAAGAATAAAATAGAGGAGGAGACAGGAGTTGAGAATCTCAGTCTGAGGATTCGTGGAGGTAGGATTGCCCATTTTGGTCATAATAGAAAATGGAAACAACTTAGATGTCCCTCAACAGAAAAATGAATAAAGAAAATGTGATAGATTTACACAGTAGAGCATAACTTAACTGTTAAGGAAAAAAAATGACATGATGAAATTTGTTGGCAAATATATGAAACTGGAAAAAAATTATTTTGACTGAGGTAACCCAGACCCAGAAATACAAATATGGTATGTACTGAGTTATAAGTGGATATTAGATATTATGCGATGATAATTATGCTATAATCCACAGAACTAGAACGTCTAAGTAACAAGAAGGGGTCTAAGGGAACAAATGGATCTCTTTGGGCATGGAAAATAGATTTTTGCAAGTGAATTGGGGAAAGAAGGGAATGGGAAGGAGGATTAGATTAGGCCAAGAGGAATGGAGGGAGAATATTAGGACAAATGAGTAAATTTGGGGGTCATTCAGGGGCATGGCTTGGAAACCCAGTGCAGTAAAAACTTCCAGGATTCCAGGATAGTGACCCTCTTGAGGAATCCCAGTAATGGAGAACTCAGAGCCTGAACAAGCCGTGCTCTGTAACCACATAAGGCTTCCATTGGTGGGACCAGGACACCAACTCAGCCACAAAACCTTAAGCCTACTATCTATCCTGATTGAAAGAGGTACTGGGGCAATGGAGGTGGAGAACTTGGGGGAGTGACCAACCAAGGACTGGTTTAATCTGTGGCCCAAGCCCTGAGAGAGATCCCATGCCCAACACTGCCTGGATGACCAGCAACTGGAGATTGGATAGCCCAGAAACCTATGAAAGAATACAAATCAATAAAATGATTTCTAATGATATTCTTATATGTGCATAGATTGATGTCTGCCCAATCATCAACAGAAAGGTTTCTGCTGGCAGCTGATGGGAGCAGATGAAGAGACCTACAGCCAAACATTTGGTGAGGAGAGAGCCCAAATTGGAAATTTCCGTCAAACCCCTTCTCTCGAAGCTTGGGAACCCCATTGAAGAGGGGTAGAAAGAATGGAAAGACCTGAAAAGGTCAAGGAAACCAGGAGAACTTGGTCCAAGAATCAACTAAGCAAGGCTCATAGTGGCTTATTGGGACTAAAGCAGCAGTCACAGAACCTGCATGGGTCTATGCTAAGTCCTCTGCATGCATGGTATGGTTGTTAGCTTGGTGTTTTGTGGGAATTCTAACAGTGGAAATGAGGGTGTCTCTGAGGTTTTTTGTCTTCTCTTGGGACCCTTTTTCTCCTACTAGGTTGCCTCACCCACCCTTGATATGAGGTTTGTGTCTAGTCTTATTGTGACCTGGTTATGCCATGTTTGATGGATATTCCTGGGTAGTCAACTCTTTTCTAATGAGAAGTGGAGGAAAGGTGGATCTGGAAGAGAGGGAAACCAGGGAAGGAAGTAGAGGAAATGGAGGAAATGGAAGGAGGGGAAACTATAGCCTGGATGTATAGAAAGCAAGCAAACAAATAAAAATGAGGAAAAAGCAATATCTTCCTGGATGTATTGAAAACAACAAGCAAACAAACAAATAAATAACAATATCTTTCTGTAATGAAAATGCTCCTGTCATGACCATGCCATAGGATAAGAAATAAAGCATTTAAAGTGTTTGGAATGGCCAGACAGCTTTACAGTTAGGAGAACTTACTGCTCATACAGATGCTGGTTGATTACCAGCATCCATATCAGGAAGCTCATAGCCATCTTTAGCATCAGGTCCAGCAACCCAAATATTAAAGCATATATGTGACTGGGTTACAGTTGTTCATACTAATTTCATTTCAGTTACTCTTAATTTTCCACATGCTTTGGGCTTATGAAGAATATTTTAGATAATAAGAATTTTGAACATGTTGTTTATTAAAATTTTTATCCTTTCAGAACAAAACTATAAACAAAGAATAGGAGAACTGTCTATGCTTATCCAATTGGTTGTAAAGGCAAATGACCTTGAAAGCATAAACAGCACAAAGTGGGATAAGGAAGGACAGAAAAACAAGAAAAATGAGGAAATGATGAGGCCCTGTTTAACATTTTTTCAATTGATAGGTGCTGTCAGAATTCAATGAAAGGAAGAAATCCATTAAAATTGCCTGTATAATAATTACAAGTTTCAAAATAGTAAAGAGGGAAGAAAAGAAAGGTATTAGGTGGACAGGTAAAGCAATATCAATACATTCCATATGATAAAATAGACACCCAGAAAAATCAAAGGCAAGGAAGTTAAAGAATGTTTTCCTCTAAGGAATGAGTGTAGAAATAGAACCACTGTACTTCTTTAACTTATTTTTTAACTCAATATAATAATGTCTTCTATCCCCCATCCTCCTGGACATTGTATTTTGAACCACTTCTCTGCTTATTGTCTCATTATTACTCCTCATGACATCATTTTAGTATGTCTAAATCCTCAGCTATGACAATCAGCACAAGGTATCCAGGCAAGGATTCTTACAAGCAATACAGTGGACCAGCGGACCAGTGGCATCTGACTTACTAGCTCTATCAGGAAGAACATCATATTTCTCCTGAGTTACAGTCACTTTCTCTATAAGTTCACAGGTGATGTTTATCTATTACATAGAATTTGATGAGAATTAAATAACATGTGTTAAGTGTTATAATATCTAAATCTGTATACAGATATTTGCTAAAGTCTAAGCAAAGGATAAAGACATTCTTGATAAGAACTCTTGGCTTCTTTGGTAAGGACTTAGGTTGTAGCAAGGTAACTTGAAATATGGAGATGAATGATACAATATGGCCATCTGATAATATAAAGGTCTCTTGAAGAGCAGCTAGGGGAATGAACAAGCAAGAGGTGTTGCAATATTCATTGTGTGGGAGCAAGTGGACTCAGAGTATGGGAAAGCTGTGTACTTCATAGACTTAATTAGAATTTAGATTTTTCACAATAACTTCTGTCTGGTGTGTGTCAGAGCTGACACCATAAAACGACAACAAATTACATAAATAATGTAAAAACAAACATCTGTCTGGAAACTAAGTACATGCAACTCAATAGATATTAACTGACAGATTATACTAATCTAACTAAAGAGAAAGCTTGATAGACATAGTATTTCCTTCAAGAAATTCTTAGAAATGCTGGCAGTCATGAGAAGTGTATGGTTGCCTATGAAACTAAAGAATCTATAAAGCATCAAAAACAAATTATTTATAAGAAAGAGGCTTCAGAACTTAGGGAAGAGAGATTAGCATATGACCAGTCAAAAAAAGCTTCCCTGTGCCAATATCAAAACTCTGTTTTGTCAGTCAAGGAGAAAGGACAGAAAAAGAAGAGTTTTCTTTTCATGAAGTATCTTTTAAAAAGATAAATTCTGCATATTGCACATCTTTTTCTGATGAAATCTCCAATTCTAAAGATAGCAATATTCTCACTTGAATTCAGGTCATGTCTTCCTATGTCATCTTTATGGAAATAACCCTGTTAGGAATGACTACCCATTTCCCCTACTGTCTACACAATGCAGTTAGAGATATTTTGAAGTCTCAAGGAATTAGTACCCAAAAGATAGCTCCTAGGTACAGCCACAGAATCTATACTCCAGCCTGAAAAAAAAAAAGTAAGTCATAGTAAGCATGTAGACCATCCATGTCTACATCCCATCACCTAGCGTGCAGTCTGATGTGCCTTCTGATACTGGGCTGTTCAGAGATTCCCAGAGCATGTTCATGCCTCACCATCTGCTGTGATATGGTCATCTTCCTTCTAATCATTCTGCACACAGATAATTGAAACCTTGGAAGATGGGGTTTCATTTCCTTCCTCCCCAAATTATACAGTGCAAAAAAGAAAGAAGCCATGACCAAGTATTTATCACCAAAACATTACATTTTAGTTTTATGTCCTACATTTGGGCATGATTTTCTTCCATTGTGACGGTAATGATGCTTTTAAATGACAGGGACTCTTCTCAGTTGTCTCTGGAAAGAGGTCTAAACGCAATAGTTATACTTATCTGGATTTCTGTGGGTTTCCTCACTGTACTCAGGCAAGAGCTATTCTCTGAACTCACTATATAATATCTGTCCTTAAACGTCATAAAAATGAAAGGTTTATGAATTACTACGTTGGAAAGACATGTACTGCATTAAATATATTTTGAGGAAACTTACATGAAAAAAATTAACTTTTCTTAATAGCCCTGGAGATTGGTCCTAGAGCCTCACACACTGTAGGGAAGCATTCCTACTGAGCTATAACCGACTGCTTACTTTCGTAATTTTATATAAGTTCCCACTAAGTTGTCTATACTGGCTTTGGACTTTAAAATAAAATATTTAATTACATCTGTTGTGAGTGTGTGCATTGGGGTGTGAATGCAAGCCAAGGCACACTTGTAGTGGTCACAGAACACGTTGTGGAAGTCAATTAGTTCCTTCTACTGTGTAGACCCTGGGGATCAAACTCAAGCCACCAAGTCTAGCAGCAGACACCTTTACCCACTGAGCTATCTATCACTCCTGCCTATGGCCTTTACATCCCATCTTAGGCTCTCAAGTGGTTCAGTTTGCCAGACTGCACCCTAGGCCTGGGTTAACACTAACTCTCTTAGTGTATATTGTTTGCATCCATTATTATATGGTGTAGTGGTTTGAGTGAGAAGAGCCCCTGTAGGTTCATATGTTTGAATGCTTGATTGCCAGTTGATAAACTGTTTCTAAAGGAAAGTTTTCCCTTACTGGGATAGATGTGAATTTCAAAGGAGATGTGTCATTGGCGAAACATCTGGAGAAATTGTCTATTCCTTGAGGTTTCAGAAACCCACACTAGTCTCTCCCTCCCTCTCTTCTCCCTTCCTTTTCTCCCTTCTCCCTTCTCCTTCTCCTTCTCCTTCTCCTTCTCCTTCTCCTTCTCCTTCTCCTTCTCCTTCTCCTTCTCCTTCTCCTTCTCCTTCTCCCTCTCTCTCCCCCTCAGCCTGCTATTTTTGAATCAAGATGCAAAGCCCTCAACTATTGCTATAGCACCAGACCTGTCTGATTATTGTCATGATGGTCATGAACCAACTCTATGGAACTCTAAGCAAGCTCCCAATTAAGTGTGTTCTCTTAGAAGAGTTGCCATGATCATGGTGTCTCTTCACAGTAATAGTTCCATACACGGTAATGCTATAGAGCCGATCCTTATGTCAGTAACCAAAATATTTAAACACCTCAAAGAAACCAATTAAGCAATTAGTTTCTATTCACCATGCCCAACCCCAGCCTGATAATGACTCCCCATACTCTTGCTTCTATTGGCTTGCCTATTCTTGCTGTTTCATATTTGTGGAAGCATGAAGTGTACAACCATGTGTATCTATGATTTTTAACTTAATATCTTTGCAAGGTTTATCCATTCTGTATCATGCATGAGGACGCCTCCATATTTCTTGTTTGACTATTTCATTACATGCATATACTACAATTTGTTGACCCATCTGTCCAATACAAGGCACTGCCGCACATGTTAGCTGTAGGAAAAGTACTTCTCTGTACATTCTTAGTCACGCATTTATATTTATTCAGATCTTTTCATTCTTTGAAGTGTTCCTCCAGGGTTACAGAAAAATCAAAAACATCAGGTTTAAATTTTTGCTTTAGATATTCATGAGCACTTTGAATTCCATACAGGTTTTGAATCAGAAAAAAATATAAATGCACTGATACATCAATACTTATAGCACTGAGCTACAGAACATTCTGGCAAGTACTACCATCTTAATACTAAGTCCTTAGATTTGTCAAAATGGGAGATTTTCCCATTTTTTTGGTTATCTTTAATTTCTTGTAATATTATTTTATAGGATCCAAGTACATGTTTGGATTTCTCTTAACTTGTTCCTATGTATTTAATTCTTTTTAATGTTTATCTTCCTTGCTTTCTTGTTGTTGTGCCCAAATACCCAACAGAAGCGACCTAATAGTAGAGAGATTTATTCTGGCTTGCAGTTTAAGGAATACAGACGCTTAAACACAGAGGGTACATCAGGGTCTACAGTGGTGGGAGCTCTGAAAGCCTGTTACAGCTCCTTTTTTACAGCCTGGCGTATCACAGAGTTAGAAGAGTGAGCTGGCCTAGACAATTCAAGCCTCTCTCCTACTTAATGCTCATGCCCAAAAGACTCCACCGGCCCCAAACAGCAGAATCTGCAGGAAACAAGGAGTTCAAACACCTGAGCCTGTGGGAGACATTTTGCATAGAGTTCTTTGCTATACTATCATAATCATAAACACTATTTCTGATTCCAGATTATTCATTTCAAGTGGGCAGAAATGAAGTTGATTTTAGCCTTTTGAATTTCTAGCCTGTAATTGTGCTTAACTCATTCACTAATCCTAATCATTTTTCTTGAGTCTTTCAGTTTTTATCCACAGAAAATTGTGTTTAACTGGGCCTGATACCTCAGGCCTGTTACCCTGGCTCTTATGAAACAAAAAATACAAAAATCATAAGTTCAAGACCAGCCTCAAAAGCTTCCCAAGACTCTGGACCAAAATCATACATTCTGTAGCTCAGTGATAGAATGATTGCCTACAATGGGCAGCATCGTACATTCAGTCCTCATTACAAAAAGCCAGTCTTTGTGAGCAGAGGTGCAATCATTTCCTAATATCTTTTATTTCTATTCCTACCTAGTCTCTGAAGATTAGCTGGATCTTGGGGCACTCTTTCATGCTTAGCCAGATACTTGTGCTAGAACAGACCTTAACTTTAGCTTGCATGTAGCCAAGATGTCAGCCAGAGATGAAAACCTTACTGTCTTCTGTAACTTAGAAACTTACAAGCTTCTTCAGTTTGAGCCTGCACTCTGCCTGGGCTTCTAGATGCCTTTCTAACTTCCTTCATATACTTAAATAATTTGTCAATTTTCTCAAAGAAACTTCTCCTCCAAGCTTTCATCCTCTGCATTGTTTTAATCAAGTGTAATCTTCTGTTCCAGGTGGCAGTGGGTTGCTTATTTGACTTAAAATAATCTCAAGGAGTGTGAGACTCATATTTCTAGACTAACAACTTACAGTTTTCTAAATTGGATTCAAAACTCACTCAACAAGAGGGAGAACATGCCTGGTATTGGAAACCTAGGTAACTACTCTATCTATGAAGTCATGGTTAAAAGAAAAGAATCTACAACTATCAATTAACTAAATAACTCCTCATAATATATTCTAAAAATATTTGTCCTCACAAATAAATATAGTCTCTGTCTTTCATCAAGAACATCTCTTTTTGTAACAAACTGAGACCACTACAGAAAACTACAATCAATCAAAAAGCAGACTTGTGGATCCCAGTCCCAATGAAGATGTCTACAAAACAACCTTGTACATAAGGCCCAGAGGACATTGTGAAAGAGGGGCAGAGATATTGTATGGATTAGAGCATCAGGTTTGCTGTGAGACTATCTCCTAGTCATGTCAGAAGCTGCACTCCTTAAAGTCTCACAAGCATGACTGCACAAGTGTGAGTTGAACAAGAATAACACCAATTAATAAGCCAACACAGACAAAGGAAAGTCCATGAAAGCTCAACTTTACATACACAGACACACACACAAACACACACACAAAAAAAAACACTATTGGTAACTGAGGAAAGCTGGCAACAAGAGAGGTGGTTTTCCCTAAAGAAGAACATATCAGTTGGCAGTTGGTCACAAAACTCATTATATGGACTGGATATATATGTATATACAAATGCATGTAGTAACAATTGGAAAAAAAGAAAAAGAAAGAGGTCATGATTTTCAAGGAGAGTAGGGATGTTATATAGGAAAGTGTGGAGGGAGGAAAAATAAAGTGGAAATATAATTATATTATAGTTTTTTTAAAAAGAAGTAATACCTCAAGACAATGTATTTTCTTGCCCTGAAATTCCAAATTATGTTGAACAAAGCCAATTGATTTACATCAGACTTTTCTTTAGCTCTCAAGCAGGTTAAAACACTATTTGAGATCAAGACCTGCTTTATTTCCTCCAAAGATGGGGCCAAGAGCTCATACCTGGAGTACACAGTTCTGTATTCAAGTGAGTTTGGGATGAGAAAGGAGGAAGAAGAGTGGACGCAGGTAAAACTGGCACACAGCTTCCCTGTGGTTGTCACAGTACCTTCTTTACTTATTTGCCATAAACCTTTGACCAGTTTTCAGAGTCGTGACAGGGTTGATTCGTATAGTTTCCTGCACATATTTCATTGCATCTGTGGAGGAGCAGAAACCGGAGCTACACAGTCTAACATTTTCACAGATTCCTTCAACACTCCTATAATTTTGACTTAGTTGTGATGGACTTACCTCTACCTTCTGCCTTTGCTTTCAGGTTACAGAGCTTTTCCCACAATGAAACTTTTTAAGTAATGTTATCTGGTTTAAAAGCAGCACTGCTACTCACTAGGGGTATAGCTCCAGCAATTCACTTTGCAAACCTTGGTTTCGGCTTTTGTAAATTAGGGAATGACAACAGTGAAAAACCTCTCAAGTTCTTAAGGACAATCTGGACGTCAAAATAGAATAACATCTGCAAAAGCTTTCATAAAACTATAGAATGGTAAAAACAGCAATTACTTAAAAGGAAAAATGAATGAATTCTGTTTCACCTACCATGCTTTCTGTAGTCTTTGATTCTATACAAAAATTTACAAACTTTTTGACTTTTCTTGTTTTATTCCGTCAACTTTTCCTGTCAATCTTAATATTATAATGCTTTTGTCATTCACCATAAGCACTGTTTGTATTGAATTGTTTTCTCGATGATGTAAGCTAGAAGCATGTCATACAATTATGAAATGGAAATGAGGTTATCCTATTTGTTATTCTATCTAAAAAAAAAAAAAAAAACAAAATATAAGATGGCATCATTACATAGGGACAAATACACCTATCATTGCTTAAAATGCTGTTTAAAGACAATGAAATGGAGTAGAAACCTTTGGTATCTGGGAACTCCACAAGCCAGCTGTTCAAACATTTCCATTACTCAAACTAGTTTTCAGAGTCTACAGTTTAATCATCCAAACTGAATGTGAAAATTGCTTACAGAGGGCTTGTTTTATTTTCTTCTTTTTTAATTGAAAATTTTTTCAGACAATAAAGAATAAGCTCCTGCTTGTCCTGTGCTAAGTTCCTACAAGTTAAGATTTCTATTTGTAATTAAGAACAAGTTCCTGCATGGCCCTACACCAGCCGGGTCTGTGTCAATGTCCATGGCCCCTGCTACCACTGAAGGCTGTGCCGATGTCCAGGACCTGGCCTAACACTAAGGCCATGGTGGTGCCCAAGGGTAAAGATGTCACCAAGGTCACAGGGATTGCGGTGGTCTGCACTGCCACCTTGAGCCATGGTGACATCTGGCCCAAGCTATGGCATGAGCCACCATGTGGAGCCCTGTTGCAGTCTCAAGACCATGCTGCTGGTGGTCCCATGCTAGTATAGGATGCCCATTATGCCACACGGTGACATCTAGGACAAGTTGCTGTAGATGGCCATGTCTGGATCTGTGGTCGTGTTGCAGCTGAGGTTTGTGTCGATGTCTATTGCCCATGTTACCACAAGGGCTAATGAACCTTGTTTTGAACCATGAGTTGAAGTACAAGGGCCATGTTGAGCTGGCCCCACCTGTCATTGGTCTTGGAAGAGCCAACACCCCTACACATACACCTGAGAGTTGACCCCTCATTGGCCCCTGGGGTAGAGGATTCCAATGACCCTAGCATGGGAGATCTGGTCCTGCCCCTTAAAGGAGAGCTTGCCCCCTATGTTTGTAAAAGCTGGTCCCACCCCTCACCCCCAAAATGGGAGAGCTGCATCCACTCCTCACCTGAGCTGGGTGTTCCCAGTAACCTAGACCTACCAACTCAGCTACTACCAAGGCACACATCCAGGACTTCAAGTTGTCACTCTCTGACATCTACCCCATCTATGGCTTGCTGGGGTTCATATAGGGACTGGTCCTTCAGAACCGTAGCTGCAGGATCTCCATGACTTGGAGCAACTGCAGAATATCTGAGGAGATCCAGTATTGATGGTACACCAGAAGCCAAAGACCTTGATCCTGACCAACAACACATACAATGAACATTTGCAAGTAAAGCTATTTGGACAAAAGGGCCTACTGCATGATACACAGCAGTTCCCAATGCCACTAAGAAGAACGAGGAGGTGATGGAGAGGCAGGAAAGATGCAGAATCAAAGTGTTTTTGTTTGTTTGTTTTTAATTTTTGTTTTTCTTGGTTTTGTTTGGCTGGGGGTTGTTTGTTGGTATCAATATTCTTATTAGTATTTTTCTATTTCTTATTTTATCTTATTTTTATTATTTCTTTTTAAGTTTTCCTTTGGAGGGAACTCTACAGGGGTGAAGGGAAGATTTGGAGGGACTGGAAATGGGTGGAATAGGGATGCATGATGTAAAATCCCCAAAGAATCAATTAAAAAATTATGTTAAGAGAATTGGAAAAAAAGGAATAAGTTCCTGTTTCTTAGATCTGATATAAACTGCTTGAAACCCCATTCAAATACCTTGTTCCTTCCTTTTCCTTTATTTTTCTAACAATGTATAACAGCCAACCCTCTCATCCTTGTGAAAACCTTATTTTTCCTGTAGAAGAGACTTCAAGAGGTCATCATGGGATGCTCTCTCAAGCCACGAGTTAGGATGAAATAGACAGAGAGCTATTTTTGGGTACACCCAAAAGTACAGCTTGCTTTAATTGAACAATCATGGATTTTGTCGCGTTTCCTAGTGATTTTCAGATTTAACAACACCTCAACAAAACACAAAATAAGAAACCATAGAATATAAGCAAAACACCAGTAAGATAAAAAAAAATGCCCAGGCAAAGCAATTTGAGATGAAAAGTCTACAAAATTACCATTAAATTCATTTTGTTTTGACCATTTCCTTGGATCTACCCTGAATTTAAAAGACTAGGAACAAAGCATATTTTTTGTTCTTATTTTTGTTTTTTTTTTTAAGAAACTATGTAGGAAATTATGATGGAACCCCATCAGAGTGATGACTTAAGACACCATTCAGATCACACAACAATTCAGTCTTATTTGCATAAAGTATCATGATCTTTGTCATCTTATCTGAGTCTGATACCAACAATACCATAGAGAAATGAATATTTCCATTGGACCATTGAACTGAGCTCAGAGGGCTTTGTGTGCTTCATTTAATACCAGTCCTCTAGGAAAGGCACTGTAATCACCTTTCAGATCTTGATTTGATATGAAGCTCAGCTGTCTTTCCCAAGGTCTAGATAATGTCTTGATGCTTTTGTTTCACCTGTACAGTTTTCTTTTTCCTTATTCCCACACTTATTATTAACACTCTTTGGAATCACACATCTTTTAAAGATCTGTTTCTAGAGGCTGTGATCTCCTCATAGAATTTATGCCTTTCTTTATCCAGAACAGATGCTGTGATCAAACAAGCATCGAGAAGGATTGTCTCTCTTTGCCCGTCTAGGGCTCCTGTGCTAAAAATTCTTTCTTTGTGGATAGACACAACCTTTTCCACCTATTAACTTCCATGACAAAGAGACACTCTAAACCAGGGCTATTTTATTAATTCAAAATCTTTCTAGTATTTATTTTTGGTTTATGTGTTGTATTGATGTGAACGTGTGTGTGTGTGTGTGTGTGTGTGTGTGTGTGTGCATGCACTCATGTGTATGGACATAAGAGATGGAAAGAAGGTATCTTTATCTCTCTACAGTTTATATTTGTAGACAGGATCTCTCTCTGAACCTGGAGATAACCGTTGAGTAAACCACAGAGATTCTCCTGCTTGCACACCCTCTCCTCAAGGCTAAAGTTTGAAAGTTGAACTTTTACCTGAGTAGCAGGAATCCAAACCCAAGAACTCATGCTTAAGTATTTTACTGACTGAGTTGTCTCCCCACACTCTTTTAGCATTTTTATGCACCATTTCAAACATCCAGGTCTTAGATAACAGTGTTTTGGTTATTGTTAAAATTCCCTTATCCCTCAAGACCTGCTATGGAGGGTATGTCCACATTTTCCTCAATTCTCTATGAATATATTTTCTAAAAATTATATATGATGATGCCATTTATTGATTAAAGTTCCTTTTATTATTATTATTATTATTATTTATTAAAGATTTCTGTCTCCTCCCCATCACCGCCTCCCATTTCCCTCCTCCTCCCCCAATCAGCTCCCCCTCTCTCATCAGCCCGAAGAGCAGTCAGGATTCCCTGCCCTGTGGGGAGTCCAAGGACCTCCCACCTCCTTCCAGGTCTAGTAAGGTGAACATCCAAACAGCCTAGGCTCCCACAAAGCCAGTATGTGCAGTAGGATCAAAACCCAGTGCCACTGTTCTTGACTTCTCAGCAGTCCTCATTGTCCACTATGTTCAGCGAGTCCGGTTTTATCCCATGCTTTTTCAGACCCAGACCAGCTGGCCTTGGTGAGTTCCCAATAGAACATCCCCATTGTCTCAGTGTGTGGGTGCACCCCTCGCAGTCCTGAGTTCTTTGCTCGTGCTCTCTCTCCTTCTGCTCCTGATTTGGACCTTGGGATTTCAGTCCGGTGTTCCAATGTGGGTCTCTGTCTCTGTCTCCTTTCATCGCCTGATGAAGGTTAATATTCAGGAGGATGCCTGTATGTTTTTCTTTGGGTTCTCCTTATTTAGCTTCTCTAGGATGGCGAATTATAGGCTCAATGTCCTTTATTTATGGCTAGAAACCAACTATGAGTGAGTACATCCCATGTTCCTCTTTTTGGGTCTGGCTTACCTCACTCAGGATAGTGTTTTCTATTTCCGTCCATTTGCATGCAAAATTCAAGAAGTCATTGTTTTTTACTGCTGAGTAGTACTCTAATATGTATATATTCCATACTTTCTTCATCCATTCTTCCATTGAAGGGCATCTAGGTTGTTTCCAGGTTCTGGCTATTACAAACAATGCTGCTATGAACATAGTTGAGCATATACTTTTGTTGTATGATAAGGCATCTCTTGGGTATATTCCCAAGAGTGGTATTGCTGGGTCCAGGGGTAGGTTGATCCCGAATTTCCTGAGAAACCGCCACAATGCTTTCCAAAGGGGTTGCACAAGTTTGCATTCCCACCAGCAACCTCTGAGCCATTTCTTCAGCCACCTTAAAGTTCCTTTTTAAATATACTTGAAGAGCAGGTATTGCCAAAGTGATGCCAGGCTAAACTCAGACCTCTGCCTTGTTTTATAAATAAAGTTTTGTTGGAACACAGACATTTCCAGCCATAGGCATATTGTCTATGTCATTTTTATGCTACCACAGCTGAGCCTAATAGCTGCAAAAAAAAAAGACCATATGTTTTCACAAAGTCAAAAATATTTACCATCTGGCCACTTACATTGAAAATGTGCCAACCCCTGGCATAATCTAGAGCTCACAAGTTTGGCCGACATGGGGCCATTTATGAAGGTCCACTCACATTTCACATTTACCCTACAGCATATTTACTTGAGATCAAAACCACAGGAAAATATTCGTAGTCTCCATGGTGCTCCTCTCCTTCTTCCTTTTCTGTTACAAATGCATTTTCCTTACTAGCGCAATTCTTAGTTACTGTGGGAGTCCACAGTTTTGATCTGTTCCATCTTGACTAAAGGTGAGAGAGTTCAAACCTATTCTTGCTCCTCGAGGCCAAATAATAGGAAGTTTGGCCAAAGGTGTGGTTACTGAATGTCTTGATTCTCAAAGACCATATAACAGCATGTTTGGCTTAGGATGTGGTTAGTAAGTGTTTTGAGACATACGGAGGTAATTTTGCTTGTTTGTTCCTTGTAACATGTTAAGAAAGTCTTTTGTCCTTCTCTTTTGATTGGGGTATGTAAGGACTATGAGTAATAAGCTTGGGGTTGTTATAGTCTTCACTGGAAGCCCTCCTGACTCTATCTCCTATCTCTTGTCTCTTTCTTTCTTAATCCTCACTTCCTTTTTCAAGCACCTGTAAACAAGTCAGCTGACCCCGATGAATTACCAGCTTAGTTTCTGGTCTTAAAGGGTCCTGGATTATTGAAGATCTCTAAGGATCTTTTCCAAAGTAGTAGTTCTGAACTTCTTTCAGCCTTCCATATACACATTGGTCAAAGAATCAATCATCTCTTGTCTGATTTTATAAAATATTAGTTTATATGTATTTGGTAATGGGGTGTATGTGTTTGTATGCATTTTTATTGAAATCATATTCTCTCACTTTAACTCAAATTTTTGAGATGTGTAATACTACTATGATTTTGATTCTTCTGGTTCAACTGTCTTCTTGTCAATTTTAACATCTTGTCGCTACTGATTTTTGATTCTTAGTCTTATTTGTAAAGCATTTTCAGATTTATGTAAAACTCTAATTGAGTGAAGAGTGCAGAGTTCCACATCTTCCTTTAGTTCTTCCACTCCCCTCCTTACCGTGTATATTTTTTCTCCTCTTATCAATTTTTACAGTAGTCAAATTTATTTGTTACATGGATGAGTCAGATTGACACATCCTCATCTCAAGCCTACAGTTTAAATCTGGGCTCAATCTTTGTGTTGTACATGTTCAGGCTTTAGATGGACGTAGAACACCTCTGTATTCTACATGTTCACCTTGCCTCTATCTGACCTGGGCAGCCACTGACCTCCTCACTGTCTCCACACCTTTGCCTTTTCCAGAACACAGCTGTATTCTCCTTTGAAGGTTTCTTAGACTGGCTTTTCCCACTTAAAAATTTCCTGCTTCACAGAAAAGTCAGTCAAATACTATGGTCATGTAGGCTGAAAATGGATGCCCCAGTGTTGCAGAAGAACTTTGCGTGACTGTCCAGGCAACCAAATGTCTCTGTCAATTCTAGAACTTCAGGAGTTGCTTACAATGCAGTTCATGTTTACTTAGGTAATATTATATCCTTCTGGGGTCTTTGAAGAGTTGAAGACAGATAGTTATAGTTTTTCTTAGTTATGATAAAAGATAAATTAGATATAAAACTTAGACTCACAAAGATAGGGTAGATTAGAGTATTTTCCTTAATTTGCCAAATGTAAATGGACTAAATATTGTAACTATAATTCTTGCTTAACAACTATTCTTTATATGTAATTTTACTATGTTAAAGTTAAAACCTTTCTTTTCAATTAGACAGAAAAGGGGAGATGATATGGGAAATATATATCTATAGATAGATAGATAGATAGATAGATAGATAGATAGATAGATAGATAGATAGATATGTTGTTTTTATTGGTTAATGAATAAAGCCATTTCAGCCAATGGCTTAGCAGAGTAAAGCCAGGTGGGAAATCTGAACAGAGATATAGAAAGAGAGTAAGCATAGTCAGGGAGATGCCATATAGCTGCCAAAGAAGACAGATGCCAGACGAAGCCTTACCAGTAGGCCACAGCCTCATGACAATACAAAGCTTAATAGAAATGGGTTAATTTAAGATATGAGTTAGCCAGGAATATGCTTGAAACATTGACCAAACAGTGTTGTAATTAATATAGTTTCTGTGGGATTCTTTGGGTCTGAGCAGCTGGAAAACAAACAAACAGTCTCTGTTTACAATTTTCAAGTGTTTTTCTTCAAGCATTGCACCATTGAAGGGCAACTTGGTTGACTTCAAGTTGGACAACTGTGAACAACAGTGCTATAGAAATGTGTGAAATCATCATTGCATTTACATAAGCCTTGACTTTGTTTGGACAAATAGCAAAGAATGCTATCATGGTGGATCATAGGATGAACATTTTCTTACCTCTGTAAGAATTAGTCAGTCTCTCTTCAGAAAAAGAAGGATCCTTTTGCCTTCCTACCAATAACAAATGAGAGTCCTGTAGAGGGTACATTCTCAACAGTGTTTGGTGTTGGCCAACCCAGTGGATATGGTGCTCAACATTTTAATTCTTTTCTCTTACACAGAGTGTTGGGCATCTTTCACACATATGTTTGGTACGTGTGTAACTTTACTAAGGTGTCTGCTGAGATCTTCTGCCCATTTTAATTTGGTTGTTTGTTTCCTTATCATTTAGTTCTAATCAATAGCTTTTTGCTGTTCCTACAATTATCTTCATCATTGCTAATTTTGATACTAAATATTCATGTGCTCTTAGCAAATGCCAGCAAAAAGTGTTTTTACAAGCATTTTTCCATGTAATCCTTCACACAAGATGTTTTACCCACTCTTTTCCATGAATAAATGTCTTCGAGGGGTTCATTAACTTCTCTAGGATTACACAGCAGGCAAGTCACAGGCTTAAATTACAACCCAGTCTTAGAATCTTCAAAATCAAAACTCTAACCAACGTACAGCAACCCTTCCTTTATTCAACTGGCATGGGACAGGCTTGTATCATGTGACAGGATTATGTCATGTGACATGTTTGTGCCATGGTAAGGTATGATGAATAACTGTGTACATATGAATCTCATTAGAAGAAAGATCAGAAACATGCCTGCTTCTCTCCGAGGCCTGGTCTTACTTTCTCTTCTTAAATAATTTGAATCTTTTTAATTTTAGATAAATTAACAATTTTATAGTTAAACAGACATAAGTGCAAAATGTAATGGGTTTCTTGTCCCCTTGAGTTACAAATGGGTCAATTAGCAGTTCCTAATTTGGTCTGCTACTCACTTCCATATGGAACAATCAGTAATTCAAATAAAGAAATCCTAATGTACTTAGCATAGTAAGGGTGTCTTCCCCAAGACACATGTTCACACCTCTGGACATTAAGATGAATCACATAAGTTATACACATTTTCAAAATGTTAGGTTAATCATGAAAAGAATGAAGCTTATTAAACTCAGCCCAGTCCTACTGTTTAGACTAATGCCTGATCAGAATTTAGAACTCAAGGCTCACCCTAGAGTTCTTCCAGTTTTTCTGACTGCCACACCATTTAACCCTCTGGCTGTTAGCAGTGGTTTTACATGGTTAGTGACATTGCATTCCAAACCAGGTGTGTTATAGCACATGCCCGTAATCATAACACTCAGAAGGCTGAGGCAGAAGGACTGAGATTTGGAGGCTAGCCTGGGCTATATTGTAAAACCCTGACTCAAAAAACAATGCAGTTAGAAAAAAGAAACAATACAGATAACAAACAAAAACACATCCCAAAGTGTTCAAATGGACAGTATTGCAAGTGTGTTTGTGCTGCATGGTTGCTTTCTTCCATTGTTCATCTAGAACAGTGTCACAAGTGTGCTGTGCTGCACGGTTGCTTTCTTCCATTGTTCATCTCAGACCAGCTTTGGGAAGCATATACTAAACATCTGAGTCATGTAAAATTCAGTTTGATATGAGGAACATCTGGCAACCTTTTTAGGAGCTGTTTGACAGCCCCTCAAGCTGGTTGCAACAGAAAATAAGTAACTCTCGACTGAATTTTGCCTCCCTGGATCAACACATTGAATTCCTGTCCCCAACGCTATTTAGTGATGTGGGTTTGCTGGGTTCATGAGGTCAAGAGAGTAGAACTTTCATAAGACATCAGCACCCTTGTAAAAGAGACATCAAAACCCCCCTTTCTCTTTCCCTACCATTCCCTCATCTCTTCCCTTTCCTCTCTTTTTATTTAGTCCTACAATGCTTCCTCTTCTCTCTTCCCTTTTCACCAATGCATGTTATTAAATATAAGTCCGTAGAGTTTTATGATTTAAAAAATTCACTTGTGTTTGCTTTAATAAAGAGACAGAGAAGGAATGACAAACATTCTGGAATTTCATATCTTAAAGTCCCATGAGGCTGTTGTTCCTGATCTGCCCTATGGATGAGCCAACCAGCTGTTCTGGCACTCAGCAAGCCTCTCTTAGTCCTCCTTCCTTGGACATCTGTTCTTTCACGGCTCTCACCATCACAAACATGAACACTGCCCATGCAATTTAGACTGGGAATAAGGCATTTAGATGCTGATTCTTTTTTAATTTTGTGTTTAGTGTGTGTGAATATGCACATGTGTATGAGACCTGGTGTGTGTGTGTGTGTGTGTGTGTGTACTGTACTCACCCATGAATGTGGAGGCCAGAGTCTGATATCAGCTATCTTTTTCTATTATTTCCTTATTTTTTCTAAGGCAACCCTTTTGGGTAGACCTACTGATGAGAGAGTTCCAGGTGTTCATCACTGGTGCTACCAAGACAGGAGCTTTTAAATGGGTACTGGGGATTTGAACTCGGGTCCTTGGGTTTCCATACCGAGCAGTTCACTCATTCACTAAGCCATCTTGCCAGCCCTAAGATTTTTTTTAATCCTATTTAGCTTCTTTTTATATCTTCATGAAATGAGAAAACTGAGGTTCGGAGAGGTCAGGTCGTTTATCCTCAACGCACAAAATGCATGTACAGTTCAGGACAATAATCTGAAATCATGTCTTTCTGCTTCACTAATGCAGCCTGCTAGCTTCATTGTCCCTCCTGTGCAGTCAGATGTTTTCGTCAGGAGTGCTGGCTCCCAGTAATGACGTGGAGACTTATTGTAAATTATACAACCTCTGCTGATACCTTGGGCTTGTTACTATCTTACAACTTAAATTACCCATTTTTACCAAATTTCTTTTTGTCTCATGGCTTTATTACCTTTACTCTTTATTGTCTATGCTGTTTCCTCTCCATCTGGCTGGCAAATCCTTTCTCTTCTTCTTCTTCTTCTTCTTCCTCTTCCTCTTCCTCTTCCTCTTC
>JABTXL010008037.1:10517201-10549894 GCA_025134845.1 Neodon shergylaensis | reverse complement strand
TCATCATCATCATCATCATCTTCCCAGCATCCTGTATGCCTGAAAATCCTGCCTGGATATTGGCAGTCATCTTTTGAGTAAACCAAATAGAATGGCACATCTTCACACTGTGCAGTGTGAAGAAATTGTTAGAATGTGAAATAAACATGAATGGCAAGTAGTGTTCTTTACCCATAAATAGGTCATTCCTCCCATGGCCAGACTAATAATGGAGGTGCTCCGCACCATAACCTGATGCCCTTTCTCCCACAGGAACCATGCTCTAGCTGAATTCTGGTTCAGCAAAGGTATGAAATAATTTCCTTGTCTATAGTAAAGAATAGGGGGGGAAATCTCTTTAGTTCCATTCCTTAATCATACATCTCTGTAGAAGAAAGACTATGCCTAATCCATCACTCTATATATAGCACACCCAGTGTGGCATATATACAGAGTGTTGGATGCTTAGCAAATGCTCAAGCATTTTTATTAAAATGCGTAACTGAACTATTCACATCTATAATTCAAGGATGCTATGTTTCATCATTTTCTCAGTCAATAATAATGACAATAATAACTGGAGCACATAGGCTGAATTTAAGTGACATCTAATTTAAGGCAGACTTTATGGAACACTCCAAAATAAAATTCTTCATTAATATGTCTTCTAGCCTATCAGTAAGCAAATAAGGAAATATTGAGGGATCAGGCATCTTATAGAATTGTCCAAAATTATTAAGTTCTATAATATAGATTCAAGTCCAAAGCTTAATCTCCTTTTAATAGTTCTATTTTAACAAATAAAACTTCATTGCCCTGCATTAGGTAGCATTAACTGGAAGGAAATAGAAGTGTCTATATAAGAATGCTTTATTTTATCTCAAGTACTGAACATGTTTTGTTTTGTTTTGTTTTTGTTTACAATAACAATACAAGGATTACAGAGATAACTTAGTAATCATGGAACTTCCTCACATGCATAATAACCTGTGTTCACATATCTATAACCATATAAAACAGACCATGGAAAGATAGCATATATGTGTAACCCTAGCACCCCTACAGTGAAATGAGGAGAGACACAGGAGGATCCTGAGGCCAGTTAGCCTGGATTAGCTAGTGGCAACCAATAGACCCCAATCTCATAGCACAGGAAAGTCAATGACTGAATTCCAAGATTGTCTCAGACACCATGCACACCAGGGCACTCAATTGCCTACACTCGTACACATGAACGTGGACAAAAGTGCTCACACTCACACACATGACTATAAACATACATGCATGCATTTTATACAAAGCCATACCAAGAAAACTTTACAAATTTATCTCAAAAATCCAAAGATGTTCACAAACAAATGTGTTCGTGCTATAAATGTGCCCTTAATAAGAAACATTCCTCCCAAGTGAAAACCTGGATTTATGAAATTCTAAACTATTTCGAGTCAGCAAATGAGAGACAGAATTAATTCTCTCCTAATGAAACAGGAAATAATATTTTTGAGAATCAGCAACTAATGTGTGACTTAAAGCCACCCCAGAGAATGTAGATACAAAACTCCTATCAAGGAAGGGTCTAGTAAATACTTAGTGTGTACCCAATTATTATTCCTCTTTATGCCAGAGAAGTGGAAATGAAAACAGCACCCATCAACCTTAAGTACAACACTGATTACAAATGTATAATAATTTCAGTGTTGTTGTTTTAATAATGTCAATTGCTTTTTTTCAGTGTTTCATTTAAAATCAATGTCTTGTTCAAGACACTCCCCTCTGTTTCTGACTAAATATAAAGGATCTCAAATCCATTATAGCTTTAAAGAGGCCAACACATAGGTGACTCAGTTTCAAAAAAATACTTTACAGTGCTTACGTTTGCAGGGGATGATAAGACATAATTTCTTTTCTCTGAAACAACTGCTTGCCTTGTACAACAGCTGAGCCGTTTATTGTGTATGACACAGACGACTGCCCAGTGTGGGCTTGCCAGAGTGGTAGCAAGGTCTGGGGTTACCCACCGAGCACAATCACTCCATCATCGGCACAGCTGTACAGGGGCCAGAAAATCCCTTGCCACCATTATGTCTGTTTCTCTTGGTGACATTTCATGGGCAGAGGTGGAAGCTACTGCTAACCAAGATCCTGTGACCAGTCTGAACTGCATAGGTGACAACAAGAACCAAACAAGCCATTAAAGAACTATTGAAACCTAGAATATGTACTTAATTGAATGGTATGGGAATCATTGTGAAATTGAAGACAATTGCATAAATTCATTGAGTGTTTGCATCTTGTGTTTTGTCAGTTATCTGACTATGACTATTACTGAATCCCATTGTGTTCCTGCCTTTTCTGAATGAGTAATACTTAAAAATCTTGTCTAATAAAAGTTTTACAAAGTATCACAAAAGTTTATATTTTGTTGCAAACACTGATTGAGCTGTGTGGATTTTTGGCATCCAATGTGTCCACAACTTATACATGAAATATTGTAATACTTTAATTTTAGGTTTTCCAATACCTTTACAACAAAAAATCACATATGTGAATACATTAAGTCTATGACACACATCAGATTTATATGATATAAAATAGAACTCAATATCTATAATCTTCAGAGTTTAGGAACCTGAACTCTCTGGATTTATTTATGAACAAAATTAATATTCTGGTTTTTCTTCTTATAGTTCAATATAGTTTTTTCTGGATTTGTTGCTAGAAGATGAGAAGAAAAGAGATCAGGTGATATTTGTGTAATGGCTTCCTGTCTTATCAATAAGTAGGTTCCTAATAACATATCAAGAGGTTGATGGGGGAGAAGCTAGAAGGAGGCAGCTTCAAATTGGACGTCTCCCCTCAAAAATCAAATGCTAAAAATGAATCCCCATAACTAGGGGATTGGGGTCTTTTAGAAGTTACTGGGTCATGAAGGTAGAGCTTCTGAGTGAGATTAATACCACAGAAAGGAGGCCTCACGCAGTTCCTTTGTTGTGTGGATAAAATGAAAAGGCAGTAAAACCCATGAAACATCGAACAGGCCTCCAAACTCATCAAACCTCCAACATCATCATCGTGGATTTCCTATCCTCCGCCACCACAACACTAAAGATTCTGTTGTCCAGAAGTTATCCAGGAATTGCTATTTATTACAACAGTCAGATCGAAGACCAAACACCCATTTAACAGACACAGATAAACATGAAAAATTCTAAGCAGTGTGATACCGGTGCACTACAGGACATGTCTGTAAGATGCTCTGAGCCTTCTAGGAAGACCTTCATGCTGCCAATGCAAACACAGCACAAGCTTGTGGCACAGCAGTGGGCAATATAGAGGTAGTGTTCCGGTTAACCCATTTCATAGCACATGCTGAGGACCTCAGGGTGTCTCTGACTCCATAGGGGAATGTAGGTGGCAAAAGTGCTCCACAGAATTTACATAGAAGGAGCTTAGTTCAAATAAAGACACTCTTCCCCAAAAATTTGTAGGGAACTTGAAACTAGAAGCATGTTAGCTGTTGTCCATGGTGAGTAATCCTGCTACATTTCAGAACAAGAGAATCAGTGATGTCACAAACATAATCAAGGAGCTGACCTCCTTGGTTGGTCATTCCATGACAGCGCACTGAGTGACCGGAGACATCTTGAAAATTCAAGGAACTCATTCCTGCCATCCCAAAGTCATCTCATCTCCCCCACCCCCGTTCTTCCAAGCGGAAGAATAATCACTTACTTGAGTCATTCGAGCATAAAATGGCTTTCTCAAACAGGCAATTTAAACTATTGAGAAGATATTGCAAATTTGAAATAAATATTGCTATCTCTTCTCTTTACTCCTCCCTCTCACCTATTGGCATGGGGGAGTGGAAGGGAACTCTGGCAGAAAATGAGGACAGTTACAGAGGATTGAACCCTCAAGTGCTTTGTATAGACCAGTTAATAAGACTGAATTTATTATTCAGGCATGTGCACACACACACTCATGTGAGCACAGCCATGCACACACACTCATATCCTTGAACACACACACGTACACACAGACACACACCCCAACACTTTGCCTTCCTTTTTTATTTTTCCAATTGCTTTATAATGAAGACAGATTACATTTGAAGAAAAAAAGCACCCATTTGAAAGTTTAACTGGTGTTTTCAAAAATTCTCAAGCAGCTATGAATTTCAATATACTTCCAAAGCAGTTGTAGCATTTTACTTGACACATCACTCCTACATTTCCCTTCCAACCTTCTTGGTGAATTCAGATTGAACAGCTATAGCCATCCTTGCATCTTGTGCTGCCATTGTTTAAAATTCATAGTTAAAAAGATTTTCTCAAGAATTCCCATCTGAGAACTGTATCTCAGAAATGAAGAGAAACAAGATACAAAGACTTTCATTACACCTGGGTGTGATCTCAATCTATTTTTAAGAGAACATATGAGCAAGCCTGTGGTTGTTGTAACAGAAAACTAAAACCTAATACATTATTCCAACGGACTAGAAAACACAAAGCAACTACCCCCAGGCTCCTTTTGAGTCATTCCAATGTATTTAATACAGCTTGAAGTAAACTCAAAGTTGTCCTTAGATATAAGTAAGGAAAAACAGGAAGGGTGAAGTCGAAGCACACACATTTATTCAATACTGTCTTCTAATCAAGTTAAGTGTGCTTTGGGACTTAATCCTCCCAACAACCCTTTACTTAAGGAGGAAGTATGCTTATTCAAATTCCTGATTAACAAATTGCTACTCAAAAAAAGGTGAATTCGCCTGCCTTTGTTAGCCATGGGAAATGTTAGGGCTAACAGATCATCCTAATTGCTCCAAAGTCAGAGCCCATATTTTCCCTCATGCCTTTGTCTAGAGGTACATCTGAGTTCAAATGAGAGCAAAGCTGTATGCATATAAGACTGAATGAAGTGCACACTACATCTATGCCCTTCCAGGTTCCAAGTAGAGCCAAGGTTTTCTATTGCAACAGTGCTAATTGTGCCACTGTGGAATGTTAGCAGACACTCTAGCCAGAACACTATGTGCCCATCTGCTACAACCAAACTGTCCTAAGACGTTTCCAGTAATCTCTGATCAGCAAAATCGTGTTTAGTTGATAGCCTTCATTTCTGACTAGCAACCATAATTAGGACCAACTTCATGTTGCTGAACTAAAGTTCCTCCACAGGATATTGTGTGCATTGATGCCACCACCTTGTGACAAACAGGAACCAGCTTCCCCTATTCCAGCACCAAAATTCCCAGAGCTGGACCTTGGAAGACTGAATGTGAATCATGTCTTGCAGTGAGTTTCCGAGAGCTCACTGGGAGAAAGCAAAAGTCAACGTGGGAGTGTTTATGGTGGGGGTAATAGATGTTTGTGGCAGCTCATACCCGCTCTCAGAGCTACTCTGAAGACCCCTGCCCAACTCCAGGGCTCAGAAATGCCATGCTGATAGGTAGAAATTGCTACAGTTTCACAACAGAAATTGGGAAATGTCACCCATGAAGGCATTTGGTTTTGTTCCTGTGTTTCATTTACATGTTCCCTCCAAAGATTGGTTATGACCACAGGTCACCACCCCACTGGGTAAGAATAAGCTCTTCCTTACCCAGAGCATGCTAAGGAACAGGAACAGCTGCACAACTATTGTAAGATCCTATGCATTTTTAGGTAATGCTTTTCAGGAAAAATGGCTCTGTCACAATTATAGAGATGATACAAAATCATCTTTAATCAATCCTTTCAATACTAAGTCTCAGAAGTCCTGTGCATTCCATCGTGAAGTACAGCAACCATAAAGTAAAATTAGAAGCCGGGCGGTGGTGGCGCACGCCTTTAATCCCAGCACTCAGGAGGCAGAGGCAGGCGGATCTCTGTGAGTTCGAGACCAGCCTGGTCTACAGAGCTAGTTCCAGGACAGGCTCCAAAAAAAGCACAGAGAAACCCTGTCTCAAAAAAAAAAAGTAAAATTAGAATTAGCTGACATCGTCATAGGCAGAACAATTACACTGAGTTAGAGCAGCACACGGGCCTGGAATCAGGTTGCTCTGATAGCTTATGAGGCATATTAAGAACTGGATATGAATAGTGAATATCTCAGATACCCATGGGAAGAAGGTAAAGAGGTCCCTTACCATCAGCTGAACAGGATGCCTTGGGACAGGCAGAAAGGGACAGGAAGGAAAGAAAAAGGAGAAGAAGGGAGAGAGTGAAAGAGGGGGAGAAGGGAAGAAGAAATTGAAGAACAGGACTGTATATTTAGTTTTACTGTTCAAAGGCATTTTTGTGAAATAAAAGAATATTTTTAACCTTGATTTTGAAAGAACTGCAATCACTAGAAAAATTGACCCTGAGTGACGACTCCAGGATATCTCTCAGAAAAATTACTTTAACCTTTCAGACTGCAGAGGATATTACAGGCTTATGCCAAGGATTTTCCTCCAGAATGCCAAGCTGTTCATTGACTTGATTAAAAGTTACAAATACAGTATTAGGATTCTTACCTGGGAGGTTTCAGATATTTTGTGAGCTCAGCTTCCTAATACCATGACCATTGTTTGGAACATGAACCCTCACTCGTAAGAAGAGAACATTTTTCTTTGTAATGTTTTACACTATGGACCTTCTCAAACAGGCAACTCTAAATAAATAAATAAACTAATCATAGTCAAAATTGAGTGAATCTATAAAACAAGCCACAGTATTTCCAAAGTTTATATTTTCAAATTTAAATTTATTTTAAAATACCTGGAATCTCAAAATAAAGTTTGCTTATTAAAAGCAATTAAATTATCCAATCACTAGCTATGTAAAGTAGTGGCTCTGTTAATTATCTTAATTGTGATAATCACTTTGCTACATATATACAATCATCAAATTGTATCACTTGAGTATCTCCAATTTCCATTTGTCAATTATATAACAACTAAAAGTGAAGGATAAAAAAATCCAATCAGCAGAAAGGTAATCTCTTCTGAAATAATATAATATTCTTACATGCAATAATACAGCCTTGCATATATATGACATATAAGACATATATAAGTAAATATAAACATATAAATACTCATGATTGATCTTTTGTCTCTGAAGTCGATATACCAAGATATCTCGGTTTTGCCACCACTAAACATATTAAATTCCAAGTATCTGCTATTCTGCCATTTAAACAAAACATTCACAGATCAGTTAGTTCATCTCAGACAACTCAGGACCCATTGTCCTCAGGTAGCCTCCAACTAACAAGTTCTATTGTGTAGTTCACACTGGGAGATGCTTTGTTATACACCATTAGTTAAGCTATTTGTTCTCCCTTGAGATTTGACATAAACATTAGTGTAGCTATTAACACAGCCCTAAGATACATATGTGCATGATTTATCTGGTTTTTAATCTTTCAAAACTATTGCACTCTATTGACTAATGTGGTATCTGGATGTGTTTTGAATTTTAATCATATGCATCTGGAAAGTAGGCATATTTATAACCTGTGATGCAACACTGGGTCCCTGGAATTTAGAGTAGCAAGCAAAAGCCTAGAATAAGCTGGCCATGTGAACCTGCAGAGTGACAGCTCAGGGTACATCTCCCAGGACTTTGGGGACTCCGTGCTTTCCTAATATGAGAGTATTCAAGAGAGCCAGGAAAAAAAAACTCAATCATAAAGCTCAATTGTCATCCGCAAGTTCATCCATACCAGCACAATTAGAGATCTGTCTGCAGGCAGGTGTCCAGAAAACAGAAGGAACGGAATGTCATAGTAATGGGAGGTTGGGTGAAAAACAATGCAAAATCTACCCAATTATAATCCACTCATTGACCATTTATCAGTATGTGAGTCTATGCAGGAGAATTTAATTCAGCAATGTGAGCAAAATGTGAAAGAAGAGAGCCTCTTATTTGCGAGGGAAAAGTGATAGTTATTCTATAGAGATATCTGTATAGGGACACAGATTGCAGTCCCTGCTGGGTTGTGAACAGGACTTTGTGTCAACTCTCCCTCCCTGTGGGAGCCAAATAAACCCATCAGGCATTCTTCCCATGGTCATGGTCCCGGTCACATACCCCTCACCTTAGGAGGACTTTGAGAACCACACTACAGCCTAGATGTCATCTCAGCCTCCACATAATAAAACTGATACTTTTTCTTACACAAATTTCACAGTAGCCTGAACCATCATTTCTGGCATAGTTTCTTATTGTTCTTTCCCACCAAGCCTGGAGCATTTTCTTCCTTGCCTTATTCTTACCAGGATTTCTAGTCATTACTCTGATGCTCCCAAATGTCATCCATCCTGTACCAAATGTCTCCATGATGATGAAGAATGACCTTAAACTATCTTTCTCTTACCAGCCCTCACCGAAGCTGGCTCTCATCTTCCCTTCTGTATTTGGGGCTTTCCCACTTGCCAGTAAAATGCCATTCATAATAGGATGGTTATTCTTAATTATTGGGCCACAGCCTCAATTCAGTCATCAATTCATTACCAGATATTACAAGAATTATGGCAAAAGATTCATACATAATATCTCATGTAAAACCTTCAAACATACACATAAATACCACATTGGCACAATTTACTAAGATCTATGTATTTCCCCAATGTCAAATACAAGAAACTCCATATTTCTTCAATCAGAGGTTCATTGTTAACTATAATAAGCTGAAGGCCCAACTGTCGGTTCTCTCGATCTCACTAAACCTAATCAGAGTACCACCATCTCCCTCAGAGGTGATGAGCTTGGATTTTCTCCAGAGAAAATGACATTCTCAGAAGACATGAAGCTTCTGTTATGACTTCCCACAGTCCTCTCGCTGTCTGTGACAGGGGCCAATGACTTCCTCTCCTGCTCCCACATCATGAAACCCTCCCTCATCAGAATATCTATAACGAAACTTAACAAGAAGGATGCATGGCAAGACTAGGCCCTGGGAAGTACCAGACATCTTGCTGTGTTTTTATTACGCCATAGGGCATTCCTCGAGAGCCGTGGTTTTGAATTGGCAGCTGCTCCATCTTAATGCGGGAATATCAACTGTAAACAGGAGACCCATATCTCAACACACACTAGTGGCATTCTCATATTCAGATCAGAACTTTTCCTTTGGGGAATATAGATTTGCTATTTTCTGCATGGAGTCATTGACCCAGAGAAAATGATAAACCACTGAGATAAAAAATTGAACAGCCCCACGCTTTAGTCAAACACAACACATTGAAGGATTATTTTTCCCCGTCTGTCTTTGATATAAAATATTCACAGCCTCCTTCCACCTTAGTTTCATCACTCATAAACTGAGGGGTTTACTTTTTTACTACTTGTCAAACTTTTAAGGGGAACAAAGCCAGAAATCATTGTAAGATTCTGGGGGCAACCTAGAAAAGGAAAATGGCTATGCAAAAAACTATGTGCGTATCTTCTGCATGGGGTAGATTGGTTGCATAATAAAATCCTGAAGCAAGGGAGATAGTTTCTGTCTTTGGGAGAAAACCAATCTTTCTTTAACCAACAAAACTTTCTAAGCAGTTCTTGTGAGCAACTCACTGTACTGAGCTCTGTTTCCGTAAGAAACTTCCTAGCTTCTCTAGCCATTTGTTAAAAAGCTTTAGGCATGGGAGAGCCCTCTGATGCCACTCTTTCGAATATCAACAACTCCAAGAAGTCAGAGAATATTTCATAAATAAAATTATTTACCACAGAGATCGGGATTATAATTCTTGGGTCCCAAGGCAGCATTCCGGAGACAACCCTTTGTCTTTTTATTTTACTATTTTCTCGCAGGGTTTTAGTTTGAGATCCTTCTCTTGGCCTGTCTATGAGAGTGGGACATAGGGCTTGAGTCAGGTCTGGAGAATACTGGAGCAGAATTGGATGTTTTTGTTGCTAGATTACCATTAGGACTCCACAGATGTGAACTAACCCAGCAATGGGCTGCTACTGTCCACTAGCACAGTGAAGCCTCAGTGGACTTTTCTCATTGCCCCCATCTGACCGTTAACCCTTGGCAGTCCATGCCCACCTGTGGCACACAGGGCTTTTTCTTCCCCTGCCTAGATGTCTGGGCTGATGATGACCGGATGCTGAGAGGTTGCAGAGAGGTTTCCCGTATGTAGCCTCAGTCTATGTCTGACCTTGTGCATCTGGATCTCTCAGGTGTACCTGTCTAAAGAATCATGCATCCCCCTTTCTCCTTCAAGGTGGAAGAAAAAAGTGCTCCCTGCCCCCACCCCAGCCCCTTACACACACACACACACCCCTCACAGAAAATACAAAAGTGGTGGATCTCTGCCTGAGTTCTAAAGACAGATAGTTTCCTCATGTTTGTAACACTAGCATCTCAGGGTTCTTGCTCCTGTGTAAGCCCCTTGGCAGGTTAGTGAATTGCAGGCTCCTCCTGGCTCCATCTATCTGTGATATCATTGAAAAGGAGATATTAAGGGACACCGGACACCCCCTTGTAGCTGGAGAATGAAGTTTCTCAACAGCTATGCTTGTTAGTATTTGGTTCCAAATTTGAAGGATTGTTCTGCCATTTTCTTTTGGTGTGATTCTGTAGTGACACCTCCTCCAGGAATACTCTATCCTGTGTTAAACAGATGCTAAATCTTCCAGTATTTATTGTAACTAGGCAAGAGGAAGGTACTCTAAAGAGAGACACTGTGTCCCTCCCTTGAGTCATCAGACACTTGAAACAATGGTTCCAAAGAAATTTGAATTTCCCCTGGGATTGTATGATAGGTTAAGGGAAATGCTAAGATCTAGGTCTAGAAAAATATTTTACAGAGTTCTAAAAACCTCCCAGATGTCCTCACAAAAGAGACGAGAGCCTGGGATGATGGCTTAATGATGAGGGACTCACACCTTGACCACAGCTACTTAAGTAGTTTCTAAGCCTTCAATTTAAATAATAGCTATTTGTCAGAACTCCGGTGATGGACGTGGAATGTGGAAGGTCACGAAACATCTCTTGTTTTTTCCTGTTTCCAATGTGGCCACGTTAAATCAATCTCTTTTTGAAGAAGTAAGGATAGAGAACAACACAGCAAACTAGGACCTCCTTGGTTTGGGCTATGATAATATTTTCCTAATAACATTTACTTTATTAATTTACTTCCATTCAACTTTCTTCCCTGCCACTCCTCTAACATCTAGCTCAAGAAAAGAAAAAAAAATATTCAATTGGCTTTCCTTTAGCATTCCATTCTAGTTAATTTTGTGGTTGTGTTAATCTAACTTGCAAGTATTAATGGAAAAAAATTGACTAAGGAACCCTGAGTGGATTCCTAAAAATATACACTAAGCAAATCCCTAGCTAGTACCAGTAAAACAAGATCAGTAGCTAAACAAATGAACAAACCAAAAGATCTTTGACACTGTGTGTGTGTGTGAACACCTGGGACATAATTTTTTTACTATTATTCTTTTGATAAACTCCTTTTATATTTAATTAATTGAATTTGTTCTTCAATCATTGTATACATGTATATAATACATAGTGATTATTCTCACGTCCATCTTCACTTACTTTCTCCCCTAACCTGTCTACCAACCTCTGCTCTACAGACTTCTTTCACACATCCTTAACTCTTTGTTTCGTTTTGGGACCCAGTAAGTTTACCAATGGTCATCTATGTGACCATAAGTGTGGTGATGTCAATTAAAGCCCAGTGGGTTTAGTGTGGGTGCACAACTGAAGGCAATGACCATCCTCCCCTGAATCAGTAGCCAATAGCCCAAGAGTGAGAGGTGGCCCTTAATCCCTCTCCAAGCCATAAGTGATTGTTTATACAGCCAGTCCTACACAGAGCAGAGCAGAGCAGATGGACACAGCTGCTGTGAGTTCAGAATTGATCTGATGTTTCATGCTTAGAGGAAAGCATTCTGTAGACCTTCTTCCTGTCTTCCAACTCTTACACTCTTCCTGCCTCTCTTCTACATAGTCTCTGGACCATAGAGAGAGAGATATAAATGTTTTGTTTGGGGCTAGGCCCTCAAACATTACTCATTCTCAGTGTTCTTGGGCAGCCATGAATCTCTTCATTCTTTGCCATTCACTTCAAAGAGAAGTCTCCTGATTAAGTTCATGACTAGAGACAAATGTTTACAAGGCCGTTTGATGCTACGTTGACTCAGTTAATGAACAGTAGTAGATGGCCCCATCGAGCCTACGACTTCTCCAGCATGGGTTGTTGATTGAGTTTTCGATACCAGGTACATGTTCTGCAGAGAAGACCTCAAGGGCAACCATGTAATATATTTGCCATTATTACACGGATGGCGGCATCTAACCTAGCAGTTTAGTTTTGTGGTCTGTAGAGTTCACATCAAGAGGGAAAAAAGTGATGTCATTTTTTACATAGCTGCTTATATCACACTTCTAAGAACTTTGAAAATTAGCCAGAGGGAAAAAGCTTCAAACACAATTTAAGCTTTATTTTCTTTCTCTGTATCTTACAACCAAGGTATGTGGTGTCTCTGGTGGAGAACCAAGAAGAACAGCAGGAGTCTATTTTGTTTTAGAGACCTCTGGAACCTCCCTCTCCAAAACTTTAGAGGTATCCCATATCTGACAGTGGTAACTTGTTTAATGACCCACTACTCCAAGGAATATAATTATCTCTTATGTTTGCTTAAATGTAGTACAAGACAGTAAGTTTCCTTGAGAATTTTTCATTGCCTTTTGTTAGGCCTCCCTCTCCCCCACCCCTTCATCTCTTCAATCCCCCTCCCCAATCCCTTCATCTCTTCAATCCCCCCTCCCCAACCCCTTCATCTCTTCAATCTCCCCCTCCCCAACCCCTTCATCTCTTCAATCTCCCTCCCCTACCCCTTTATCTCTTCAATCTCCCCATTCCCCACCCCTTCATCTCTTCAATCCCCCTCCCCACTCCTTCATCTCTTCAATCCCCCTCCCCCACCACTTCATCTCTTCAATCCCTCCCCATCCCTTTATCTTTTCAATCTCCCCCTCCCTCACCCCTTCATCTCTTCAATCTCCCACCCCTTCATCTCTACAGTCTCCCCCTCCCCCATCTCATTCACTGCTGCCTTAAACCTTCCACCTTCAGTATTTCCCATCTCAAAAAGCTAGAGAGCAGATGAGCAAAATATAATATACAACATAATAAAATAGAATACTGTTGCTGTCTTGCCCTATTTTAATGACTGGAATCATAGTTTAGGTGATGATATAAACCATTTGAGTTTTCTTCAGTTTGTCATTTTATACAGAAAATACCTCAAAAATATCTGCAGAATGATGATTATGGGTATATATTTGTGCTTGTTAAATTGTTCTTATACCTCTTCAAGTTCAGTTTTGCAAATTAACTTTCAATTTGGACTTGTTACATGCCTCTATTCCTCGCAGTTTGCCTTTATGATGGACAGAAATCATGGATACACTTATTTCTAAAATTTATTGATACCAGTTTTTAGGGTTTCTTGGTTTTCAAGTTTGATGGTTTACTGTTGCTGATTTGTTTTGCTTTGTTTCCTTTGAGACAACATTATATTCTGCAGCCCAGGCTTGCCTGGAACTCATGGCAATCCTCCTGACTGAGCCTTCTAAGTGTTGAGATTACAACTCTAAGCCAAGATAATGATGTCACAGCTGTTACCTAGTTGAAAGTGATATGAGGCTTCCCAAGTTTAGAGATGTAAAACTATGTCTCTTCCCAAATATGTGTAAGTGTGTGCTTATATACCATTGGGCAAGTCACGTTTTTAAATTAACAATGTATGATGAACACCTATAGCATGCTTCAATTACATAGAATCCTATTTTTATGAACAAAATATTTTTAATTTCTTGCTACTGCAAGGAATATAATAAACATTTAATGATTCATTTTAGGGGAAGGAGAGATGTCACAGTACTTGAGAGCTCATACTGCTCTTGCAGAGGACTCTAATTTTGTCCTCAGGACTCACATCAGGAAGCTCACAATGTCCTGAAACTCTAGCCTGCAGGATCCAATGCCTTCTTCTGGCTTCTGCTGGCAACTGTACTCATGTTCACATGACCCCACAGAGACATGACCCCACCTGCATGCACATAATTAATAAAATAATAAAGTAAATATTTTGTTTTCAAAATGTTCTTCAAAGTTCTTATTTTGATAAAACTAAGTAATAATCCAATTGTAAAGATCTAAAATGACCCCAAAAATGCTTTTTTTTTGAAACCTGTTTAGCCTACTTAAGAACATAGAAAGGCCTAATATGTTATATTATATCATAATTATAAATTCTATTTTGTTAACTACTTGGAACAACAACTTATTTTTGTGATATTTGAATCTAAATAAAATGATAATTCTCTTAGATGAGAAAAGATTTTTGTGTGGAGATTTTATCCTAAGGTAAAGTGTTGTTCTAAAACAGAAATAGAGAGAGGATATCAAAATTAAAGTGTTTCAGAGGTCATGTGAATGTCTGGGCTCTGTGCTGCCACCTGAGGCCACACTGATGTCCATGGTCAGTCCTGCTGCTGGAGGCCATGTTGGCGTTTGGGGTTCATGCTGCTACATGTTGGTGTCTGTGGTCTGTGTGGACTCTGGAGACCATGTTGATATCAATGATCACAGTTCACACAGGAGACCATGTTGATGTATGTGGTCTCAGATTCTACCAGAGACCGTGTTTATGTCTGTGATCCACGCTACATCTGGGGCCATATTGAGATCTGTCATCTGTGTTGCAGCCAGAGGCTATGTGAATGTCTGTAGTCCAAGATGTTGCCAGAGGCCATGGTGAAGTCCATGGTCTGTGATACCCTTCAGAGTCTGTGTGGATGGTTGTGATCTGTGCAGTCATGGAAAAGCATGTAGAAGTCCATGATCTATGCTGCTACTGGTTGTTATGGGCAAAAGAGCATCTGTTACAGTCATATCGATGACTTCAGGCTCATATTTGAGAATGCGAGACATTGACGGCTTCAGCAACAACCTCTCCTGCACCAATAATAATAATAATAGTAAAATAATAATAATAGTGATAGTAATAAGAACAATCTAAACAGGAAACCATTGAAGAGAGTACTTAAAATTGTGATAAATCTGCTAAAGTATAGCTCTTCCTGGCTGTCGGCTTCACTTGGTGTATTTTTTGGGCAGGGTGTATAAGGGTGGGAAGGTGGACCTGGGAGAAATGGGAGCAAGTGTGATCAGGATGCTGTATATGAAATTCACAAATGAAATAATAAAATTATGTTGGAAAAAAACTAAAGAGTTAAAGTGTGTTGTAAAAAATTGTAATAATTAATTAAGGAAAAATAACATGAGTATAACTAAGTTACCATAATTCAAAGCTATTAAAATCCCAGAGGCTGAAATGCAGTACTCCGAGGTGTAACTGTCTTAGTTTCTGTCTAGAACAACAGAGTGTTTGAAAGATTGGTCTGCCCAAACTAGCTGGAAGAGCAAGGAGTTGTGTTTTATACAGTCACTAAATAAACATTTTGAGACTTAATAATTAGATTTCACTCAAATTTTGCTATGTTTTTCAAAATTTCACTTGCCAAATTATCATTGCCTTAAAAATAGGAAGAATTCTATGTTTAAAGAATTGTTCCTGTTTGGGGAATTCCTTCTAAATTACTCTTGCTTCTTTAATATTTCATACAAAATTTTGTGTTTAAAACTTTTAAAAGTTTTTTTTAAATAATGCCCATCTAATTTCAATGCTTTTAATCCCCAAAATCCATATAATGAGACAACCAGTTCCCACAAGTGTTCCTTTGATCATTATACATGTACCATTGCATTTACGTGTGTGTGTGTGTGTGTGTGTGTGTGTGTGTGTTTCCATATGCAACTGAAAATTGTTCTTTCAAGATCTGTGAGGAATTCTGTTGGAATTTGATAGGACTACACTGAATCTGTAGATTGCTTTTGATAGAATGACCATTTTTACTACATTAATCCTACCAAGCATGGGAGATCTTACATCTTCTGAAATCCTCTTCAGTTTCTTTCTTCAGTGTCTTAAAGCTTTAATCATGCAAGGTTGTCATTTGCTTGGTTAGAATTAACATAAAGATATTTTATAATTTCTGAGAGTATTGTGAAAGGTGTTGGTCCCTTTATTTGTTTCTCAGTCCATTTATGATTGCTGTCTAGGAGGGATACTGATTCTTGTGAATTAATTTTGTATCCATCTACTTTGCTGAAAGTGTTTATCAGTCGTAGGAGCTACCCAGTAAAAATTTTGGCTCCCTTATGTATTCTACCATATTATCTGAAAAGAAAAGTACTTTGATTTCTTTCCTTCCAATTTACATTTCCTTGATCTCTTTTAGTTAGCTAACTGCTCTAGCTAAGACTTCAGGTACTGTATTGAATAGATGTGGAAAGAGGGGACAATATTGTCTTATTCCTGATTTTTGTGAAATTGCTTTGTGTTTCCTCTCCATTTCAATTGATGGTGACTATGGACTTGCTGTAACTCTTTATTATGTTAAGGAATATCTCTTATATTCCTAATATCTCTCAGAGTTTCAATATGAATTGATGTTGTATTTTGTCAAAAGCCCTTTCTGCATCTAATGAGTTGATCACGTGGTTTTTGTCTTTTTATTTGTTTATATGGTGGATTACATTTATACATATGGTAAACCATCCCTGTATCTCTGATATGAAGCCTACTTGATCATGGTGGATGATCATTTCTGATGTGGTCTTGGATTCAGTTTGCAATCATTTTATTGAAAATTTTTGTATCTATGTTCATAAGGGAAAATGTGGGGTTTTTTTCTTCTCTCATATATTACATCTGGACTGCAGTTTCCCCTCCCTCCCCTTCCCCAGCTTGTCACCCCTACATCCCTTCTCTCCTAGATCCAACTCCTTCTGCCTCTTCTCAGAAAAGAGAAGGCATCCCAGGAACAACAAACAAGGCATAACAAGCTACCATAAGACTAGGCACATACCATCACATCAGGGCTAGAAGAGGCAATCCAGTGGGACAAGAAGCGTCACACAAGTAAGCAAAAGAGTTAGAGACAGTCTTGCTTCCCCTCCACACACTGTTAGGAATCCCACAAAAAAAATCAAACTACTCAATAATAACATATATGCAGAGGACCTAGGTCAGACCCCTATGGCTCCTTGATTTCTGTGTGTCCCCTTGAGTCCTGGTAAGTTGGTTCTGTGGGCCTTGTTCTTGTGGTATCCCTGACTCCTCTAGCTCCCATGATCCTTTCATTCCATTCTCTGCAGATCTCCCTGACCTCCACCTAATGTTTGACTCTGCATCTGCTTCCATCACTTGCGTGATGAAGTCTGTCTGGTTTCTTTGATGACAATTCTGCTAGCCTCTAGTCCCAGAACACTCTGCAGGCAGAACAAACTATAGATCAAAGATTTTGTGATTGAGTTAGTAGCCCAATCTCTCAACTTGAGGCCTTGCCTCATTACAGAAAATAGCCTGTTCAAGCTCATATCTCCCATTGCTAGGAGTCTTTGCTAGGGTTACTGTCATAGATTCCGTGGAATTTAATTTGAACTAGGTTTCCACCTGTTGCCTGAAATGGTACCCAATTTCAAATTCCAGTAATTTCTCCAAGTATTTTTCCACCCTAAACCCCCACTTGATCCCTCCTGTTCCCAACCCCACCTGCCATAATCCACCAACAAAATCTATTTTATTTCCTCTTCTCAGAAAGATCCTTACATACCCACTTAAAACCTCCTTGTTACTTAGTGTCTTAATTAGGGTTTCTGTTACTGTGAAGAAACACCATGACCATGACAACTCTTAGAAAGGAATAGCATTTACTTAGGATGGCTTGTATTTTCAGAGGTTTAGTCCATTATCATTGTGGTACAACATGGTGGCATTCAGGCAGACATGGTGCTGGAAAAGAAAATGAGTGTCCTACATCTTGACTTCCAGGCAGCAGGAAGTAGTCTCACTGGGTGTGGCTTGAGCATATATGAAACCTCAAAGCATGCTTCCACAATGATACAATTCTTCCAAGACTACACCTTCTCCTGCAAGGCCACACTTCCCATTAGTGCCATTCCCTTTTAGAGTGCATACCATGTTTGTCTTTCTGGGTCTGGGTTACCTTACTCAGGATGATTTTTTTTCTATTTCCAGACAGCAAATTTCATGCTGTCATTGTTTTTAATAATTTGGTAATGCTTCATTGTGTAAGTGCAACACATTTTCTTTCTCCATTCTTCATTTGAGGGGCATCTAGGTTGTTTCCAATTTTTGACTATTTATGAATAAACATGTTCTTATGATAGGACTGAGTGTTCTTTGGGTTTATGCTCAGAGTAGTAAAGCTGGATCTTGAGGTAGATCCATTTTTTTATATTTTGAAAAACAGTCATATTGATTTCTAAAATGGCTGTACAAGTTTCTACTCCCACCAGCAATGGAGAAGTGTTCCGTTTGCTCCACATCCATGCCAGCATGAGCTATCACTGGTGTTTTTTAATCTTAGCCATTCTGACAGGTGTAAGATGAATTCTCAAAGTAATTTTAATTAGTATTTTCCTGATGAAAAAGGATTTAAAGCATTTTCTTAAGTGTTTCTCAGCCATTTGGGGCTCATCTATTGAGAATTCTCTGTTTACATCTATATCTGATTTTTAAATTGCATTATTTGTTTTTCTTGATGTCTAGTTTCTTGAATTGTTTATATATTAGATATTAGCCCTCTATTGAATGTGAAGTTGGTGAAACTCTTTTATCATTCTGCAGACTGGTTCATTTGTTTGTTTGTTTTTATTTGTTTGTTGTTATTTTTCTATTGTCTTACAGAAGCTTTTCAGTTTAATGGGGGCTTAGTGCCTGCACTGTTGGTGTTCAGTTCAGGAATTGTATCCTATGCCAAACTGTTCAAGGCTCTTTCTCAGTTTCTCTTCTATCAGGGTCAGTGTACCTGCTTTTTGTTGAGATCTTTGATATACTTGAGTTTTGGACAGGGTAATACATATGAATCTCTTTGAATTCTTCTATATTCAGATATCCAGTTAGACCAGCACCATTTGCTGAAGATGTTTTCTTTTTTTTTTTCCATTGTATCTTTCAGGCTTCTTTATCAAAAATCAAATATCCATATATTTGCAGATTTATGTTTGGGTCTTTGATTGAAGTCCAAGAATTAATATCTCCATTTTTATGTCAATACCATGTGGTTGTTTGAAATCAGGGTTGGTGATACCTCCTGAAGTCCTTTTATTGTTCAAGATTGTTTTAGCTATGTGGGTTTGGGGATTTTCTATAAGAAGCTGAGTATTTTCCTCTCAAGGTCTAAAATTATATTGCATTTTGGATGTGTCTTTGGTTGGACCTGTTGATTGCTTTTGCTACAATGGCCATTTTTACCATGTTTATTCTACCAATCTGTGAGCATGGGAAATCTTACCATCTTCTGATACATTTTTCAGTTTCTTTCTTCAAATAATTAAACTTTTTATCATATAAGGCTTCCACTTGCTTTGTGAGAATTATCCCAAGAAGTTTTATTATTTGTGTCTATTGTGATGGGTGCTGTTTCTCTAATTTTACTCTCAACTCATTTGAAATTTGCATATAGGAAGGCTACTGATATTTTAAATTTTTTTTCTTTTTAGTTAAAGGCATCCAGTCACTTTACTGAAGGTGTGCATCAACTATAGGAGTAACATGCTAGAATTTTTGGGTTCTTTATGTATACTGTCATATCATCTGCAAGTAGCAATACTTTGATTTCTTCTTTTCCAATTGTATCATCTTGACCCACTTCAGTTCCTTTATTTATTCTAGTTAGGACTTCAAGAACTATATTGAATAGATATGGAGAGAGTGAGCAGCCTTGTCTTGTTCCTGATTTTAGTGGAATTGTTTTGAATTTTATCCCAGTGATTTTATGTTGGCTATAGCCTTGCTATAAATTACCTTTATTTTATTTTTTGTTTTATTGATTGATGGATTGATTGATTGATTTTCGAGACAGGGTTTCTCCGTAGCTTTTGGTTCCTGTCCTGGAACTAGCTCTTGTAGACCAAGCTGGCCTCGAACTCACAGAAATCCGCCTGCCTCTGCCTCCCGAGTGCTGGGATTAAAGGCGTGTGCCACCACTGCCTGGCTAAATTGCCTTTATTATAATTAGCAATATCCCTTTTGACTCTGACTTCTCCAAGACTTTTATCATGAAGAGATATTAGATTTTGTCAAAGCTTTTACATCGTGTAATGAGATAATCATATTTTTTCTTTCAGTTTGTTTGTATGGCAGTTTTTTATATGTTGAACAATCTATGCATCTCTGGGATGAAGCTTATGGTTCATAATGGGTGATCTTTTTATGTTTTCTTGAATTCAGTTTGCTTGTGATTTATTGAGTATTTTTGCATCAATGTTCATGAGACAAATTGATCTGTAATTCTTTCTCTTTGATGAATCTTTTTCTAAGGTTTGGGTATCAGATCACTGTAGCCTCACAAAATGAATTTGATGATGTTGCTTGTTTCTATTTTGTAAAATAATCTGAAAAGTATTGGTATTAGGTCTTCGAAAGTCTGTAGAATTCTGTGCTAAACCCATCTGCCCCTGGGCTTTTTTTTTTTTTTTGGAGGACTTTTAATAAAGGTTTCTGTTTCATTAGGGGTTGTGAGTCTATTTGAATTGTTGATCTGATCTTGATTTAATTTTATTGTCCATTTCTTTTAGATTTTTCAATTTTGTGAAGTACAGGTTTTTGAAGTATGACCTGACAATTCTTTGGATTTCCCCAGGGTCTGTTGTTTCATTTCTGAGTTTGTTAATTAGGACATTCTCTATTCACTTTTAAGTTAGTTTGGATAACTATTTGTCTTTGTTGTTGATGTTCTCAAAGAACCAATTCTCAGTTTCACTGGTTCATCATTCTCTTTTTTCTATTTTGTTGATTTCAGCCCTTAGTTTGATATATTCCTGTCATCTACTCCTCTTTTGTGTGCTCACTTCTTTTTGTTCCAGAGCTTTTTCAGGTGTGTTGTTAAGTTGTTAACCTAAGTTTGCTCCAATTTCTTTATGAACTCATTGATGCTACGAACTTTCTCTTAGCACTGTTTTCATTATGTCTTAGTAATTTTGGATATGTTTTGCATTTTTTTTTCACTGAATTCTAAGAAGTCGTTCATTTTTTTCTTTTTTTCTTATATCACCCAGTGGTGATTCAGTAGGGTGTTTTCCATTTCCTTTGAGTTTGTAAGCTTTCTATTGTTTCTGTTTTTTTTTTTTTGAAATCCAGTTTTAACCGTGATGATATGAGAAGATGCAGAGGGTTATTTCAATTTTCTTGCATCTGTTGAGACTTGCTTTGTGATTGAGGGAGCATGAGCTCAATTTCAGAAAAGGTTACAGGAGATGCTGTATATTGTGTATATATAATTGAAGGTATATTTTTCTGAGTTTGGATGAAATGTTCTGTAGATATCTGTTAGGTCCATTTTGTTCATAATGTCTATTAGCTCCATTTCTTTGTTTAGTTTTTGACTGGATGATTTGTTCATTGGTGGTAGTGGGCTATTGAAGTTTCGACTACAGATGTGTGAGATTTAATGTGTAATTTAAGCTTTAATAGTGTTTCTTTTTCAAATGTAGGAGTCCTTACATTTGGGAAATAGATGTTAAGAATTAAAATGTTGCCTTGGTGGATTTTTTTCTTTGAAGAGTATAAAACGTCCTTCATTGCCTCTTTTAATTAATCTTGGTTTGAAGTCTATTTCATTACATATTAGAACAGGTATACCAGCTTGCTTCTTGGATCCATTTCCTTGGAAAATCTTTTTCCAACCTTTAGATTTAGTATTTCTTTTCTGGCTAACTTGTTTCTCTGGCAGGCTTAGCCACCAGGTTCCCAGAAATGCTGGAGTTGGGGGCCGAGACAAAGCAGTGAGTAAAGAGAAAGACTAGAGGAGAAGAGCTGTGTGATCCACAGGAGATGGATGCAGAAACAGAGGAGCAGGTGCTTTACTTCAGAGTTGGAGATGAGACTAGAGAAATCGATTTCAAGGAGATGGGAGAGAGCACCTTTCTTGGTTTTTACTTTGGATATAATATTCCTTTTATATGTTGCATATAAATGCTGTGTCAAACTGGGGACTGGGGGAGAAAAGAGAGAAAGTCAGGTTCAAATAATGATGACTATTGTATTTGATATAGCCCAGAGATTTCTTCCTTAATGGATTCAGCAACTGTTTCTCTCCCTTGGTGCTTTCTGCTTTTTGCTTTGCTGCCTATTTTGGTAGATTCATCTATACCAGATTCCTGAAAACTTTCTTGCATAATGAGATATAAAATAGAATTTGGTCTCTATGTGCATAAAATGTGATGCTTGACCAACAAGAGCTTGGGGCACATACACTGAGGTCAAGGTTCTATAAGGCTTTCAGACTGGTGAGAACCCCTGCGATTATAAAAACCTAGATTGTTATGGGTTGGGAGCCAGTCTTGGGCTATCTATGGCCTCACCTTCATGTGAGACCTAACATTCTAGTGGCTATATGTACATCCTTTTATGCTGACAAATCTGGAGTCCAGTGCATTATCTAAAATATCTGCTGGGGATGGATTCAATGGAAAGTCTGAACTGCAACTTCAGTCATTCAGCTGCGACCCAAGCACTGTCAGCATTCCATTCCTTGATGATATCTGTTTTCTACCTTATTCTCTTGTTTACTCCTTGGCCTTTTCTTCTCAAGCTTACGTAATTCATTTCTTCTAGAATCTAACAAATCTAATTACAAGTCTTCTCCATTTACTGCTACCCGTGGATCAGCACAACAAACCAGAATAAATTTCTGGGTCACTGAACTAACAGGCTGGGGTGTTTATAGATGTTTTTCAGTGGAACCCCAAGAGTTAGGATAGTTTTGGGTACAGAATAGAGGAGATTCCATCTGCCTTATTCAGCTCTATACCCTTCTCGATGCAAAGCAGTATTAAGAAAATGACCTCTGCCTTCAGCTTTCCTAACCAATTTAGAAGAAGCACCTTAGAAGAAAAAAGATAAAAGTATAGGGAATCAGTTGACAATTTGGGATTTCACTAGATTTGGCTGCACACAAACACACAGTAGTAATGATGTACGAGGTAGCCTGAGACCCTTGTCAGCACATACTCAGCTCACAAACTACATCCAAACAAGTACCTAGCAACCTTTTAGCTACCTAGAAGCCCAACATGCTTTGATTTGTACATACACCCCACTCTGAATAATATTTCTCCTCCTCCTGAAGACCATAAAACTTGGATCAATTTCATACAGTTACATCCAGTTTTTTCTGAGTAGAAGAACAGAAAGGCTGATTAGGATGAGGTGATTTGGGTATATGGGCAATAAGTCAAACTAAATTCTCCAAGTGAACTTTCCATTACCCTCATGCCTAAGCTGAATTGGGTGTTCATATTATTAAACTCAAACTCATTATGGGAAGGGACATGCATGAGGAAAAGCTTCACATAACTTGATTGGTCAGCCAGCTGAGAAGACCACCCTCACCAGACCCTTATAAACTCCCTTTCTTCTCTGAACTGCGTGAATGAAAGCCCCCGTGAGTAGCTAAGGCCCCTGATATCCAATCACATGGCCTGCCCTCACACTCGACCACTTTCCCTCTCTAATCTGTTTTCACTTTGTTTTGAATAAAGTTAACTGCTGTGGAATAAAGTATTTGTTGAACTTAATAGAGATATGTTACATTTGTTTATGCTTTATTTGTTTAACTAGGCAAAGATGTGTTGCATTTGTTTATGTTGCATTTATTTAACTATATAAAGGTGTGCTGCATTTGCTTTACCTTGCCTGCCTAAGGCTCCTGATTGGTCTAATGAAAAGATGAATGGCCAATAGCTAGGCAATAGAGGGATAGGCAGGCCTGGCAGGCAAAGAGAATAAGTAACAGGAGAAATCTAGGCTCTAGAGAGAATGATGGAGAAAAGGAGGGAGACACCTAGGGCCAGTCAGTCAACCAGGCAGCCACCAGCCAGCCAGACATGGAGGAAACAAGAAAGTAGGACAGAAAGAAAGAAAGAAAGAAAGAAAGAAAGAAAGAAAGAAAGAAAGAAAGAAAGAAAGAAAGAAAGAAAGAAAGGCAAAATGTAGGTGAAAAGGGTTAACTTAGATGAGCTAGTGGGACAGCATTAAGATAAGGTTGAGTATTCATAATTATTAAGTCTCTATGTCATGATTTGGGGGCTGGCAGTCCAAGAAAGCCTGTTGTAGTGACCTTGCTTCTTTTGCACTCCTATGTGTTCCAAATTCTTTGAATGCAAGACTAAAAACCTGGAAACACAGGCCCAGATTCCAACCAGTGATGCTTTATCTGAACTTACCCACTGTTTATTTAATTGTCTATTGAGGTTGGAAGTCAAACCTATCTTGGTACAGCTTCCAAAGCCCAAGCTTTAATCCTAACAACTCCAATAACATTACACTCTTTGAAATATGGTTATCTTGCTCCATGGGACCTGTATAGATAGGAAAGAATAGGACCTCATAGTGAATGTGGCCTTTCTTTTCTTTGGAGTCTTGCCAATTTCCACCTTATTTTTACACCGAAATTCAAATGTAACTCTATTAAAATGATTTTTAAAAAGCCCACTCCTTTTCCAGGAGTGTTTTGCAACATTAGTTGAAGATATGTTACATGTGTTGATGCTGTGGAATATTTGTTTAATGATGAAAGGATTGTTGTATTCTCTTATGTTGCACTTGTTTAACTCTGTGTAGCTGTGTTACTTTGACTGTCTAAAACACCTGATGGTCTAATAAAGTGCTGAACAGGCAATAGCTAGGCAGGAGAAATGATAGGTGGGGCTGGCAGGCAGAGAGGATGAGTGGAAGGAGAAATCTGGGAAGAGAGGACTGAGGAGTGAGAAAAAGAGGAGAGAAGGACTGCAGGGGCCAGCCACCCAACTACGCAGCAAGCCCTTTAGTAAGAAGGAAAGAAAGGTATATAGAAAAGTAAAACCCAGAGGCAAAAGATAAGTGGGATCATTTAAGTTAAGAAATGCTGGCTGTAAATAAGCTGAGGTAAGGCCAGGCATTCATAAGAAAGAATAAGTTTCCATGTGATTATTTCAGAGCTGGGTGGAGGGACCCCAAAGAGCCAAAGGAGTAAAGAGAAAAAAAAACAACTTTATTCACACACACACAAATAATAATGCCTATGAGTTTGTGCCTCTTAGTGGAGTTCTAGATCCTTCTAGAATGTTCCTGAGTACACATCTCAAAGTCTTCAGAAAATAGTGGGAGGGAAATTATTAGAGAATTTTCTAATGTGTTTCTATTCCATTGAATTCTTGTGGTTGTCATTCTTTTCTCTTTCGAGAACTCTGATAACTCAGTAGGTGAGTGGTGTGTAGAAGCAAAGCAGAGCCGTGAGCATTTCCACATGCTGATATTTCTGCATGAGCCTTTGGACTCCCCTTGTATCTGTCTTCACTAAGTATAGAAAAAGTTGCTGTGAACTTGCTTCTGTACTGTGGAACAGAAGCACCTTCCCCTTTTCACCCTCATCTGACTGGTTTGAATGGGCGTTACTTCTAAAGCAGGATTCAGTGTCTAAGGCTAGTTTTAAAAAAAACACTTACTCCACATCCTCTCCAGCAAAGGCTATCATTGGTGTTTTTGATTTTAGCCATTCTGACAGGTGTAAGATGGTATCTCAAAATTGTTTTAATTTGCATTTCGCTGATCACTAAGGAGGTTGAGCATGACCTTAAGTGTCTGCTGGCCATTTGAACTTCTTCTGTTGAGAATTCTCTGTTCAGTTCAGTGCCCCATTTTTTAATTGGGTTAATTAGCATTTTAAAGTCTAGTTTCTTGAGTTCTTTATATATTTTGGAGATCAGACCTTTGTCTGATGCGGGGTTGGTGAAGATCTTCTCCCAATCAGTAGGTTGCCTTTTTGTCTTAATAACAGTGTCCTTTTCTTTACAGAAGCTTCTCAGTTTTAGGAGGTCCCATTTCAGGGAACTTTGACTGCTCTTTGGTCTGGAGAGGGAGGAGGAGGGGGAGTAGGGGGAGGGGGAAATGGGAGGAGGGGAGGAGGTGGAAATTTTTAATAAAATTTTTTTAAAAAACACACACTAATTATGTTTCCTTACTGGCAAACTTTTTGGAGTCTTTTATATTCTATTCCCAGTTCTTTTCAGAGCTTAAAAAGTTGTACAACTTGCTCACATGTAAGTCTTGAGTTGTTTCATTTTGTTTTGTTTTTTAATTATGCATTTGTGTGTCTGTGTGGGGCTATGCTCATGAATATAGGCACCTACAGAAGCTAGAAGAGGGCATTGGATACCCTGGAGCTGGATTTATATACACTCATGAAGTACCTGACCTGGGTACAAAGAACCAAACTCAGGTCCTCTGCAAGAACAGTGTGTGCTGGTAACATCTGGTGCATGTCGTCAGCAAATCCCTGTGCATGTGCATAACCATATCAGTGGATAAAGAGTTAGGAGACATTTTGATGCAAATAGCATGTGTTTTTCAATTTTTCTATCCAAATTCATACTTTAGACTCTAGAAAAATTGCTTTGGTCTAACCTCTAAAAATAGCATATTAATATTCCTATTTCCTTATAAGGTCCATTTATTAATATATATTTTTAATATTAGCCAAATATACAGGGAAAGGGAATATATCAGGGTTTTTATTTGCAGATTGCCAAAGCATGTGTATGTGTTTGTATGTGTGTGTGTACGTGTGTGTTTCTGTCTGCACATGTGTAGCATGGCTGTATGTTTATGCATGTATGTGTGTTAGTGTATGTAGATTTGTGTCTATACATGTATGTGTCTACACATGTGTGTCTGTTCATGGGTATGTGTATATATGAGTGTATGTGTATAAGTATTGTGGCATGGCATGTAAGTATGTGTACATATATGTCTATGTGCGTTCCTGTATGTGTGTGCATATGTTTATGTGTCTACCTGTGTATGTGTCTGTACATGTATATGTGTGTATGTGGATATGTGTATTATGCATGTGTACCATATGTGTGTGTATATATTTTTGAATGTTAATATGAAAGTAAACATGTTTATGTGAGCTGTTGCATGTGTGTGTGAACATGGGGGATACAGATTGTATAACTGTGTGTTTGTATGTGTGTATGTACATGGGTTGGTGCATATATGTATATAGGTGGGAGAAGTGTATGGGTGTATCTGTATGCATGTATATTTCAGAAGTATTTGAGACATTACCATTTTTCTGTTGGGTTAATCTATTTAGAAATACATTTTATATATTTATATTTATAATTTATATACTAAAATATATAAATATATAATTAAAATTACATATAACTATATAATTTAATAAAATCATATACTTATATAAATATGTATTTTATATATTTCTGTACTTTTTAAGAAGTTAGGCCTTTTTCCTATGAATAGCAGTTTTCCACCTACTTTGCCATTTGTCTTCTAACATTGCTCTTGAGGTTGGTTCTTGTTCATAAATATGAATATGAATGTAGCAAATTTAGCAATCATTCTTTTATGACTTTAAAGTTTCATGCCATGCTTTAGAGGAGCCATTCACTCTAAATTGTACTTTAAGAGTCACTAAACTGTTAAATATAATAAAATAAATTCTACACAACTGTCAAAAACTAAGATAAATCTGTAAGTATTACTACATGAATAGGTCCCTAATACACTAATTATTAAATCTTTTATTTCACTGAATTCTTGTTGAAATAAGAGCGGTGGGGCTCCGTCCCCAGCACCCCAGCCGCCCTCTTGGCTAGCTTATGCCCGAAATAACAACACACAAACTGTATTCATTTAAATACTGCTTGGCCCATTTCTATCTAGCCTCTTCTAGGCTAATTCTCACATATTAATTTAGCCCATTTCTATTCATCTGTGTAGCACCACTAGGTGCGCTTACCGGGAAGATTCTAGCCTATGTCCATCTTGGGTTGGAGCTTCATCACTCACGTCTGTCCGGGAGACTGGAGCATGGCTTCTCTGCTCCAGAGAGCAGAGCTTGGAGTCTGAGCTCACTTCCTCTTCCTCCCAGTATGCTATTCTGTTTATTCCTCCCACCTATGTTTTAACCTATGAGGGCCAAGCAGTTTCTTTATTACTTAACCAATGAAATCAACAGATTGATATATGACACTCCCACATCAAATTCTTATAAAAATCTATAACACTGGCATTGTTTTTTCCATGATGTTAACAAGTGAGCTGAGCTACAAAGAGTTAAGTATCTTTTAATTTAAAATTTTATAGCAAATGAAGGGACGAGAATTTTCTGAAGCACATCATTAACCAAACTATGTAAGCTTCTGTTGATCAATTTTTCTTGCTGTGACTAAATAACAAAGGCAAGCTAACTTTATTTGAAAAAGAAAGGAGGTCTAGCTCTAGCTCTAGTTAGATCATTAGATTGCAGTTTGGGAAGCTAAATATGAAATAATGAAATAGCACAATGTTAGCTCTGGTAAGGGCCCCACGGCCATTGGCAGATGTGAGATAGACATATATGGGAGGAGATACATCTTGAAAAGGCAGCCTAAGACTGGGTGTGCCAGAATCAGGGTTACAGCAGCCCTGTTGAGAACTATGAAGGATTTCCTTGAGAAAGCCCTGCATCCCTTCCAAGGGCAGCACTCCCAGCTGACACAAGAACTTCTTATTAGTCCCCACATCCAGCAAGTTCCACAATTCCTCCTGGTGCCACCACCCTGGGTACCAAGCTTCCAGCACGTCTGTGATGAGGGCACAAACAAGATTCCAAATTATGAAGAATACAAAGAACATTGTGTGGACTTTTCCAGCTGTCTCTTGTTCTTAAATTGACTTGACAATCACAAAGAAACAAAAAAAACTGAAGTCCTCTAATGACGTTGACAGAAGACTCTCATTCATAAGCAAGGATTTCTGGTGCTTTTGCACCTCCCATGTCTGCAATGAGTTATTTATTTTATAACAACGTTACCAGACTTCAGAAACATATCCATGTATTTCTCTAAAGAGGGAGATCAGTGTTAAATATTCTCCAAACTTCTTTGAACCTTAAAGAAAGTTTAGGGCAGGATTTTGAAGAATTAGTATTCTTCTAAGAACATTTGAGGACAAGAAAGAAGAAGGAGGAGGAGGAAGCAGAGGAGGGAAGGACAGAGAAAATTCATGAAGATACTAAGCTATAATTAGGTAAAGGACATGAGTTTGTCATTCAATTGCAGAGTAGATGTTTTAGCCACTGTTCTATTGGGAAGAGACATCATAACCAGAACAATTCTCATAAAAGAAAACATTTCATTATGAGCTTACCTGCAGTTGCAGAGTTTAGTACATTTTCATCATCACAGGGTAAAGGGTGACATTGAAGCAGACATGGTGCTGCAAAAGTAGCTGAGATCTTTAAGCAGAGAGAGCGAGAGAGAAAAAGAGAGAAACTGGGCCTGTCTTGGGTGTTTGAAATTTCAAAATCCACCCCACTATAAATCACTTCCTCCAACACACATCCTAATCCTTTTAATCCTCTCAAATAGTTCCACTCCCTGGTAGATACTAAGCATTAGAACATATGAGCCTACTCCCACAAGCTGTCTTCTGACCTCTGCACATGCATTATGTCACATATGTATACATACACAGATACACACACAGTAAATAAGTAAACAAAGTATATTTTAAAATGAATGTTTAAAAATTAATGATCTTGTTGGTTGTTTGCCCAAGATCCTTCTTTAAATCCACATGCAGATTTTAAAGTAAAAAGAGCTAGCTCCAGACATAGGAGCTCATATTCAGTTAATCCAAACTGATGTCTCTGACCTCATGGACAACAGAACACCATCTCACAAACCAAAGGATGAGGCCCCCATCAGAGACTGTGAAGAAAGAATGTTCTACCCAAAGACTAAGTAGGCATCATCCAAACAGCAATTCTCTCTTATCTGGGCTTCTTAATGAAAATTTACTTTTGAAAAGTACTCATAACCTCCAGCACCAAATCTAGCTTCACTCTGAAACCTAATCTCTGCCACTTTATAAATAATAGTCAGATGAGCAACACAAAGGCAAACAAGGGCCAGAGGCTGGAGGGGAAACAATCTTGAGAGAATTGGTTTATCTCCTGGGTGGTGGAGATGAGAGAGCGTCACACATGTCAGCTTGTTCTCTCTCACACCACGGGGAAAGAGCTAATAAGCAGGCAGAACACAGCTGTGCAGTACATCCTGAAGCACATTTATTTGGGCTTCCATAGTCCCTCCCCAGCTTTCTCACAGTACCATTTGATGACTCCAGGAAGTATGACTGTGTCTCTTGGTCCCTATGATGCTTCCAAAGTGTGTGTCCTTGTCTTGGAGCTGCTGAGACCCCTTAATATGTAAACTCCATTTTCATTAAGAACAAAGTTAAAGTTATAGATCCGGAAAAGCGGGTCTGTTATGGCAATCCAGCATTTTCACATATTGTTCTCCCTGAATATTTCCAGTCGTGACAAAGAGACAGCTGCAGAGTTCCTGGCAGGAACTGCAGAACTTGCTGTACCAAGTCACAAGACACAGCCCCGAGACTCATTCGCTATATACATATCTTGATGGAGACAAAAAATTGCTCCTCTGGGCATGCCTGAATCATGGTAGGCATCAAACTGGTCTTCCCAGATATCCTTAAGGTTAAATAGGCAATGCTCAGAAAGAAAATCTTGTACATAATTACCCCATACCTTCTGCTAATTCATTTAAGAGTAAACAAGAGATCATTTACAGTGTATCTTAGAAAGAAAATGCATTAACATAAGTCTAACATAGAGCTGACTGCCCATGAGGCAGCGTGGCTTGACCACCTGCATTGACTTGAAATCTAGGCTGTGCTCTGTGACTTCAGCTTAGCCAGGATCATGATGTTGTGGTGTGACCTTCGATCCCTTTCTTTCTCTCACCTACATAGAATCAGCTTCAGTATGATCTTTCATATTAAAATTCTGGTGCTTCAAAAGTCCCCAAATATGTTTTTCTGTATACCCTTACACTTTAACTGGAAGTATGACACCAGCTCAATTATTTTTTTCCTTTCATTATCCTCTTGTATCTAGTGTTTTAGGCAAAAATTCTAACACCCTTCAATGGGACTTAACAAAAGATTGAGAAATTTAATTACACAAAGAATCGAAACAAAAACATTAATGAGGAGATTGATATTGCCTTATATTTGTGCTGTTTAAAAAAAGTCTGGCTTAATAAAAGACAGCTGTTCCTCTATTGGAGCTGCAATAGTCTCACACCTCCCACGGCCTGTGGAAAATTCCACTGGGCACTCATGAGATAATGAAAGCAAAAAGGCAAAGACTATACTGTCACCACAGAAAATATTTTACACTCTCCACACTCCCTGAAATAGTCTTGAGAAACCCCTGAGTTCCCCAGACCATACTTTGAGCACTGTCCAAAAAAGCTTCTGAAACTAAAAAGCAAGGTTATTTTAAGTAGGGTATTGAACAGGAAAAGGTAATAGCCCTTATGTAATCAGAGTTTTATAGCACAAATCCCAGCTCTACCAGTCCCAACAAGCTAAGCCTTAGCTACCTATCCCAAATTGCCAATTAAGAGAAGGGTAATGGAAGCTGTGGAGATGGCTCTGTAGGTAATGAGCATCTATGGCACAAGAATGAGGACTAGAATTCAAATACCCAGTACCTATATAAAAAACAAGGCGTGCTCCTGTATGCCAATACTTCCAGTGTGGTAAGAGGTAGAGATAGGGAATGGATGAAGCTTGCCGACTGCCAGCCTAGCTCCAGGCTCAGTGAAGCACTATGCGTAAAGAGAATAGGAGGAAAAATAATAGCTCAGGATAAGCAATGTCCTCTCCTCCTCTGGCCTCTGCATATATATACACATAGGTGTTGTGGGAGGCTGCTAGTTTGTTCTTGGCTACTTAGCCCTGAAATAACAACACAGAAACTATATTATTTAAAATACTGTTTGGCCAATAGCTTGAGCATATTCCTAGATAGCTATTACATCTAGAATTAACCCATTTCAATTATTTTATATTTTACCACAAGTCTTATGGCCTACCAGCAAGGCTCCAACTGTCAGCTTGCGTCTTTCCCCTCTGGTGGCTACATGGCATCTCTCCACTCCACTTACTTTCTCCCAGCATTCAGTTTAGTTTTCCCACCTAGCTCTACTCTGCTCTATCACAGGCCAAGCCAGATTCTTTTTTCACTAACCAATAAAAGTAACACATATACAGAAGGACTTCCCACACCATATAGGCACATAATCCTCTTATACACATGCACATATACAACATACACACACAACCACACACACACACACTAAAAATAAATACTGACACAGCTTTTAAAAGAAGAAAAATTGTGGTAGAGAGTAAGCCATCAGTCTAATTAAGCAGTCATGGGCAAGATGTGGCCCCACCAATTATTATCTCAGCTCTGGCCCTGCAAGGTGATCTAAAAAGAAGTTGTCAGAGCAGTCATTGCCCAGGGAGACAAGTCTATTTCCTTTGAGATGATTTATGCCAGGATGTAGCATTGCATCACAGATAACTGTCTTCAATTGGATTGGGGAGGGATACTGTACTACAAAGCATGGTTGTTCCTAGAATCCAAGATCCTTGAATCCAGATTCAAATTCTGGACAAAGAGGTCTTTCTGTCTTTAGCCTTGAGAGGGATGACATAGGATAGATAGATAGATAGATAGATAGATAGATAGATAGATAGATAGAT
>JABTXL010008037.1:10417410-10500865 GCA_025134845.1 Neodon shergylaensis | reverse complement strand
CTAGGATTCTGGGTTTCTAGAAACTGTCAAGGCCTCTGACAGAGCAGGGGGCTTCTTCAGGAGTTATGAGCCAGGATATGGTAATGGGGCAATACTGTTGGGTAAAGGTTGGATGGGTTCTGAGGAAGTATTGGAGCTCTGAGGACATGGGGTTTGGGTATCACTATGGTCTTTGGTAGAGCTCAGGGCTTTATTAGACTTGTGGACTAGAATATGGTGACAAGGGGAAGGGGACTACTGAGGGAAAGGTGAACAGGCACTGGGAAGTGTTGGTAGTCTGTGGACAGGGTTGTACTTGGGGTTCTGGATACCGATGGTGTTGTTGTTAGGTTGCTACTGCAGTGAGGAATGAACCACAGAGCTCAACAAACCCAAGTGGGAATTTCTTGGGAAAGGGCAGGGAAGAGGGAAGAAGTGTGGTCCATAGAGAGCAGGGCGTGGCAGAAGGCAAACGTAGGGCAGAGCTTACTTAAAAGCTCTTGTGCATTCATACAGTCATACACAACCACCCTTACCTGGTTAGGTGTTTGCCTGAGTGCAGGTGGTGGGTAGTTGTGCAGTATAATGCTGGAATCCTAACAGGCTTGGCCTCTGGTAGATCAGAGTGATGGTTAGCTTGTCAACGCAATCTGGAACTACTTGAGAAGAGGATCTCAATGAGGGATTGTGTGGATCAACTTGGCCTTTGGCTGCAGCTACCGAGGATTGTCTTGGTTGCTTTATGACGTGGGATTTCCCTCTGTATGCTGTGGTTACCAGTAATGACTAAAGAAACTGCCTTGGCCTGTTGATAGGACAAAACTTAGGTAGGCAGGGGGAAAACTGAGTGCTGGGAAAAAAGAAGCAGAGGCAGAGAGAAGCCATGTAGCCCCGCTGGAGCTGGATGGAACTTTACTCAGTAAGCCACTGCCACGTGGCAATGCACAGATTAATAGAGATGGGTCAAATTGATATCTAAGAGTTAGCCAATAATAAGCTAGCGCTGCTGGGCAGTGTTGGCTCATGCCTTTAATCCCAGCACTCAGGAGGCAGAATCAGGTGGATCTCTATGAGTTCTAGGACAGCCTGGTCTGCAAGAGCTAGTTCCAGGACAAAGAAACCCTGTCTCAAAATGCCACAAAAAAAAAAAAAGAGAGAGAGAAGCTAGGGCTAATGGACCAAAGCTAAGTGGCCGGGAACTAACAAGTGGCCTCTCCTCCAACAGCTTTAACTGAGTTGAGAAGAGCCAGCTCACCATGTGTGGCTCTATTCCCTGGGTTTTGGTACTTATATGTAAATATAGAGACAGGACTGTGCTCAAGTAAGTATGTGTACATTAATTGTTCTTCGCTCTTGACAGCAATAATGGACAATAATCAGAATCGTAAACTAAAATAAACTCTTCACTAAGTTTTTCTCTGTCAGAAGACTTTATCAGAGCAACATAAATGAAACTAGAATACTTATTCTTCCCAATCAGCATTTACTTCTCCAGTAAATGCTCTAGTTCATATTAGCCTGGACCTAATCACCAGGTGACCTAATGACCAAACTACAATACCTGGAATTCAAGCAAGAATTATGGGCCCATAGCTGGATGAGTATGAAATACCAAATTGGAATCCCTACAGTGTTTGCTAGAAAGCAAAAGGTACTTTGTAACATTCTTCTGAGACTCGACAGGAACTTTCCAGAACTAGTCACGGCTCTCTTGCCTCAGAAACCTGCATATCCCCCATTAGGCATTGACACTTGTGAGAAGGTTCTAGAGCTACTGAGGCAAAACAGGTTCAGAGCAGCTATTCCTGCTTGTGGCTCCTTTCAACTTTACATTGTGACTGAGCCCAATTCAGCCCAGCCTGCATCCTGGGCTTTCCAAAACCATGGCTATGCCTACATTCAATGCTGAGAGGCCTGGAGTCTGCAAAATCCCCTCATTGCTGTTTTCATTCGCTATCCATCTGCTATGGAGTCCGCACAGCAGCCTGCACTCCCAAGCATCCCGATGAGCCTCCACTAGCTGCTCAATCTTCCTTTTACATCCCACCACCCTTATTCTGAGAGACGATCTCTGCAGATTGCAACTGTAGCCCTAGCATCACATGCACACTGTAGCTCACTGCCTAACTTTATCTCAAGCCATATCTCCTTGTGGTAGGTCTGGGCTTCCTTCCACTCAACTCCCAGGAGAATTTTCCACTTTCTTCTAGAAAAAACACAGAGCTAGTGCTCTGAATTTGGTTTTGGTTTTGGTTTTCAGAGTCAGGGATTCTTTGTGTAGCCTTAGCTGTACTGGAACTCGCTTTATTTTATAGGCCAGATTGGCCTCAAACTCACAGAGATCCTCCTGCCTCTGCCTCCCAAAGGCATGTGCCATCACCACCTGATTCTGACTCCTTTTAACCATCTTGTTCTGCCTGATTGCTGGCAGCACAGGACCCTTCTCTAAGAACATAGTTACTCTCCTCTGGTAGTTTTAGCCAGTGTCAAATGAACAGGGAACCCAAGCATAAGGCTCCATATTGATCTTCTACTTGTTTTTTCCACCACCCTTTTAAGAGTGAAGACTATTTTCCCCAGAATGAGAATGACTTAGTTATCCTCATTTCACTAAGTAGTGGAGGGAAGCTTTGAAATACTTACTGAATCAGCATGAACTTGTTTCTCAGAGAATATTTTGATAATCCCAACATATAGTACTTTAAAAGTGATGGCTTCCTTTCTAATATCACATTGAGTAAAACATGAGAACTTTTTTTACTGCATTTTCAAAATGAGTTTTCTGAATGCTGAAGATACCACCTAAGAAATAAAGAGTTAATGAAGCCTCAGACGAGCTAACCTCTGACTACTACATAATCCAGAGAATTCTGTACCATTTGTGGGGGTGGGGTCATCACTGGCTGCCTTTTTTGGGATAACATCAACAAACATTTCAAAGCGTTTAGTTTTGCTCCTGAATTCAGCCCATAGTCTCTTAGCCCCATCATTTCTGTCCTACATGAAGCTGAACATCATGGTGGTACCAGTGGGGGATAGGAGGAGCTTCTTACACCACAAAGGAATGAGAGGATCTCAGTATCTTCTTTAAAGGCTTGCCCTCATGGGCCTACTGCCTTCTGCTCAGGGATGCACCTTCTAAAAGTTCTGCTAGTTCCCTCTAACCCGACCAGCTAGAAAGCAAATTAACACTGGAATCTGTAGGGAACAGCCCAGTCCAAAATACAATACCAGCAAGTCAGGGTTCTCAAGATCACATTGTGATTTGTCAAAAACAGATAGAACTAGACACTTTTATTTACTACCTCAAGAAGTAATAAAAAAAATACATTAGCCCAAGATAAGAAATGTTTCTCATAAGGATTATTTCTGGGTTTTGTTGTTTCTTCTGCCACACCCTGACACACACACACACACACTTGTGACATTGTTTTATACAAGGATAAGAGCCATCACTTCTGCAGCTAGAGCCTGTATAGTCTGCCAAAACTTTCTTACTTTCTCCCCATGTCTTGCAGGCTATTCAAGTAAGCACACGAAATCTATCAGTTTACCTAAAGTTCCATCACAAGTGGCAGATTCAGGTTGAAGTTCATTCTAACACCCTTCCTGCACATCATACCCTCTCTCAAAGGCATCAGCCTATCCCAGTTCATTGTTCAACACATGGATCAGCCATGGTCAAGTTGTCAAGTTAAGTAGGCAGCACAATGCGAAGCACACACTATTGCGCCCAATACAGCAAGCCTGGGTGTTTCCTGTCTTGTCCACTAAGCAGATGTATGACCTTGATCTAGCACTGCAGTTTCTCTGCCCCTTCCCTTGCTCCTCTGCATTTTAATTTCAGTAGCTGAATTATTTCTAACATGTTTTGAAATGTAGCGTCCTGTGATTCCTTTCTTGAAGTAGACAGAGCTCTTTGAATAAGTTAATATATTGAAAATCAAGACACAATTCTTTCTTTCTTTTGCCGTGATATCCCTTAAGGAATTCAATTTCGAGGTACTGATGTGCCTTTCACCACGGACATCATAATGCCGCTTTATCAACCTTTAGAGTTTAAAAATCATCCCCAACGAGTGCATTACAAAATCACTCCCAGGCAAAGGTCAGAAAGTGGTTCCCGCATGTAATGAATTTCTGAAGAGGACTCAGTCTCCCAGCCCTTCTATCAGGTGCTGCTTCTCAACAATGCAGGGGAAAGAACAATTGGAGGCAGATCCTTAAAACACATGCCTCGCCCTTCTGCTTTGCAGCCATCCCTCAAAACTGAAGAGGGCCTGGGGTATTTAAAGGAAACTAATTTATTCTCTTCATTCAGATTTGGTCTTCAAGAAAGGAAACTGTAATGGTCATTGGGTTCCCTCTCCTGTACACTTTGTTGCTGAGGTGTTGGGAGCCTCGGGAAAGATGGAAGGATTTGTGTGCTGGCTGATTTTCTTTTATCTGACATACAATGCTCACTATCATTTCAGCCATTTCTAGTTTTCTTGCTCCTGAGTTTCTGTGGTCTTAGCCTCTTCCATCTCCAAGTTCATTATCATGCCTAGCTAACATGTCCAGAAGATAGGGTTTCACTGTAGGTCTAATGGTTTTCTATAATGATGCCTTTTGAGAACTCTGATATTTCAAATGGTACAGTAGGAAGAATGTAGTTTGGATATAATCAAATTAGTGTTAAATATACAAAAACAGCATCACCATACATTTCCTAAAACCATTTGTAAAAAGAAATTCCTTAAAACAAACCTGGGAAAGGGGATGACATACTAGCAACTATGGTTTCCTGAGGAGTAGCAAGAGCTTTTGGGGAGTGAGGACTGCATTAGAAGGGGATGGTAACCTAGTCTGACATAGCTTCACTTTATACACAAAAAAATAAAACAAAAGCATATTTGGAAAACTCAGAGAAAAAGTGAGTTTAAAGAGGAGTAAAGCATGTCCTACATGGCTTATTCTTTTCCGACGATGGTTAGAATTATCCTCTGGTTCTCTCAATACTGGTGGTCATGGAGAGGCTTGCTCAGTTGCTATATTGAGGGTATAGGCGCATCTTCCCCATTCTCTGTGAGGCAAACTGGACAGGAAACTCCCAAGAAAGGTCAATGATGAAGTACTTCACATTTGATAAAGAAAAACATGTACAGGATAAAATAGAATCTGATTTGGGGAGAAGGGAAGACCAAAGACTTCCTGCCCAAACATCTAGGTTTCTCCTTGGATGAGAGAGAGGACCCATTAGCCCTTGTCTATGCCTCTCACCACCCATTTTCCTCTAATTCTCTACCATTCCCATCAACCTTCAGTTCTCCAGCACCAATCCTACTGTCACCTTCATCTTAAGACCATTCGGATCCTTCCATCCCAGAGTGTGAGTGTGACAAAGAAGTCAATTATTAAATAAAAATTTTATGATGCATCTTTGCAAGTAAGAAAACAGTGAATATGGGTATCCCCTGTGGGGACAAGAGAACGATCACATGACTCATCATCAGTGCTATTCAAAAACATCCTGTGGTTCTCACTTTTCTCTCCCCATCCCCCGTTACCCCCATCCCACCCCACCCCCAAGATCCCAAATTTTCTCCCCGGCAATTTTGTCTACTTCCCATAGCCAAGAGGATAATTATATGTTTTTCCTTGGGTTCACCTTCTTATTTAGCTTCTTTAGGTTCACCAATTATATACTCCGTGACCATTATTTATGGCTAGAAACCAATTATGAGTGAGTACATCCCATGTTCATCTTTTTGGGTCTGGGTTACCTCACTCAGGATAGTGTTTTCTATTTCCATCCATTTGCATGCAAAATTCGAGAAGTCATTGTTTTTTACCTCAGCGTAGTACTCTAATGTGTATATATTCCACACTTTCTTCATCCATTCTTCCATTGAAGGGCATCTAGGATGTGAAAGGGCATCTCTTGGGTATATTCCCAAGAGTGGTATTGCTGGGTCCAGGGGTAGGTTGATCCCGAATTTCCTGAGAAACCGAAACACTGATTTCCAAAGTGGTTGCACAAGATTGCATTCCCACCAGCAATGGATGAGGGTACCCCTTCCTCCACAGCCTCTCCAGCAAAGGCTATCATTGGTGTTTTTGATTTTAGCCATTCTGACAGGTGTAAGATGATATCTCAAAGTTGTTTTGATTTGCATCTCCCTAATCGCTAAGGAGGTTGAGCATGACCTTAAGTGTCTTTTGGCCATTTGAACTTCTTCTGTTGAGAATTCTCTGTTCAGTTCAGTGCCCCATTTTTTAATTGGGTTAATTAGCATTTTGAAGTCTAGTTTCTTGAGTTCTCTATAAATTTTGGAGATCAGACCTTTGTCTGTTGCAGGGTTGGTGAAGATCTTCTCCCAGTCAGTAGGTTGCCTTTTTGTCTTAGTGACTGTGTCCTTTGCTTTACAGAAGCTTCTCAGTTTTAGTAGGTCCCATTTACTCAATGCTGCCCTTAATGTCTGTGCTGCTGGGGTTATACATAGAAAGCGATCTCCTGTGCCCATTTGTTGTAGGGTGCTTCTCACTTTCTCTTCTATCAGGTTCAGTGTGTTCGGACTAATATTGAGGTCTTTGATCCATTTGGACTTGAGTTTTGTGCAAGGTGATAGATATGGGTCTATTTTCATTCTTCTACAGGTTGATATCCAGCTGTGCCAGCACCATTTGTTGAACATGCTTTCTTTCCTCCATTGTATACTTTTAGCTCCTTTATCGAAAATGAGGTGATCATAGGTTTGTGGGTTAAAATTTGGGTCTTCTATGCGATTCCATTGATCGAGTTCTCTGTTTTTATGCCAGTACCACACTGTTTTCATTACTGAGAAGGGGAGGATGAGGGAAACTTGGGGAAACAGGATGATTGGAATAAAGGAAGGTTGGATAGGGGAGCACGGAAGCACAATTCTTAGTTAAGGGAGCCACCTTAGGGTTGGCAAGAGACTTGAACCTAGAGTGGCTCCCAGGAGCCCAAGGCGAGGTCCCCAGTTAGTTCCTTGGGCAGCTGAGGATAGGGAACCTGAAATGACCCTATCCTATAGCAATGCTGATGAATATCTTGCATATCACCATAGAACCTTCATCTGGTGATGGATGGAGATAGTCGCAGAGACCCACACTGGAGCACCGGACTGAGCTCCCAAGTTCCCAATGAGGAGCAGAAGGAGGGAGAACATGAGCAAGGAAGTCAGGACCACGAGGGGTGCACCCAACCACTGAGACAGTGTGGCTGATCTATTGGGTGCTTACCAAGGCCAGCTGGACTGTGACTGAAAAAGCATGGGATAAAACCAGACTCTCTGAACATGGCGAACAATGGGGGCTGATGAGAAGCCAAGGACAATGGCCCTGGGTTTTGATCCTACTTCAAGTTCTGGCTTTGTGGAAGCCTAGCCAGTTTGGATGTTCACCTTCCTAGACATGGACAGAGGGGGGAGGACCTTAGACTTTCCACAGGGCAGGGAACCCTGACTGCTCTTTGGACTGGAGAGGGAGGGGGAGAGGAGTGTGGGGAGGGGGAGAAGGGTGGGAGGAGGGGGAGGGAAATGGGAGGCTGGGAGGAGGTGGAAACTTTTTTTTCTTTTTCTCAATAAAAAATTTAAAAAAAAATCCTGTGGTCACAACCAGCACATTGAAATAGAAAAAAAAGCTAAAGAGCAAAGAAACCTATCATTATCATAGATGATACAATATGGAGTGGAGAAAACTCATGGTAGTCTACAGAGTTCAACCAATATGAAATGAAGTAGAAATGTGCTACATTTTATATAGCAATGAAAATATCTATATATTTATAAGGTAAATTTTGTATTAGCACTTGACATTATGAAGAAAATTTTCAACAAGTTTTTACAAGTTCAAAGCCAAAGTGGCAAACAAAAGATATAACAAATGACCTGGGGGTCATTGCAGGTATTGATTAGTTAAGATAAAAATTGGTTTTAGAAGAGATAATGTGGCATGAGCACAGGAGAGGTAGCCCCGCCCCTTGGTGGCAGCGCCAACAACACATCTGCTGGAACAATACCATGGGCACAGATGAGTTGACCCTGCACATCATGGAAGAACTGGCCCTCATCAGCCCACAGCACTGTGGTACAGGTTGTGGCATGGGGCCGCAGAGCTTTTCCTCCTCAGCTGATGGCTTCTGGTGTCAGAGCAGGTGGAGAAAGATTCATCCTCCCTTAGGGAGTTGACCACTGGAAATTTGACCAAACTCTAGCGAATATATGGACAAAATGGACTTTGGTGGAGAGGGGGAGATCACACAGGAAGGTAAGTGGGCATAGGACTGGCAGGTAAGCATGATTGGAGTACATGGACTGCCTTCAAGGGGGTTTAAAATAATCCTACTGAAAGTTTTATGTGATTGTATCTTGACTAAATTGACATATAAACTTGTTTACTCAGCAAAAAAGAAGAAATAATGATTTGTTATTGTTCATCATTAATAATAATACGATACTCTGGTAACTAATCTTGGTTGTCTACTTGATACATCCGAGAAGAGGAAACCTTATTCAAAAATTGCTTCCATAATATTATTCAGTAGGCATACCTTTGGAGCATTTCTTTGGGTGCTATTTGACATAAGAGAACCCAGTCCACTGTGGGTGGTGCCATCCCTAAAGAAATGAGCCTGGACTGTGTAAGAAAGGGAGCTGAATGTGAACCTGAGATCAAGCCAGAAAGAGAATTCTACCATTGGTTTTTGCTTCAAGTTCCTATCTTGAGTACCCACCTTAGCTTCCCCTTGATGATGGTCTAAAATAACCATTTTTCTTCCCAGTTTCTTTCAGCTATGGGATTTATCACAGCAGCAGAAGAGAACACTAGGTCAGAAATTCTTCAAACAGAAAGGTCAATAACCTACTACCTACTAAATTTAATATCCTTCTTAACATGCACGCATAAAATTTCAAATGCATACACAAATATAATACATTTCAAGTAGATTGTGGGTAATCAGTAAAAATAAATTAAATAAAAGGTTAAACAGATAAGAAAATCAGATCATGGGCACGATTACAGTAATGTAGGTATGTCAGTGTATGGTACTACCATGAATCAGCCAGAAATAGTCAATCTTTACCTCTGCACATACAGTACAGAAAAAAATCTAAACACAAGTTCTTTTTCATCAACCAGAAAGCTTCTCTGATAATTCAGTGATATGAGAGTTCTACAAAGTGTCATAGCTGTTACACAATCATGACAGATATACATGTTAAAATCACATGCCAGCTGAAGCCCCTTACCCTTTTGTCAAGGATTCTTTGTATTCTCTGACTAAAGCTGCCTCCAACCTCCCCCAAATCCCTGAATTCTTCTGAATCTCACCACAGTTACACATTTTCTATTTAAATCAGGATCTTTTTGGAATATTTTAAACACACATGCAAATGTAGAATTTTTTCAATAATCTAACACGTGCAATGGAATGCCTTGCCCAAATTAAAACTGTTTCTTCTTGCAACAAGAAGAGAGTGACATTTTAAGAAAAATTTTCAGCTTAAAAGAACAGTTTCTTGAGCATTTCAGTAATACTGGTGTTAAACAGTAGCATCCTGAATCAGATCCATGTAACATGTAAATCTTGTCATCTTTAAATTTGTTAGTTAATGGGAGAGGAGATCTTCATGAACAATTAGTCGAATATCTAAAAGAGTGAGAAACATTTAATGAACAACAGCATCGGTAAAAATTACCCCAATATCAAGAAAAGCAAATAATAGTAAAAACAACAAACCCCCCAAAAGTTTTTTATCTATGATGAAAACAGCATATAATTAAGAGAAACTCCAACACTTAGGATTAAAGTGAGAGTAGAGTCTTGATCAGCTTCAAAATGTAACTAATAAGCTATTAAATTATTTGCACACATTAATAAAGTTTAAGTTTCCTGCCAATTGCACATGAAATACCAATGGAGGCAATATAAACACAATTATACCCCAGTGCCACCTGAACCTCAACAATAAACTGGTTAACGGAGGACATTAATTCAGAGAGTGTTTAATATGACTCACTGCCAAGGAAAATTTTAAACAAGGTGCAATTTCATAGTTTATAGCTGACAGAGATTTAGAAGACTATTTCCCAAACTTGATAACAATACTCAAAACATGCATGGCACTACCTGTGTAAATCTTCAGACTGTTTTCTTCTAAGACACTAATAATAAAAGAATTCTATTACCCACTCTACACACCAAATTATCTTTATATCCTCCACACAGAAAAGCTACATTGCAGAAATCACCATCCTATAAAGAGACTATCAAAACATACACACACACACACACACACACAAAAACAGGACAAGGAAGTAAGGGTTCTTGCCTTTTAAGGGGGGAACACTATTTTTCTGAATTCTGTGATGTTTCTGATATTTTTTTCAGATTTTTAAATTTAGAATTTAGGCCAATGTTCTGTAACAGTTTCCTCTGAGATGGAAACATTTCATCATGCAAGGAAACTCTTTAAACAGGGTGGCAAAACACTCAAAACAGCTTCAGGAAGTCCCTGAAACTGAGCAGATTCACTAGACTCCCTCTCTACCAGAGTAAGCAATAAAAACTGTAAAACACTCTCAGACAAGCAAAACTGAAAAGAAGATTCTGAGACCAGACAGGTTGCCTGGAAGGAACAGAAAGCAACTGAGTTCCCTTGAAAAGGTTTAGACCAACTGAGGCCTGTAGCAAATACATTCTTCAAACTCTTGAGCTTCCTGCAGAATGTGCAGTGTGATACAAGTTCGCAGCTTTGTAAACTGGGTAGCCCACCAGCTTTAACGTTCGCTCTGATGATGCAGCTGAGCTCTCGTGAGTTATTTTTGCTCCTGTGAATAACCACAGTAAAACTCTGGTTCTCCAACCTAACTTGGTGGTTTGTGTATTTGGTCTGTCGTGGGTTCCCTGTCTAGGGGGAGAAGAGGTATGTGTAGCATCTCCCCGTGGAAACCTTTGTCACACAACATCCAGTGAGATGGCTTGGTACATAAAACACTTAGCAGTGTTTCCTGCTATGTCTGATGTCCTGAGATTGATCCCTGCAATCCACGGCAAAACAGCATCAATTCCTCTTCATTGTTCCTAACCTCTAAATGCATACCATGGCACACATATACCCCACACACTTACATACAAATAAATAAACATACTTATTTTTAAGGTTTATTTTACTTGTAATTGTGAGTTTATGTGTTTGCCTGTGTGGGGTTATGCTCACGTCCAGGTCCCATGAAGACCAGAGGAGGTGAAGCTAGAGTGATAGGCACTTGAGGGTTGCCCTTTTTAGGTGTTGTAAATCAAACTCAGTATGAACTCTTAACTGCTGAAGAACCATCTCTCTGGCCCCGTCATTGTTGTTATTGCTTTAATCTGTAATCTTGTTATGATCAATTTTCTCTTCAAAATGAGTATTCTCTGATGTACTTAATCAGTTTCTGTTTCTGTATTTTGTCACCAAGAAACATGCCACTCCAAATTATCACAACTATATCACACATCCCTCCAATATCTGGATGATATTGTGTGGAGTTTAACCCTGTCCTGTTGGAAGCACAACAGCTGTGTATGACCCCTTTTGAGAAGGGCTAGTCTGTTTCTGACTCACCCTTACCTGAGGCTTGAGACTCCAGAATGCTGATTTTTCTAGAGACCATTCTCTTCTTCAACTCCTTCTCCATCACCATGCAACTCCCACAAGGTGCAAATTTGGCAACATAATCATAAAGCAGTCAAGAACTTTAAGGTCCTAAGTGCACCACTCTCACTTTGATCTGGCAGGTCTTTACCATGTGGCACTTAGGCAATTTCAAGATTTGAAACTGTTTATACCCAGTATTTCTGGTTGTCTGGAGTGCAAAAGTCTGTCTGAACTGTTAGACAGCCACAGCCCTGGACATAAATTTTTGTTCACTTATTTTAAACCAGAGTTATAAGGAGCCTTCTACTCTAGCAGGTATGTTCTTGCTCTTCTCTTTTGAAAGACAGAAACAAACAAAACAACAACAACAAAAAGTTTATTAAGATTACACAGAAAATATATTTAAATACAAAATTACAGTTAGCAAGTGAGATGACTGCCCTGGCACAAAGTCCTCGATGGGATATCGTGCCTGTTTTAGAGACCTGGGCAAGCTACCAATCTGAACTGTGTTTTCATTTTTGCTTTTGTTCTCAGCACTTTATAGTAGGCACTTTCTCACATCATTAAAAACGCTTAATGAATGTTTCAGTTGGTTGTGCAATAAAAGTATATGTGTGCTCTAAATTACATCGTGATAATGTGTGCAATTCCCTTTATTAACGAATAAGCATCTGAGGGTGATAAAAACATGCATATGCTCACCTAGGCACTTCATTGCATGAAGTTCATCTCCATAGCACATCGATCACCAACCTGAAAGCCTCACTAAAGCCCTTGACTACAAACCATCCCCTCCCACTCAGTACTTTTCTCCCCTTAGGCAGCCACTGAGCAATTGGAGGAATTCCCCCAGGCAGTACCAGTTGTTCTATCTGGGGTCCAGTGTGCCTAGTTCCTTTTCTAATCTTTCCTTCACCCAGTAATGAGTAATGACTGTGTAAGAAGGAAATAGAAGAGGGTCAGAGCCATAGTTGGAAAAGAATGTGCTGTTCTCATGGCAGGACTGGAAGCTGCAAGGTACCTGTGTCCACTCTCCCATTTCCTAACCCTTCAACTCAGAAACTGGATGCTAACTTTAGAAGCAAAAGTTCCAAGAAAGAACCCTACTTTAGTGTAAAGCTAATTACTTGTCGAAAATTCAATCATTGTGGAGAAGGTGCAATGTTTGGGTCCATACACTAGCTACAATTTTTATTGGACTAGGTCTCATAGAAGCCATTCCTTATTCTTCTCTGTGTCTGGCCTAATAACCTTGTGACTAACTGGTAAAAACCTTTTAGAATGTAGTAAAAAAAAGTTTGTCAGCTAGCTTCTGAGGCCTGTACCAGAATTTCCCCTGCCTGCGTTGCTGTAAATGCCTATTTAATGTTTCCACCAGTGTTATTTTAAAATGCCTTAATTTATGACTTTCTCTGCTCTGCTGCTATAAAACTTCATGAACCCATATGGGAACATGGAATTTTGGGTGGCCTGATTCTGTGTTCCAAGGCTATGGTCCCTCCTATATAACTTCAGAATAAACTATCTCTTATGCACTTGCAGGTGAGAATTGTGTTTTGCAGCAACAACTTTGACAACCCATTGACCAAAGAATTTTCATGTCTCAGCCAAAATATCTATAAGGATGATTATTATTGATGCTTCCTATCCATTTAAAACCAAGACTGGGGGTGAGAGGAATAGAAGTGAGAATAATTCATGAACAGTAAAATCTACCCAAACCTTGGCCATCTTTACACTAAAACCTGGCCATAATGGCTGGAGTACCAGCAGTCTTATAGACCACATAACCTTAGAAGCACAGAGCTGAGATGGTTCTTAGAAAGGAGTTGTGCGTGTACACGGAATCAGCATGGCAGAACCAGCTAGGCTGAAGTTGACGTAATTTTATAGGATAAAGAACTAAATAGCCTCTACCTTTTACTGTACTTCTGTGCTATTATTTGAAATATGAACAAACAAATAAGAATGAGTTTAGGTAAAAACAGGAGGTGTATGAACAATACCAATACCTATTGTGGGAGGCCGCTAGTTTATTACCAGTAGCTCAGACCTGAAATAATCACACAGAAATCTGTACTAATTAAATCACCACTTGGCCTATTAGCTCTAGCTCCTTATTGGCTAGGTCTTACATCTTAATTTAACCCATTTTTATTAATCTGTGTATCACCACATGGCTGTGGCTTACCAGCAAGGTTCCCACTTGTCTGTCCCCAGCGGTGGCTGCATGGCATCTTGCTGACTCCGCTTACACTCTCTCTCTCTCTCTCTCTCTCTCTCTCTCTATATATATATATATATATATATATATATATATATACACATATATATTCCAGCTTGGTTATATTCTGCTAAGCCATTGGCTGAAAGCAGCTTCTTTATTCATTAACCAATAAAAGCAACACATAGACAGAGAACTTCTCACATCATTTCCCCTTTTCTATTTAAATAAAAAGGAAGGTTTTAACTTTAACATAGTAAAATTATATACAACCAAACAGGTATCAATCAAGAATAATAGTTACAGTATTTATATCTACTTTATTTTTTATCGTAACTAAGGAACACTATAACTATTTATTCTTCAACTACATCAAAGACTCCAGAAGGATATAATATTACCTAAGTAAACAGGAAGTGCATTATAGGCAACTTTCAAAACTCTAGAATTGAGAAAGACATCTTGCTGCCTGGACAATCACTCAAAGTTCTTCTGTAACATGGGGCTGAAGATATATATATATATTCCAGCCTGGCTATGTTCTGATAAGCCATTGGCTAAAAGCAGATTCTTTAACCAATAAAAGCAACATATAGACAGAAGGACTTCCCACACCAAATACCTTTAAGAGATTTTTATATATAAATAAGCAAAGACATGGGATAGACATTGGAAGGAATGCCGTGAATTTTGATTTCCATTTAAGGTAGAAATGCAATAGCACGTTATGTAAAAATAAGCAGACCCTAGTGAGGATAAAAGTTGACTAGGATTGAACAGAGAATAACTGAAACATAATGCTAAGTAAACCATGTTTTCAGGCCATAGTGATCCACATTTGGCTTCAGAATTACCAGTCTCTCCTTCCCTGTGAGGCTAGAGCTGTATTTTTATCACAGCTTGTTACAAGTACTTCAACTATTTGAAGAAACTATTTCTATTCCATTAATTTTTTTGCAGGACTTTTAACTTAGGAAAAGATGTTACCTAGTCTCTCCATATTGAAGTATCCATAATAATTGAATCTCTCAAAGACTTTAAGTCTGCCTTCCCTGTTGTGTTGCTCATTTTCAGTTGGGAAAGTAAAGAAATGGTCTCAGTGCTTGTAATACATGAGGAAGAGCATAAAATCTAAGAGGAAATGGCTCAGGGATGATATTTTCCATCTTGCGAATCAAATTGTACAGCATAGAAAGTTAATAAAGCAAAGAGAGTGTAGCACTTTGAACAAGAATGCCCTCCTTAGGCTTATACATTTGAATACCTGGGCACCAGTTGGTGGAAATATTTCAGAAGAATTAGGAAGCGTGGCCTTATTCAAGGAGATGTATCATCAGGGCTGAGCTTTGGGGTTTCAAAAGCCCATGCCATTCCAGTTGGTCTTCTCTGCATCCTGCTTGCAGATATGGATATAAGTTCTCCACTACTGCTATTGCACTGTGCCTGTCTGTCAGCGGCCATGCTCCCCACCATTATGGTCATGAACACTAACCCTCTGCAACCATAAGTCCCAAATGAAACATTTTCTTTTATAAGTTGCCTTGTTGACAGTGTTTTGTCACAGCAAAAGAAAAGTAACTAAGACAGACAGAAAGCTCTCCTTTCTTAATATAGTTCAAAATTACAATGTTTGACAGAATTGCTATAACTCCAAATAAATAAATCCACCCACAGTACTAATTAACTATTCACTCTCTGGGGTGAGCAGCATGGTATTGCCACCTGAATAACATGCTGCTTTTCTTTTACACTCTATCATATAAGATCCAAGAACCTTTTCAAAACATGTTTTTCACAACAAATAGGTTTGGGTAAGGATACTAAGAGTTACATTTAAAACCAATCACTGTGACTGTCAATCATCCCAATTGAGATGACCAGCAATGAACTGAGTCTATAGTTCCGGAGAGCAGGGATTATAAGGACAGATGATAAAATTTTTGGTGTCACCAGTCTTTAATATACCAAACTATAAGACACGTAGAATCAACTAGAGACTTAACACAATAAACAATAATGAGGCTAAGTCTTAAAGGTGGCCCCAAAGGATGGCATTTATAATTCAGAGAAAAGAGGAAATAGCTAAACTGAAAAAGAATAGCCTGCATGACAAAAGAAAAAGAGAAGAGTGGCATGTTCATGGTGAAGAGAGACTCTTCTAAGGGATTTGCCTTCGGAAATTAGTCAGGTAGAAAGAGAATGTGCCTGACTGCAGGAAATAGGAGTTATTAATGATTCTTGCACAGACACCAAGCATGAAAGGTTGAAGTAGAAAGCTCCTGGTGTGAGGGCAGGACAGAGTCTCATAGAAATCCACAATTCCAGCTGGAGTTTTTCTGCAAATATGAAAAGAAAGAAATTGATAATGGCAAGGAAGCTTGTGTTTGTTCTTTATCAAAAAGAAAGACACGTTACTTAATTTATGGGCAGGATCAAGAAGCAAGGGAGAAACTATGTGAAAGAAGGGGAAATTAAATTATTAAAAAAATACTAGGGAATAGAGACCTGATATAAAAAGAGCATGTGGTTTAGTGAGTGTGGCCTGACAATGAAACCCAAACAAAGAGATGATGTGCTAAATGTGAGCTTACAGACTTTGGGCTAACAGACTATAGTAAGACAGGGTCCATAAAATGATGAACCTCAAAGAATTAAATGCTGGGGGAGGAAAGGCTAAAATCCTGGTACCCAGTAAAAAACTTGCCTGGCAGGAAGGGATTTCATGGAGTTTGAAGAGCTTATATCACAGTCCAATTAGCATGTGTATAATCCCTATTATTTGTTGCATGTTTTGCATAAAACTGTATATAGCACATCTACCGGAAAGGCACTGAAAACCCAGGAGTCCTCCTCTCCTCAATATGATTAAGCTGTAAATAAATCCATTTTTGCTTTACCAATTTCTGGCTTCCAATTTCTTTTAAAATACAGGGAAACTGGGTGGTAGGTTTATGGACCTAAATGCAATATGACTAACTACACCTTAGTCATATTGAGGAGAGAAGGACTGGGAACATAGACAGTTTCAAAACAGCAATAAGAAATGTAACATGTAGAATATATAGACACTGAAGCAAGTGGAAGTTAGAAGTGGTGATGGGAGCTGGTGGGAGCTCTCTGGTTTATTTACTTAAGTTGTGAGTAGGTGAAGATCAAAAGAAACCATGAGAGGTTTAATGGTAGAAGGGAAAGAAAAGAATACCTACCTTAGACCAAGGAGCTGAAAATGAACCTCAGGTATTTGGTGAGGTTAAAAAATGTCCTTGAGAAGATTGATCATTAGAATACAAGGGAAAAAGTTAACACAGTTGTGTTTTATCATGCATGTTCTCAGCTTTGGCTCTAAGCTTATTGTTAGTGTGTTTCCCCCAGAAGTAGAAGCAGATCAGCCCTGAGGGTGTCTGCAAGCAGAGATTAAATGACCAGAAAATTAAAGTTTAGGTCACAAGAAGAAAAAACTGTGAAAAGTGATGAAAGATAAAAACATTAGAGTCAGAGAGATGGCTCAGCTGTTAAGAACACTCATTGCTCTTGCAAAGGACCCAGGTTTGGTCCCCAGCACCTACATGGTGCATCTCCAATTCCAGAAGATCTGATGCCCTCTTCTGGTCTCTGCAGGCATCTGCATGTCCACAATGCACATATAAATACTTAGCTACATATGTGATGTGGGAGTCCCCCCTGTATGCTATGAATATCATTGGTTATTAAAGAAGCTGCTTTGGGTCTACTGTAGCACAGAATAGGGCAAGGCAGGAATTCCAAGCAGATAGATGTAGAGAGAGAAAGTAGATGGAGTCAGTGAGATGCTGCATGAGACAGATGCCAGTAAACCACAAGCTTCGTGGTAAAATATAAAATAATAGAAATGAGTTAATTTAAGATGTAAGAGCTAGCTAGATATATGCTTAAACTATTTACCAAACAGTATTGCAAATAATAAAGTTTCTGTGTGATTTTTTTTCGGGTTTGGGTACACAGGAACAAATGAGCAGCCTCAGAATACACATATACACACCCATAAAATATAAAATAAAATCTATTATTTAAGATAAAACAGTAAATGACTCCATATACACAACAAAGAAACACAAAAAGAATACATGAGTTAACAAAACAGTACAGCCACTCTGAAAAGTACTAATTTCATAGTAATAAACTGCAATGGGAAAAATGAAAACTAAAATTTGACCCACCAAATGTTCCAGTTGTAACACTTCTGGGTATTTACCTAAAAAACTGTGTGTTATTATATATCAGAGATACTTGCATATCACCGTTTATTGCAGCACTCACTATCCAAAATATCTAAGTTACAAAAAGAACCTCACTACCCAACACCCAAATAAACAAACCGTGAGATATATACACAGTAGAATCTTCTTGTCCTTAAAGAAGGAAATTATGTCCTTTGCAGAAAAATGCAACTTCAGATAATCATAGCAAGTATTAAAGAAAGATACCATAAATTTTCTCTCTCATCTGTGGTTCCTAGGTTTTATATTGATGTATATAATCATAAACACAAAATATATAATTGTATGCACAAAAAGAGATGCAAAAGTGACTAATTCAGGGAAAAATGGTACTGGTGGGAGGGAGAAGGAAAAGAATAAGGTACACAGCAGAAAATAGTCTGACACCCTCTCCTGGCCTTCTCAGGCATTACATGCATACAGTACACAGACATACACGTGAGCAAACTACATTTCTTAGAAAATAAAAAGAAAAACTGAGAAAGGGGAGAAGTGCTTCTTTCTGTTTTTGTTTTGGGGGTTTTTTGAGGTTTTTTTTTTTTTGGTGGTGGGGTGGTTTTTTTTTTTGGTTGTTTTTTTGTTTTGTTTTGGTTTGGTTTGGTTTGGTTTTTCAAGACAGGGTTTTTCTGTGTTACTTTGAAGCCTGTCCTGGACCGAGCTCTATAGACCAGGCTGGTCTCAAACTCACAGAGATCCCCTTGCCTCTGCTTCTTTCTGGCTTACAGTTCCTGGACGGGTTGTGAAGTAAATCATGGCAGAGAAGGCATAGTGGCAGGATCAAGAAGCCAGCCGGTCACACTGCATCCATACTCAGGAAGGAGAGCTTGTGACAGGAAGTTGGGTCAGACTCAAGACTTGCCATCCTGTCCACAATCTCCCCAAACAGTGCCAACATTCAGGGACCAAATATTCAATGTTTAAAGCCTATTGGGGACATTCACAGTGAAACCACACCACAGCAGATATATGTCATATAAATGCGTACAAACATGTGTATGTGTGATGGTCATGATGATAACACAGTCACCATCTCATAATGACCATCAAGAGGAATAAGCTATATGAGGAGAGACCCGTGGCTATTAATGATAAGAACACCCAGATATGTGGCTTCAACAAGTTTTAATTAAGACCACACTCAGACTTAGTAACAAGTTGTCAGTCACTGTCTAACACAATTTCACATTCATTTCTGATCATGCCATACATCACTGCAGGGCTTATTGAGTTAAGGCCTATTCATAGACGAATTGATCTGAGCATATCAAAGTTTATTACTTATTCATGAGGAGGCTTCCAAGCACCCCTCATTTTTCAATATTAGCTGTATATATGAATCCCATGGAAGCTTTCAATATCCTGGGGTTTGGAACTCACCTCCAGGGATTATGATCTCGTGGCTCTGGAGGGAATCTGCAGAGAGCTAGTTGTAAAACATACTCTAAAGTGCTTTAAATGTGCGCCAGAGTATGTGCCACTAAGGAATACCTGCCAGTTAGACATGCCATTGGAGAAGGGGGCTTACAAAGGAAATCCCTAGAACCTTTCATTTGGCACAGACACCTGCTTTGGGCTCTTCTTTCTGCAGTTATATTCATTAGCGACAGTGTTAAATTGGTAGCACGGGGGATTCTAGGTCATTTCCCATAGTTATCAGATGCTAGCCATTAACTGAAACTCACACATAGTACATGGAGACACAGCGATAAGTAAATTGATCCGTGGCTATCAATTAAGCGTTCTGAGCCACAAGGAGTTATTTCTTGACAGGAACTAATTAGTCAGTAAATAGCCTGTCTATATCAGGTGAAGGCCAGTTTAAACAAGGCCTTTTTTTTTCTCAACCAGCTGAGGGTAGATTTTTTTTTTCTACCAAGCCTTTAAAATTGCTGAATATTCAGTCTGCTGAAGATTTGGTATTACTTACCTTCTTGACTGACAACTCCAGACACTTCTTAGGGAAGTGTTACTATGTTGTCAAGACATTAACTCCTTGTGCAATCATAAGGATTGATTCTCCTATTGCCTAAACTCCAACTAATCTGGGGCTGAAGAGAAGACTCGGAGGTTTAGAGGACATACTGCGCTTCCTGAAGATTTGAGCTCAGCTCCTAGCTCCCCGGTCAGGCAGCTCACAATCACCTATAATTCTAGGTGCAAGAGTTCCAACACCTTCTTCTGATCTCTGCAAACATTCACACGTATTTGGCCTTCACTCGCACAGACAGACAGAAACACCTACATCTAAAGTCACAAAAATAAATACGTTTTAAAAACATACACACACAAACCTTTCGAATTTCATCTGGCGCATCATTTGGTCAAAGTTCTTTCTGGGCCACAAAATGAAGATCATACCATATCTTAAGAATCTAAGTAGTTAAAAGGCCTAAGAATGTGACTCCTCCCAGGATCTAAATATTACCTGGTATTAAGTAAAGTAATCAAAGAGTTGAATGGTATTGGGTAATGCTGGAGTTTTAAGTAGAGATGCAGTATGATCAAATGTGTTTTTACAAATAAATTTCTTTATCTTCCAAAAGATAATGAATGGAAAAGGAAAGAAATCGGTATAAGAAGATTAATTCAGCAGTGAAAAATGTCTTTTGCCTACATCAGTGGTGGTGGAGATGGGAATGATGAAAACAAAACAAATTCAAAACACATTTAGTGGCTTCTAGTCAAATATGGCAAGCCCTGTGCTGCCCTTCCTCCTAGTGAGTCTCCAACAGCCAAGATGGAAGAGAGGAATTTGCCATGAAGGTAATAGCAATAAAAGTGTCCTGAAGATGAGAGGACACATATGCTCAATGAAGCAGAGAGGACTGATGTGGTGGAACACAGTCACTGACATGGCCTCCTAAGGTAGGCTCCCAAAAGTGGGGCCTGAGGTAGTACAGTTGTCCCAAAATATTTCAGTGTGTTGGCAGGGCCCAAATGAGTTACAGATGGCTCCGTTTTCATAACTAAATGCCACATCCATTTACAACCATCTACTTTAATCTCTGCATCTCTCAAGCTGCAGCTTTTTCTGAGGAGGGTCTAGTCCCAAATCCTTTGTCAACACCGTCCTGTTTACAAGGCAACTTTACTCTCCCTGCTACTCTTTGTCCACCTAGCATAAGCTCATCCCTCAAGTCCAAGCCAGAATCTGCTCCTCCCTGAATCCTGCCCCACTTCTAATCACAAAGTCACAAGCTTTCCTTCTCTTTCAAAAACACAACCCAATTTATAATCACGCTTGCTTCTGTCTTTGTGTGACATCTGCCTTGAAATGCTGGGGATGGCCAATAGATAACTGTTGAATAAACGAACTAAAGAAATACATTAGACAAAAACTAGTCAAGCTGCGGTGCTGCTTTTGGAAGCTGCAGCTTGTAAAGGGACGGGTTTAGCAGTTTTCCACACAGAGCATACAATAGGTAAAGAAGGCATTGCTTCCTAATATCACACAGATCTGTCTTCAAGGGGAAGTCGTCTGGGTGTAGACCTTTCTTATAACTGGAAAGAAGCAACCCCTTCTCTCCTCTGAAAGGCTAAGCAGCTAATAAACCCTATGAGAAATGCATGCAATCTAGTTGTACCTTAAGCCAAAGATGACAAAGGGACCAATAGAGTTTGTCAGGTTAGACATTACCCATCTTAGCAAGAAATAATGTGTGTTTCATCCTGAGTAGGAGTCTCAAGGACAGGCAGCTCAGAATCAGGAGCACTGAGGCTTGTGGGTAGAAATCCTGTCTGCTTCCCCAGATTATTGCAGCTGACATCCAAGATAATGTGGCAAGCTGAGGTAAGTTAATGATGAAAGGTTAAAATATGAGACACTAATTCAGTTAATCATAGCGCATTCATTTTCAAGCCATTTGTGATCCATTCATTTCCAAGATGAGGCTGTTTCAATGGCACCATAGCTCATCATTAACACCTGTGAGAAGTCAGACTCCCTAATGGGGTCAGCCGAGATACTTAGGGAGAAAAGCAGCACCTTTTGCTGGCTCCAGGGTTGTGTTGGATAGAAACACTTTTCCTCTTTAATCAATTTCTCAGCCATAGTCAGATGACTGGCATTGTAAGAATTTCAAGGCCATAAATTTGTTATCTGGAGTTCACACAAGATTTTTCTGCTTACGTGGGAGCTGAAGCTGTCTCCTTGGAAAAATCACGAACAAGGTAAGATTGAGATTACAGAAGGAAAGAAGCATACATAGCAGTCAGCAATCAACATTCTCCAAGCCAACCAAAAGGATTTGTTGGCCCTTGACAAGTGTTGTGCACAAAACGAGAGAATGATTTTGCAGGCATACAACTCTTGGGTTCAATGGAATCTCCTGCCTCAGCCCCTGAGTATCTGGGACCACAGGCCCATACCATCAGGTCCCATGACCCAACACTTTTGTGTATTCATGCCTTTTTTGAAGTCTAAATGGACAAGACAGTAAAACTTTTACTTAATCTTTGGAAATTCTAATAAAATATAGACTAACAGATGTCCCAGAATGAACTCATTGAAGAGTCTCATTTGCCTACTGCTAGGCTTCCTGAGCCTCCTTATTCCTCAGGGAACAGTGAGTATGCTATCCGTCCTTTCCACAGCCCCAAGATGCAGGACAATCAGACACAATAGGGAGTCAAGTCAAAGCAGGAACTCAGTTTATTTCTGGGAGTGGCAGCTTATATAGGTTATGTGACATCTGTGATGTGGGAGTAACTCCAGCCAATGAGAGGCAGCCAAACCCTCCCTCTGGCTGGAGGGGCATCTACCTAGTTTTCGCTGTCTCATCCTTACTCAAACTCAAGCCAAGCTTTTGTCTGTCCTACAGGCCTCGAAATATAGGCCCTGAACTTGAGCCAGGCTTTTATCTGTCCTATAGGCCTCGAGGTAATGGTCCTGAGATAATTTTGGCCCAACACCCACCACTTCTGTAATAAAACTGAGCCAAGTGAAAACTGACCAGGCTCATATCAGGAGACACCAGTCGCAAGTTGCTTCTGTGCAGTGGGTCAGATAAGGAGAGTCAGAATAAGAAAGAACAGACTGTTTGAAAGAAGGAGGAAGGACTTCAAGATTTCCCAGAGGTGGTGAGAGAACAGGGGAAAGCACCAAAAAATGACAGAGGCAGCACTTGGGAAAGAAACCAAATCAAGCGTAGGTGCTGCTGTGCCACTCCACGGGTGAGGAGAATCCACAACTGTATCCCACACTTAGGCCAAGCAGCTCTGTGGAGAGACTGTGAGAATCCTCTTAAATAAGCCTTGTTGTGCTCGTTGGGTGAGATGGTGAAGCCTCGCCTAGAAATGGAGTTTCACCTTAACTTACCTGCCATGGATATAAACTACTTCAGTTTCCCAGGAATGAGCCACAATCAATCCCTTCAGCCCGTCTCTACAGCTCTTCACAGAATGAATTGACTTTGTTTGTTCATTATTTTCTATCTGAATTGAATGTATTCTGATTCCCCTTTTTAAAGTTCTTTGATATAAATGAGTACTTTCCATGAGTATACAATGGATTTATTTTGGGGTCAAGTTGTAGGATCATGTCCAGTGTTAAAGACTAAGGACCAAGTAGGGACTTCTCTTCCTGCCCTATGTGGGCATATTGTAAAGCTTCCTATTTTTGTTATGCCCATAGGCATCATTGGGCAAACAGGCTTTTTTTTTTTGTCAGAGGGCAACAATGAATGCAGAGTTTCCTGTCTGGTCAAAGGGCTGAGAATAAGTGACTGATGAGCATTGAGCCCTATGCCGGACATCTACATCTCCACCACCACCCATCCGAGGCCCAGGAAACATTGTAGAACAGGGTATAGAAAGGATTTATCAGTCACAGAGTCAATGGAGAGGAGTACTATGAAATTTTGCCATTCAGGTATAATGTAGTCTAGAGCCACTCCACCCTGAATGCATCTAATCTCATCATTGGCCGTTGCAACCTGAACATACCAGCACAAGACTGGACCCTTTAGCATTCTGCCATGAATGGAGAAGAAGCTCAACAGGTTCCATCCCTTGCTAGCGAGGTGTTAGCTGCTAATGGTTGCTGAAGGAGGGAGTGTCATTTCCTTTAATAGTAAATCTGCCAGGGGCATTGGGAAGAAAAAGAGTTCAGAGGTAAAGGAAAGGTAATAATAGAGAGTGATGTGGGTGAATAGAACCACAGCACATTGTATGTCCTAAGGAAACTGTAGAAAATCAAACATTTAAGAAAAAATTCTGACCCCTCTCTAATGCTCGCACCTTTCTCTTCTCTGATCCTGTGACAAGCGTGATATCTCAGATCAATTGTGCTTCTGAACTCTGTCTACAGGCACACTTGGGGGCTTTCTTCTTGCTCATTTTCCATGAACATTTCATAGAGTTCTAATTTCAAAAAGTAAATATAATTTCATATCACACACATAGAGCAAATGCACAGACAATCTCTTTGATGAGAGGGCAGAAGTTAAATGCTAGCTGCTGTCTGATAGGCACTCATCTTGTCAAATCAAGAAATTTCCCAAATGAACGACAGGTGATGGAATATTGGAATGGGGAAACTCCCTTAAGATAAACATCAAGAATATGATATGTTTGGGGTAGGGAGAGAATTGAGACATCTTGAGAGTTAAATTTTCTTCATACTAAACAAAACTTTGTTAATCTGTGTATTCTATATCTGAGTATGTTTTCACAGTGGAAAGGTAACAGTAGCAAGAGACCTGTTCACATTTCACTGAATCAGCCTTCAGCAGGGATTCTCTTGCATTTATCCATTAAAACAGCACACAAGAAATGCCAACCACTGAAATCATATTTCTGTAATTACAGAAAATACTCGTGATGCATTTGTTTTCTGCATTATTTTTGGCACATCTCAAAAATCTCAGGCTTCTGGGCAGTGTTTTTCTAGTGAAAGCCATTAAGATTTTATTGTAAGTAATTTCCTGGATCTAGGATGTTTTTGTCCTTGCCTTTGACCCCTAGGATTAAATTTCAGAGGTAAAATTTCTTTCTTGAATCAGTAATGGGTCTGACAAAATGGTCATGATAAGAAGTAGATATCATATTTTTTAAATAGTAAATAAGAAATAATCATTTCAGGAAAGAAGTCAAAGCAACTAAACTGCATACTATCTGTGTGCTAGACCATTTAGCAGGCTTGTATTCCCTCTACCTCAGCTAAGCATTATCTCAACATGATATATGCTGCAAGCTTGGATTCATTGGTGACTGATGACATGGAACACACCCTACTAGGAGTCCGGAACTCTCAGATGTCTACTGAATAGTCAGCTTTAGAAAGATTTGAATTTTATTAAGAAATGATTTCCAGCCTCTAGGCTTTCCATGCTCTAAGTAGCCTATCTCCATATTGAACTCATCTATCTGAAGCCCTGGAAGCCAATGCAGAAACTCACAGCTCACCAAACACAGAGAATAGGTGTCAGTGGGTGCTCAGCCGCAAATAGGACATCTGTATAGCACACACTCTAATGCTAGAGACCATCACGGAAGAAAGAGAAGAAAGATTATAAGAGCCAAAGGTTGAAGGGAAGCCAGGACAAAACAGTGTCTTGAAAACATGAAGGGACCCATGCATAGATAAACTCACAACATTTGTGATTGCCTACATGAGACCTGTACAAGATCAAACCAGTCAACATTTCAGTATGATAGAGGGGTGTCACAAGCCTCATCCCTGGCTGAAGAGCCAGTGACAGCTTATGAATGCTAGGGAAGAGATAAACTTCTGGAAGGGTGTAGTCCCCGGTAGATCAGCGATGGTCCCATGGATGGTCCATACCCATGATTATATGGACAGCACAAATTGGACTCTATGAGTTATAAAAAGAAATGTATGAAGTTGCAAGGAGGGTGGGTGTAAGTGAAAATGTATTCAATCGGTATGCTAAAATAACCAGACCAGCTCAAAACAACAGATATAATTTAATAATTGAAAAAACGGGAAACTCACGCTACCAGAGAAGGTCCGAAGTCCAAACAGTTCAGGTGAGCTCCGCGTGCAGAGAGCACAGGCACCTATCTACCCCCATTTATCCACTTGGCTCCCGGTGGCCACACCCAAGCCAGATGTGATTGGCTGAGCTTCCCCATCATCTCCCCCTTTTGTCTAAACAAGATCGAACCAAACCCAATACAACTATATACAATAAGAACAGATACCAAATATAAAATTACAAGCAATAAACAATATTAAGCAAGAAACACATAACAAACGTTTTACTAAGCATTCTATTTCAAGGAGTCTAAATAATGTATTGAAATTAAGTTTAGCTAAATCATGATGAGGGAAACTACAATTATCTAATCTGGGAGGAGTTGGGTGAGTGGATAGTAATAGGATCAGGATTGTAGGCATACATGAAATTCTCTAAGAATTAATAAAAAGTTATATATTTCAAAAATACTGGGGTCTAGTCTTAGAACCTATAAATTTCTCTGTATAAAGTGCAAGAGTAGACATATATATAACTATGGATTCTGACATGATCCTTATATTTAGTCATATATCTCAGTAAAAAGGGTATAAGACTATGTCACATAAAAATAGGAGGGGATGACACTCATAGAGAAATGGTTTGACATGAAGAAAGAATCTGGGAACAAGTCAAAGACTGCAACAACCAAGAGACTGGAAAAGTCAGCAAACAGATTCTCCCCTGATATTCCCCAAAGGGATGTAGTTCCTGGGGCACCCACATTTACACCCACATTCTCCTGCCATACACCGTATTCAGAAATAGAATAAATACATGGTTTCGGCCATCGATTTCACACCAAATTTTTCTAACATCCTGTTTTGGTTTTGTAACATCCTTCCTATGGCTGTGATAAAAAAAAAAAAACACTCTTATTTAGCTTACACTTCCAAATTGCAGACTACCATTAAGGGGAATCAGGGGAAAATCTCAGGAAGAAATCATGGAGGAATGTCAAGTGTTATCCTGTTCATAGACTCATACTTATCTAGCTTTCTTACATAGCCCAAGACTACTTATGTAGGAGGAAAGAGCTGCTTGTTGGGTCCTGGATGCTTGGCCCCAAAATAATGACACCGAAACTGTATTAATTAAATCACTGCTTGGCCCATTAGCTCTAGCTTCTAGTTGGCTAACTCTTACATGTTAATTTAACCTATTTCTATTAATCTGTGTATTGCCACGTGGCTGTGGCGTACTAGCTAAAGTTTCGGTGTCTGTCTCAGGTGGGGCTACGTGGCTTCTCTCTGACTCTGCCCTTCTTTCTCCCAGCATACAGCCTAGCTTTCCCGACCTAGTCCTGTTCTTCCCTGCCATAGGTTCAAAGCAGTTCTTTATTCATTAACTGATAAATGCAACACATAGACAGAAGGACCTCCCACACCATACCTACATAGGTAATGGTGCTGCCCACAGTGGGCCAGGCCCTCCTACATCAGTCAGTATTCAAGCCAGTCTCCCCACAGGGATGGCCACTGGGCAATGCCTCAGTTGAGCCTCCCTCCTCAGGTAATTCTGGGCTATGTCAAGTTGGACAAAGCTAAGACACAGTCACAGAAAACAAATATGGTATCAATACTATACCAATCAAGGACCCATTCAACAACAGACAAGACAAGGAGTGAAGTAATAGAACTGTCAGAATGTGGAGTTTGTGGTAATATATTTCTACTCCCACTTTGGGAAGGCAAGAGAAGCTAGCCCCTCTAATTTAAAGAGGCTCCCCAACAAGAACTTTAGTAAAGGGAGCCTGTAGTAAGAAGGACAGTGTAAGAAACATCTCATTCTTGCCCTTTTTCCTCCCAGGCAAAGGAAATTCTTCATAAATTTCCCAAAAAATACAGCAGAGAACAAGGAGGAGCTGGCAACATGTGGATCCAAAGAACAAAGCAGAGGACATCAAAACAAGATGTCATCCTTTGTGATTGCAATGACTCCTTTAACCACTGGATTATTCTGCTCTGCTTCAGCCCTCATGCACCACCCTAACTACCTTCATTGCTGTGTACCCCATTCTCTGATTAAGTGATGGGCAAATCACTTAATAAATGCTTATTGTACCAAATTGACAAAATTTTTCATAGAAAAAAAAATAGAGATTCTACACTCCCATTCCCTAGTTTATTCAGTGCTGTTTCCTTTGGCAAACTTTTCTCTGGGGTCCAGAATGAATGACCTAATTGCCACCAAGCCCTGCTCTTCCTGGCTCCACAGTTCTTACGCATGCTTCCCACACATCAGAAACACTTTATTCTGTGCCCTGCAGACATGCACAAGCATGTAGATGCCATGGTCACCTACTTGCTGCTTGTTTTTGCTTATAAAAAGATAATAAAATCTTCCTCAAATGTCATTTCTTTCAATACCATGTTTTCCTTATTCAAAAGAAGAGACGATTTTAGACTTTCAAATAAAGTAATGTCTGCATTTTTGACTTATGAGATTAGCCATTCATAAATGTGCTCTATGTTGTCTTATAAGACATATCATAGAGGGCTTGCCTAGTGGGAGACAGAAGGTAATGGAGGATAGTAACGGGTCTCCGCAACATTTCTTACGTCTCCAGCTTTCATCTTTAGTTTGCCAATGTGGGGCATTTTTTCAGGACTTAGAGCAAGTTGAAATGACATTTTAATATAACTGGATGTAAAAGAGAAAAAGGAGACAGAATACCATGGTAGCATGTACACTAATCAGGTTCTATAGCATTTTAATAAAAGTCATATTAGAGGGAAAATGCTAGATGCAAAAGAGCTAAAAGGACATATTTTGCTGCAAAGTTATTGCCCCTTAACATCAGAATCAGCATTTAAAACACTCCGCAGCTATGATTATCAGAAATAGTTAGCTACACCTGTGACAGTTTTTGAAATTTACTGTCCCATTTCACTAAGGCATCACCTAAAAAGGGAATCGTGAGCTGTGTATCTCTCCCCAAGGACTATTATCAGGGATGGTATGAATACCTAATAGATTGGCTTTATTGCTGTCAGAAATAAACACATACTTTCGTATATAAAAGCTAGGGAGCTCAGTAACTATATTTTGCAAATAACTATAGAACCATAATGACATCCTAGAAAGAAAAAGACCTCATATATGAATGCCTTTAGAAATGTTCAAGTTCTTTAATATTTGAATTGCTTATAAATGTTTATCTGAGTTATGTTTTTCTTCCAAAACCTATGAAGCTTACTTCAATGCAAGGCATAAGTCAATATTTGCATATGGATGTGTATAAACACAGCTTTGCTGCTGATTCATTTAGATGCAATGGACAGAATAAAATATATATTTTCTAAAGGAACATCCTTTTGGCTATTCACTGAGGGCTCAAAAGCAAATGGATGTTCAATGTTTCATATCTATCTAAACCAGTGGGGACTTAATAGCTGCATTCTCAAGGAAAAAAATATTTTAAAATGAAGAACCCAGTGAATTATGCAGAACTAAAGCAGCCTGCATTCTCTGAGCGTGGAGTCACCCTCTGCTTTGGCAGGCCTCCTTTAGGCAGTCTTACAAAAGCAAGACTTCAGGAAGGTTGTTACTTAATTTTCTGAGAAAAGGCCATACTGACATCCAAAGGGACTGTACCAGCTTGCACTCCCAGCAGCAATACAGGAGTGTTCGCTTTACCCCACAACCTCTTCAGCATAAGCTGTCATCAGTGTTTTTGATCTTGGCCATTCTTTCAGGTGTAAGATGGAATCTCAGAGTTGTTTTGATTTGCATTTCTCTGATGACTAAGGATGTTGAACATTTCCTTAAGTGTCTTTCAGCCATTTTAAATTTCTCTGTTGAGAGTTCTCTGTTTAGGTCTGTACTCCATTTTTTATTGGAGTATTTGTTCTTTTGATGACCAATTTCTTGAGTTCTTTGTAAATTTTGGAGATCAAACCTCTGTCTGATGTGGGGTATATATCCAAAGGATGCTCAATCATGCCATAAAGATATGTGCTCAATTATGTTCATAGCAGCATTGTTTGTCATAGCCAGAAACTGGAAACAACCTAAATGCTCTTTGACCGAAGAATGGATAAGGAAAATGTGGTACATTTACACAACAGAGTATACACAGCAGAAAAAAAATGACATCTTGAATTTTGCAGGTAAATGGATGGAGCTAGAAAACATCATTTTAAGTGAGGTAACCCAGACCCAGAAATACAATTATCACATGTACTCATAAGTGTTTTTAAACATAAAGCAAAGAAAACCAGCCCACAAATCACAACCCCTGAGAACCTAGACAAAAATGGGGACCCTAAGAGAGACATACATAGATCTAATCTACATGGGTAGTAGAAAAAAACAAGATCTCCTGAGTAAATTGGGAGCATGGGAACCTTGAGAGAGGGTTGAAGGGGAGAGGAGAGGCAGGAAGAGGAGCAGAGAAAAATGTAGCGCTCAACAAAATTCAATAAAAAAAATAAAAAAAGTGTGGGTCTCTGTCTCTACCTCCATCCATCACCAGATGAAGGTTCTATGGTGATATGCAAGATATTCATCAGTATGGCTATAGGATAGGGTCATTTCAGGTTCCCTCTCCTCAGTTGCCTAAGGAACTAACTGGGGACATCGCCTTGGGCTCCTGGGAGCCACTCTAGAGTCAAGTCTCTTGCCAACCCTAAGGTGGCTCCCTTAACTAAGATTTGTGCTTCCCTGCTCCCCTATCCAACCTTCCTTTATCCCAATCATCCTGTTTCCCCAAGTTCCCCCCCCCATCCTCCCCTTCTCACTTTTCTCTCCCCATCTCCCTTACCCCCATCCCACCCCACCCCCAAGATCCCAATTTTTTCCCCTGCAATTTTGTCTACTTCCCATAGCCAGGAGGATAACTATATGTTTTTCTTTGGGTTCACCTTCTTATTTAGCTTCTTTAGGATCACCAATTATAGACTCCATGACCTTTATTTATGGCTAGAAATCAATTATGAGTGAGTACATTGCATGTTCATCTTTTTGGGTCTGGGTTACCTCACTCAGGATAGTGTTTTCTATTTCCATCCATTTGCATGAAAAATTCGAGAAGTCATTGAGGGACGGAGATAGAGACAGAGACCCACACTGGAGCACCGGACTGAGCTCCCAAGGTCCCAATGAGGAACAGAAGGAGAAAGAACATGAGCAAGGAAGTCAGGACCACGAGGGGTGCACCCACCCACTGAGACAGTGGGGCTGATCTATTGGGAGCTCACCAAGGCCAGCTGGACTGTGACTGAATAAGCATGGGATAAAACCGGACTCTTTGAACATGGCGGACAATGAGGGCTGATGAGAAACCAAAGACAATGGCACTTGATCCTACTTCATGTTCTGGCTTTGTGGGAGCCTAGCCAGTATGGATGTTCACCTTCCTAGACATGGACGGAGGGGGGAGGACCTTGGACTTTCCACAGGGCAGGGAACCCTGACTGCTCTTTGGACTGGAGAGGGAGGGGCAGAGGAGTAGGGAGAGGGGGAGAAGGGTGGGAGGAGGGGGAGGGAAATGGGAGGCTGGGAGGAGGCGGAAACTTTTTTTTTCTTTTTCTCAATAAAAAAATTAAAAAAAAAATAAAAAAATAAAAGCAAGACTTCTAGCCGGGCTGTGGTGGTGCATATCTTTAATCCCAGCACTTGGGAAGCAGGGGCAGGTGGATCTCTGTGAGTTTAAGGCCAGACTGATCTACAGAGCAAGTTCCAGGACAGGCTTCAAAGCTACAGAGAAACACTGTCTTGAAAACCTGAAGAGATAAAACAGCAAGACTTCTTGTTCTCAGCAGCCATGGCACTTTTCTGAGTCCCAAGGTGACCCACAGAGGTCACACTTAATGCTAACTAGAACTAAATCAACTCATCACAATTAACCGTGAGATATAGTAAAACTAAAGGCTTCCAGTCATCTGGAGAGATGTAAGCATCATGGAATGCCTTGTCCCCAATTCATCCTGATTGTAATACAAAAGCCTGTGTTCCTGTACTTTAAATATCCAAACTGCTCTGCCTTCTGTCTTCTTTCTTAAATCAACACCACCACCCCCGGGTGTGTTTGTGTTTGTGTGTCTGTCTGTCTTTCTGTGTGTGTCTGTGTGTGTCTATGTATGTGTCTGTGCATGTTGTGTGTGTGTGTGTGTGTGTGTTTGTTGGTAGGCTTGCACATGCCTAAGTGTGTGTATGTAGATCAGAGGATAACCCAAGTGTCAGTCAGTCAGATCTTTCTACCTTGTTTGGGACAAGTCAAGTGGGGTCTCAATGCTCTTCACTGATGCTAACCCGTAAGCTTCTGGGAATTATCATCTCTGCCTCCCACTCAGTGTATGGGCATTAGGCTCACAGCCACATGTTTATGCACAGATTTTTTACATGGATTCTAAGAATGCAAAGTCAGGTCCTAATATTGCTGGGAAAACACCTTATCCATTGAGCCATCTGCCCAGCCCCTCCATCCTCTCTTTGTGGGTTCAAAATTATCTGACTTGCCGGCCATGTTGGCACACCTAATCCCAGAAGGGGAAGCTGAGGCAGGAAGATTTTCACTCTGGCCAGCCTTGAATACATATTAAAATTCTCTAAATAAATAAATATTTCCTGATATTCAAAAACAAAGCCAAACCAAAGATGTAAAATCAAGATAATAATACAAAGGACTAGTGGGCATGTTTGAGAATAGTACACTTGATAGAGGGAGTCAGTGACTCTGGTCAAGAAGTTTAAGAGAATATTGGACCCCTCACAGCAAAAGAGAGTGAATATTTTCAAGTTTTCCTGTATAACTTAGCAATTTCTGTTTTATGTTAATACTAAGCATTAGGATTCATGGCTACTAGGGAAAATAAGATCAGAAGTAAATTCCTCACTTCAAAGTTTCCCAGCCTACCAGGAAACAACGCAGGAACATGCCTTATATTACCTGCAAGACCAAAACCGGAGCCTGGATAGGCCAGAGACCTAGGATAGAATCAAACAAAACAGGCAAAAAAAAATCAATGAAATGATTCCTAATGATATTCTGCTATACTCAAAGACCAGAGTCTAGCATAATCATCCTCAGAAAGGCTTCAGAAAGAAACTGATAGGATCAGATGCAGAGACCTGCAGCCAAGCATTAAGTCAAGCTCAGGAAATCCCAAGGAAGAAGGGGAGGAAGGATTGGAGGAATCCGAGGAATCGGGAACACCAGGAGAACATGGCCTACAGGCTCAACTAAGCAAGGCTCATAGGACTTCACAAAGACTGAACCAACAATCAGGAAGCCTGCATGACTCTGATCTAGCCGTCTGCAATACGTTATGGTTATAATGTCTGGTGTTTTTGTGGGACTCCCACAGTGAGAACTGGAGCTGTCTGTGACTCTGTTGCCTGCTTTTGGAACCCCTTTTCTCCTGCTGGATTGCCTTGTCCAACCTTAATATGACGTTATGTGCCTAGACTTACTGTAACTGGCTATGCCTTGTTTGATTGATATCCCTGAGAGGCCCACCGTTTTTGAAGAGAAATGAAGGAGGAGGGGATCTTGAGGATGGCAGAGATAGAGAAGGAGGAATGAGAGAAAAGGAGGTGGGAAAAACTGCCATCGGGATGTTATATATGAAAGAGAATAAAGAAAGAAACAAATAAATAAGTAAATAAATAAAATAAGTCTGAATAAAATTACTGAATTTAAAGATATTGAAAGCTTAAAATATTAGACAAGGAATTAAAAATATACTTTTAAAATAGCCAATGGCTTGAAAGAAGAAAGAAACAGATGAATGAAGTAAGGACATCAATTCAGAATGTAGAAGGAAACACCATGAATGTCAAGGTGAATGTCAGCAACAGTGATGAGAAATTCAACAAGCAAATTGTGACCCCAAAAAAATTGATGACATTGAAAATGTAATATTATATTAATACTATAATTAAAAAAAACCACTGTACCACTCTCTCTCTAAACTAAATCAAGGAAAAGAAAGAATGCCAGGGATGGAAAACATGGTTGAGGAAAAACTGTATATTCAGATACCAAGAAAGAAACAAAATATAAAACTAAAACATTCAAAAATCTTGCAAGAGACCAAGCTAAGGGTCCGTGGTGTCAAAGAAAGAGTTAAAATTAAAACTAAAGGTGTAAGAAATCCATTTATGAAATCAGGGCAGATTATTTTCTTTTTTTTTTTGTTTTTGTTTTTTGTTTTGTTTTGTTTTTTCGAGACAGGGTTTCTCTGTGGTTTTGGAGCCTGTCCTGGAACTAGCTCTTGTAGACCAGGCTGGTCTCAAACTCACAGAGATCTGCCTGCCTCTGCCTCCCGAGTGCTGGGATTAAAGGCATGCACCACCACCACCTGTTGAAATAAGAGCGGCCGGGGCTTCGTCCCCAACACCCCGGCCGCCTGCTCGCTTATGCCCGAAATAACAACACACAAATTGTATTCCTTTTAACACTGCTTGCCCATTATATCCAGCCTCTTCTCGGCTAACTCTCGCACCTGGACTAGCCCATTTCTAATAGTGTGTGTAAGCACCCCAAGGTGCGCTTACCTGGAAGATTCTAGCCTACGTCCATCTTGGATTGGAGCTTCATCGCTCATGTCTGTCCGGGAGACTGGAGCATGGCTTCTCTGCTCCAGAGAGCAGAGCTGTCGAGTCTGAGCTCACTTCCTCTTCCTCCCAGTATGCTATTCTGTTTACTCCTCCCACCTATGTTTTAACCTATGAGGGCCAAGCAGTTCCTTTATTACTTAACCAATGAAATCAACAGATTGATATATGACACTCCCACATCAACCACCTGGCTCAGATTATTTTCTTAAATCTGGGGAAATAGATGGATATCCAAATACAAGAGGCATTTAAAGTCCCAAATAGATGGGACCAGAGAAAAACCATGCCATGATATGTTATACTGAAAAAAAAAATCTCAAAACTATAAAAGAAGCAATATTGAAGTCATTTAGAAAAAAAAAACACCCACTCAAACACAAAGGAACATGAAACACAATATAAACCCTAAAGCCAGGAAACCATGGTATGATATATTTCATTGCTGAAATTAAGTAAGTGCCAGCCAAGATAGCTACATCTAGCAAAGTTAGTTTGTAAAACAGGTGGAGAAATAAACAAATTTCAAGTTAAGTGCAAACGAAAGCGAGTCATGAGTACTAAGCCACAATTTCAGAGAACACTTAAAGGAATCCTAAAAACAGAGAGGAAGGAAGAATGATAGGCTTAATCAGATAAGCATAGTAAAGAATAAATTTCATAAAAGAAATAGATGAACAAGGAAGACTAGAAAGATGTCTCACGAGTTTATTTTCCTGGTCCTGTGCTAAAAATACTCTGATAAAAGGATTCAGGTGAAGAAGAGTTGAATCTAACTTGAAAGGCAAGGGTGTGGTCCAGAATGACAGGCTACAGGAGCACTAAGGAGCTGGTTACATCACATCAATAATCAGCAACAGAGAGAAATGAATGCATGTTGCTAACTCAACAGAGTCCATGACCCCAGCCAGGGAAGTCTCTGCCCAGAGTGCATGGATCTTCCCCTTCCAATTAACGTTATCAAAATATACCCAAGGGTATAGCCAGAGGTGCCTAACCCAGATTCTAGAATCTGTCATGTTGACAATTAACACTAATGATAGAATTGATCATTTCTAGATCAATAAACCAGAAAACCTCAAATACAAATGAGGAGAAAGAAAAGAATAAGCAATAATCCAGGAGATTTACTACATTTAAGAGAGAGAGAGAGAGATCTAAGTATTCATTATATCTGTCAAAGAAACACATGTTTGGAATCAAACAGTAGGATCAACACAGCAAACAAGCAGAAGCCCCAAAGAAGAGAGGACAGCTATACTTACATTTGCTGAAGCAGACTACAAGCCAAAATTAGAAAAAAAAAGGGAGCGGGGTGGTAAGGAAAATCACGGCACCTTATTAAAGAGGACAATCCATCAGGAAGATATAACAGTCATAAATACATTGCTGTACCCAATTTCATAAAACAGACACCACTGAACATGAGAAGACAGATATATCCAGATACAATTAAAAGCACAAATTCACTATGCCAGTCATATCAAACTCAGCAAAGAAATGTTCAAGGTTAAACCTTACTATAGACCAAGGAGATGTGGACCAGAGCCACAGAATGGTCCTTCCAGCAAGTAAAAAATATCCTGTTCTCAGCAGCCCTTGGAATTTTATTTAAATTGACATTTTAGGCCAAAAAAAATAGTATTTAAAAAAAATAAAAATATTTCCTTGTTTCTTTTCAGATCACAATTAAATAAAATTAGAAGCCAGTAGCACTATAGAAATGTTTAGAGAATGAACAAAACTCTTAAATGAACAGTGGGTCATTTGTTGTGGTTTGAATAAAGTCCAAGTGCTTAAGACCTTTGTGACCAGCTGGGCATCTATTGTTTGGAAGATGAAAAACTAAATCCATCTCTCTCACCCTGGACAGAACTCATCTCAAAATGGACCAAAAACCTGAATGCAAACTTTGACATAATAAAAATGGTGTAAGACTCATCCATTGCTGGTGGGAATGCAAACTTGTGCAACCACTCTGGAAAGCAGTGTGGAGGTTTCTCAGGAAATTCGGGATCAACCTACCCATGGACCCAGCAATACCACTCTTGGGAATATACCCAAGAGAGGCCCTATCATACAACAAAAGTATATGCTCTACTATGTTCATAGCAGCATTGTTTGTAATAGCCAGAACCTGGAAACAACCTAGATGCCCTTCAATTGAAGAATGGATGAAGAAAGTATGGAATATATACATATTAGAGTACTACTCAGCAGTAAAAAACACGGACTTCTTGAAGTTTGCAGGCAAATGGATGGAAATAGAAAACACTATCCTGAGTGAGGTAAGCCAGACCCAAAAAGAGGAACATGGGATGTACTCACTCATATTTGGTTTCTAGCCATTAATAAAGGACATTGAGCCTATAACTCAGGTTCTAAGAGAAGCTAAATAAGAAGGAGAACCCAAAGAAAAACATATAGGCATCCTCCTGAATATTAACCTTCATCAGGCGATGAAAGGAGACAGAGACAGAGACAGAGACCCACATTGGAGCACCGGACTGAAATCTCAAGGTCCAAATCAGGAGCAGAAGGAGAGAGAGCACGAGCAAGGAACTCAGGACCACGAGGGGTGTGCCCACACAATGAGACAATGGGGATGTTCTATCGGGAACTCACCAAGGCCAGCTGGCCTGGGTCTGAAAAAGCCTGGGATAAAACTGGTCTCGCTGAACATAGCGGACAATGAGGACTACTGAGACCTCAAGAACAATGGCAATGGGTTTTTGATCCTATTACACATATTGGCTTTGTGGGAGCCTAGGCAGTTTGGATGCTCACCTTACTAGACCTGGATGGAGGTGGGTGGTCCTTGGACTTCCCACAGGGCAGGCAACCCTGACTGCTCTTTGGGCTTACGAGGGAGGGGGACTTGATTGGGGAAGGGGGAGGGAAAGGGGAGGCAGAGGTGGGGAAGAGACAGAAATCTTTAATAAAAAAAAAAAAGGAAAAAAAAGAGTTAACAAGAAGCCTGAGCTACTAGGCCAACCAGTTTACGAAAAAAAAAATGGTGTAAGAAAATAGAAGAAATGACTCATACATAGGCACGATCTTTCTGAAAAAGACCTCAATAGCTTGGAAAACAAGATGGAACCAACCCATGGGCACATGAAATTAAAAGGCTGCACAGCAAAGCATTTGTTCACCAAGTGAAGAAAGAGACTACAGAACGGAGAATTCTTTGGTGACCATACTCAAACAGGGGACCGGTATCTAGAATAGTCAGATAACTGCAAAATTAAGCCCCAAAATTCATCCAAGTAAGAAACATGGTAATTAGTTGAATGAATGGTTCTCAGAAGAAGATATTCAAGTAATCGATAAATATTTGAAAAGAATGCTCAGAATCCTTTGCCATCTAGGAAATGTAGATTAAAACCATGCTGCGGTTTTATGAAGAGGGATTGACTAAGTTACTAAATTGAGGAGACCCTCTCAGCATGGGTGATACCATCCCAGAAACAGGGGGACTGATGGTATAAATGAAGAAAGGGAGAAGAATTATGAGAAAAAGCTCTCTTCTTCTTCTTCTTCTTCTTTTTCTTCTTCTTCTTCTTCTTCTTCTTCTTCTTCTTCTCCTCCTCCTCCTCCTCCTCCTCCTCCTCCTCCTCCTCCTCCTCCTCCTTCTCTTTCTTCTCCTCCTTCTCCTCCTCCTCCTCCTCCGCCTCCGCCTCCTCCTCCTTCCCTCTGTTTGTGTATGTGTGTATGTATGTTCCCTGTTTTACAAATAAGTACCTGTCCCATCACGTTGCCATGGCTCACAGTGGGCCTTTAATCAATAAAGCCAAGAATTATGTAAAATCATTGCAACCATGACCAAAACAAACACTTCTTTCCTAAAGCTGTTTCTGTCAGGCATTTTCATCACATTGACAGAAAGTCTGATACTAGGAGTGGAGCTGTTGGCATGATCTTGCATTCATAAGCCTACAACTGGTTTGCAGGAGGATGCTAGAAAAGTTTGAAGTTGCTGGATAGAAAAGTTCAGCTTAATGGATTCTGTTTTAAAAGTCAGAATGCCACTGGGAACACAGACAGTAAAGACTACACTCATAAATCCAGTTGAGAACAGAACTCTGTGGAGGAACTGGGCTAGAGGCCATTAATACTAGACTCTGGTTAAAATGTTTTCCATGTTTTGCTCCTGTTGAAGACTTTGTGGGAAGCTAACTTTAAAGTTGATGGACTAATTAAACTGGTGGAGAAAACTTATGTTCATCCAACATTTAGGCTGTCAGATGGATAGTGCTGGCTGCTTTTCATAAAGTTTAAGTAAAATTTGTGAGCAAAAAAAAGCCAAGTAACACGGTTTGGAAAACTTGCAATTTGCCCAGAAGAAGAGAGTGTACAAAGTTGGAGTCCAGAAAAGTTTGGCTGTTGAAGAGATCGGAGTCATTTAAAAGAGGATGAGTGTTTTGTATCAGGACGATAGGAAAGATAGATGACTTGGGTGTGTTTTAGAGTTGGCTAGATCCAGCCCCATCACAGGCTCTAGGGCATAACAGTTTAAACCCATTTGAAAGACTTCACTTTAAGAAGACAACTCCAGGGCTCTCTGCCCACACATGGCAGCCTAAGAAAGTGTTTCCCTGTATCAGCCATCCAGTCACACAGAGGATATTATAGCTAATGGTTCGAGGAGACTTGGCTGCTACTCAAAGTGGTAAAACCTCCTGTCATCCACACTATACTGGTTTTGTGAGCATACAAAATGCAACAGCTGCAGGTTCATGTAGATTTTTACCAGGATCTCAAAGGAAGTCCTGGGAGGCCAAGAAATGAGTGGCAGGGTCAGAATTCCTACGGGCAACTCCTGGAGAACAAGAAATTAAACTGTGAGGGTGGCACTAATGCATCAGTGAAGTCCCCAAGAGGAACCTGCCAAATATGGATGATGGTCCTGCCTACACAAGTGCTCTCTCTCCCTTCCCCTCCCCCTCTCCTCTCCTTGCCATGTTGTCCATCAAGTTAGTAGCACCTGCCATATGTTCCTACCACCATGTTGTTGCCTCACTAAAGGCTCATAATCCTTAGAGTCTAAGATTATAGACAAAAATCCCTGAGGGTGTGATTAAAAATAACCCTCCCAAAGTTATTTATGGCAGCCATTCTATCACAGGGACAGAAAGTCTGACTAATAAACTGATCACTTTGGTGATTTTCTGAAGATAGATGTGGAAGTAACCTATGTCCACGTCCAAAACTTAGCCCAAGGTGTGGTGTGGTATGGGAAGTCCTTCTGTATATGTGTTGCTTTTATTGGCTAATGAATAAAGAAGCTGACTTGGCCTGTGATAGGTCAGAGTAGAGCTAGACAGGGAACATAAACTGAATGTTGAGAGAAAGAAGGCAGAATCGCAAGACACCATGCAGCCTCCACTAGGGACAGAGGAGCTGGAACCTTGCTGGTAAGCCACAACCACATGGTGATACACAGATTAATAGAAATGGGTTAAATTAAGATGTAAGAGTTAGGCAATAAGAAGATAGAGCTAATAAGCCAATCATTGATTTAATTGATACAGTTTCTGTGTGGTTATTTCTGGGCTGAGTATCCAGGAACAAACAAGCAGCCTCCTACTACAGTGGTGTCCAGTGAGAAGGAAGAATGGAAATGAGAAAGAAAACAAAATTCTAGGCAATTTATCACTGAATGCAGTATGTGAAAGAGTGCAAGCAGGAATCAGAATGATGATGTTACAATGAGATAACTCACCAAGTTTGACATCTGGTATATGCCACTATTCAAAGCTAAGAGTAAGACAAGAAAAGGGGACAAAGTCCTTGGGAATTCAAAGAGTGATAGCTACCTAAAAAGAAGCATAGAACATAAAAGGAAACAGAAGAGAGAAGGACCTAGCACCATTCTGTAATTTAGTGAGGGCACATTCAACAAAACACCAATTTAGGACTCTGTAGTGATTGGTCTGCACCATGTTACTGTACTGAATACAATGCATAGCTGAGGGGTTTTACAAATGGTCCCAATGACTGCCTAACAGGCAGCAATCTTCCACTTGACTCTGCAGCTAGTTTCCTGGAAACAGCAGGCAATGCTCTGAAGGAACCAGTTTCTCAGCTTCAGAGAGAGAAAATTGGCCAAATCAATCATAAATAGCTAACCCAAGAAGCAGTGCTCAGAGAGAAAGCTGTGCTGTCCTAGAGAGGAACATGGCCTTTAAATCAAAGACATGGGTATCATGTACAATTTCTTCTACTCAATGAGCTTGAACCCAAAATAAGTCACTCTCTGTTGCTTCTAGGCTTTTTTCTTGTTTAATATGTGAATACTAGAGCATGCCTTAGGTTTATCATGAAAGCAGGTGGGGCACTCTATATGAAGGGGCTTTGTAAGATGCTATGCAAAAGTGAAGGGCTTAAAGTTGCTTCTGCTCAGAAGACTAAGAGATCTTTAATTGTCTGTGGACTCTACAGGAAAAAGAATTCACCAAAGAAGGAAAAAGTTTCATACTTACCAAAGCAATCTCAAGTTGTTGCATTCAATATATATATATATATATATATACATACATATACATATATATAATTTGCAGCTTTGTCTGACCTGGGACCCTCCTTTGTAATCCAAATAACAAAAGGCACCATTACTGCCTATCACTCATTATAGCCTAGGGAGAGAGATTGTCTAAGAATCTCCATTTTGGTATTTGGAGGTATTTGTAAGAAGTCCAGGAATTGTTATTTAATAAGAATCCCTAATTCTTCTGCAGAAAAATTATCTAAAATCATTGGTGATTTGGGACTCAAATTCTAAATTACCTCCCAGAAATGAGTACCGGAGATGAAAATCACAACTTCTAGGCTGCTCCCATGGACAGAAAAGCTTCAACAAAGGGAGTTAGGAGCAAGTACAGGCTACCCCTTATAAAACCTATTTTTGAGAACATTTTGCTTTCTGGTCATTGAAAAGGTGATAAACGCAGTGGCATATAGCCTTGGGAATCAGATACAAAGACTGGGCCCTCTCTTTACCCTAAGTGCGGAATAAGTATAACCCTCTATCCTGAGCTGGAGTTTCTCTTGTACTTAACCTCTAACCTTGGTCTCCCTGCATTTCTTAGATCCATTGAATCTCCTACTAATGTAGATAACATCACTCAAAACTGTGTGACTCAACACTGCTGTACAATAAGCCACCCAAAAAATTTCATGTTACAAAACAACCCCCACTTCTTACTGATGATCTTAGCAAAGGTCACTCGTTAACCAGTACACAGTTGATCTAGGAGAGCCTTAGCTTCAGCAGCCTGGCTCTCTTTCATCTCACATCCCTGTAGTAGGCTAGGCTGGGCATCATGTTATGGCAGAGGATCCTAAAAGGAAAGAGGAAGCGCATGCAAGTACCTTTGCTAATCCCAGCTTTCACTAAATTGCAGGTTTCCAGGTTACGCTGCTGCCCATAGCTCCATGCTAACTTGCTTTTATATCCAACCTGCACCCTTGAGCAGCATCTACAATTTTGGGGAATGATAAGATAATTATACATTGTTTCATAACTTATTCCCATTCTTAGTCATACAGAATCTTTGTATTTTCTATTGTAAAGCTTTACTCTATAGCAGGGATCAAATTACTGAATGTTCCCATTAACTTCTGAGCTGAGAATTTTTAAGTTTTAAATCACTGGGGGGGTGGTTAAAAATATTATTTTATGGTGCAAGGAAATTTTATAAATTTTATAAATTTTATAAAATTTGTATTCGAGGTCTAGTTATAATAAATACCTTTTCTTACCTATTGAGTACAGATGTCCCCCAGCACAGGAGTAAAGTTCAAGCATTGCTGTTGAGACCACAAGCCCCCCAAGCCTACTTGCTACTTTGTCCCACATGGAAAATATTTTCCAACACCTCTTCTACAGTGGGATCACCACTGACCAACAGCAATGCAGTTGTCTTGTAGGGGTGCGTGTGGTTGCCCTGTCAAGGTCCAAATTGTGTGAGTTGAATGTGAATCCTGCTCAGCTTTTGATGTGAGAGATAACTAGTCTAGAAAGGAAATAGTGTGCTCACCCTTTGAATTATTCCTTAGCTGAATTTCAGAAATGAAAATGTTGAGACGAAAGCAAGCACACTTAAAGGCTTTTGATTCATACTTTCAGGATGGATATGAAATCACTTAAGATATAATTTTGCACCCATTTTTTAAAATAGCTGTTACTATTATATTACTTTTGATGTGGATTTTTTTTCGAGCAGTACTTGGTCTCCAATTGAGATAACAGTTTGATTTTCCATTTCCCTGGGGATATGATCAGTTATGAAGGAAATGCACCTACAGTAACTTTTAATTTATTGTTATTCATCTCAAGTGCAAAAATAAAATAATTTATCACAGAACTTTATTTCATAAAAAGCACTGTAACTGGCTTCTCATGAATCACCATTTTCTACTCAGATTCAGCTTACACAGCCTGAGAAGGGTAGAACTGCCCTACTCTACTTTCTGTTTTTCCTGACTTCCTCTGAGATATACTCCTGAGCCACATCAGGAGTATATCTTCCTGCCTTTCAGCCACAGAAGAGTTCCTAAAATTCTGGGCATTGGTACTACTTATGTGGTTTATGAAGATTTTACCGAATAGCTGATTCTGAGAGGTCAAAAAAGATTTGGATAGATTATTCCCCATATCATAAAGGTGTCTCATCCCCAGACGGACTGAATCAGCAAAAGAATAAGACTCTGCAGTCCAACCTGGTGTGATTTCCTGTGGCGATGCTTTGCTGTTGCAAAAGGGCCGTCACAGTGGCGCCATCATCACTCAGTTTAGTGGCTCTGGATGTTAATAGCAAAATTTTATTAGAATTTCTGGCTCATGGTGGCTCCCTCTACCGTCCTTCAGGGTCATTGCAGACTTTTCTACATTCATAGGGTTTCTCAGAAGGAAGCTTGTTTAGGGGTTAATGATACATTTGAAATGTGTAATATTTATGCAAGAAGCTTTCATTCTGACAGTAGAAACTAGAGACAGCCATCTACGTGCTGATGGCTTTGCTAACAGTAAAATACTTCCTCTGCTCCACCCAGCCCCGCTTCTGTCCACTCCCCCATATGTTCCATCCCAGTGTGCTTCAAATTCTCTGTAGTGTCCTTTAGGGTATCTTCTGTGTGGGTATTGTCTGAATTAATGCCCTCTTATAAGGCAAATAAGGAAGAGATGGGCACAAATGCTTGCTTAGGTATACATTATAATCTAAAAGGAAAGAGAACATGGTCTGAGACAGAGATCATGAAAGGAAGTCCATGCCAAGTCCAAGGACAATCCAAAATCACAAACAAGTTCGTGAGGCAGGATTTACAGCTAGACAGACAGTGATGGGAATGGGAGGCAGTCCAAGACAGAGATTTTTGTCTACAGGGAAGGTGCCTGCCACTTATGGGATTCTGGGAAACCCTGGCTGTTTTAACAACAAAGACTCAAAGTTTCAACTACACCTACTAGTTAGCCAAGTCCAAGGATAATTCTATACATATCAGTGAAGGATAAAACCTATCACTCTCCTTCTTTAGCTGGATGATGTATCACAATGCTATAATCCAGGTCTAGTGTAATTCACAGGATTTTGTCCCTCAAAGTCCTGGGGGCTGAAAATGCAAAATGACATGACATTACCAGCAGATTCGTCATTTGCCTCAGAGATGGCATCCTCCCATTATGTCCCAATGTGGTAAACATGAGAAGGCAGCTACGTGGGATCTCCTTTATAACAACACTTAACAACTCCAAGAGGCCCCACCTCCTATCATCAGCACCTTCCAAGTTAAAATTTCTAAGTATGAATTTGGAAGAGACACCGATGTACCATCAACAGCAATCATCCAAAATCAAAATTCAAAAATTTGCAATATTTTTTAAAGATAATGTCTCTACCTTCTCTGGGCTCTCATGCAAATTCTGTGTTTTCTTATCCCTGTGTATTTAAAAAGGTTAAAAAGATAAGTGCCACCTTTGAATTTCCTACCAAGTGAAGTGTGTACATTAGAGCCAATTATTAGAGGTGATTAGCACGTTATTGTCCTGTGTAACAATGTGAAGCACAAGTGCCTCTCAGACTTGAGTTTCTTTTAGATTTAAATATAAGGACAAATTTTCCACATGCTTGCTGATGGCCTGTGATGAGATATTGGCCTGTCTAACTTGTCTTAAAGTAACACAGGAAATGATATAAGAAAAGAAAACTTAAACAGGCCACTGTGTGTTTCAGACTTGCCTTGCTGGCTTCTGGGAGTTGACTCCCCACAGTCCTGCAGGATTTGCCCTAGGTCAGACTCAGTCCTCATGCATATGTGAAATTTCACAATGGAAGCCATTAGTCTGTGTATTAATAAATTAATAAGAATTCATTTATAATAAAATAAATGTTATAATAATAAACTGAAAGAGGAACATATACAAACTGTAAATTTGTTTGTCCTAGTAAGTATACAGTATTGGGAAGGAAAAAATAAATTCCAGAGGTGACTTGAATTCCACAATTTGGAAAGAAAGGCTCACTGCTTAATATGCAGACAAGCCAAATGATGGTGTTGATTTTAATATAGCTATTTTATAATCTCAAAAACAAAAGAAATGGTTTTTAGAAGCCAATACAGTGGTATTAGATTCTAAGGCAATACAAAGATGCTAGTGTTTTACTTAAGGAAGGGGTTTTGCTGAAATTCAACCAGCAAATATATAGAAGACATTCTCATATCTGTCTCCCCATCAGATGGTAGACAAGGAACTGAAGGCTTGAGGTAGACAGTGGATCTGAAAGTATTGTGGGTTCTGATTAGGTGCAATCTAGTATCCTAATTTTCATGATAAGAATGCTGATTTTCTACTTTAGTCAACATAGCTGCTAGTCACAAACATAAGATTATATTATTAAGAGACATTTAGTTCCATCTAGTCCTTGATGTCATTTCCAGATCAAATTTAAAGTTAAATACTACAGTCCATGTTCTGAAAAACTGGAAGTTATTTCTGCATATACATGCATATACATAGCCCTGGGAGTCAGTTTAAGAATAGGGTTTGATTTTAAAAAAATAAGGGAGACAATAAGATGTAAAATTTCTATATTTGTGACATTGTCTCTGTCACAGATTTGTGTAGAGTTAATAGAAGAGAGAAATTGGCCCTGCTGTGTGTTTTGTCTCAAACTTAAACCCATTCATCTCATGAATTAAGACTTCTAGGGTAGAAAGAGAAAGTCAGGCTATGTCTTAGTTAGGATTTTTATTGCTATAAAAAGAAACCACAACCACAACAGCTGTTTTAAAGTAAAACATTTAATTGGGGTTACAGTTTCAGAGGTTCAGTCCTTTATCATCATGGAAGGGAGTATGGCAGCATGCATACAGATGTGGTACTGCCGTAGCCACTGAGAGTCCTATACCTTGCAGCAATAGGAAGTTGACTGAGACACTGGCAGTATCCTGAGCATAGGAAACCTCAAAGCCCACTCCTACAACTTCCTCCAACAAGGCCGTACCCACTCCAACAAAGACACACGTCTTAACAGTAACATTCTCTATGAGATTATGGGGATCAGTTACATTCAACTACCACAGAGTATGCAGATAAGGATAAATGTGGGAAACTTTTGCATAGAGTACATTCTGAAGATAAATCCTCCTACACTGAGTAGAACTGGAAATAAACATCCTGACCAAATGAAACATTTAAAATCAGGGCATTTCTCTAATCTGAATTTCCAGAAACAAGGCAGGTATTCCCTAAACCAGATGAACAACTTATAAAAACCTCTCTATGACACCTTTCCTTTATTCCAAGAGTTATTTTTTCTAGTGTATGGTATGGGGCAATGATTTTTTTAAAAAAAAAGTCAATCTTTCTACATAATAATGTCCAACTCTCTCAACAAATCTTGGTGCAAAGTCTCTTTGATCTTTCAGAAACTACATTGATATCTTCTTCACCAAAAACTAAAATGCAACAGTTCTATTTCTGCTCTCATATTTCAGTAATATTGATCTATATATCTCAATTTCACTAACACACTGTTTCAATTAGTAACTTCATCTTTATTATGACTTTACAAAGTTATATTTATATTCTATATCTTTTACATTTCCATACAAATCTTTACACATGCTTGTCAATCTTCCCACAAAATAATAATAAGAAGGACAAGAAGAAAGAGAAGAGATTAAAGAGAAAGGAGGAGGGGAAGGAGAGAGGAAGAAAGGGATGAGAAGGAAGAACAAAAAAAGGAGAGGGATGAGGAAAAGGGAGGAAAGGAGAAAAGATGGGATGAGAAGGAAAATGGGAAGGAAGAAGGGAAGAAAGAAGAAAAGGGGAGGGGAAAAGAGCAGGAGGAGAAAAGGGAAAATAAAGGTGAAGGAAAGGGGAAGAAAAGAAGGAGGAGAAGAAAGAAGAAGAGAAGGAAAAAAGAAAGAAAGAGGCAGGAGAGTAGAAAAAGATGGAGGAGGAGAATGTGGTTGTAGTAGTGGTACCAATGTCTAGAATCTTGATAAAGTAGAAATTGAATCCATTGTTCAATTTGGGAATTTATGTATCTTTAGTTGTTCTCAGCCATATATTGAGCTTTGTGTACACATGCCCTCTACTTCTTTTGAAAAACATATTGCTACATATTTCAGTCATTTTCTGCTATGGTGAATAAAATTGAATTCTTAATTTTCAAAAAGTAGCAAAGCATCTCATGGTAGATCTCTCAGGTGAGATAGCAGAATGAGAAGATAAAGTTCTTGCTTCATCAATAGAAAGATATAGTTACTGAATGTGTCAAACTGTAAATAAATATTGTGAGTTTAAATATATGTTAAATTCAGATAACTCTAAAGATATTTGGAATAGAGTACATAATTTCCAAATTACCATCAACAACAAAAAAGACAGGGACAAGGAAAATATAGGGCAAAGAAAGAAGAAAGACCCCAAAAGAACAATATTCAACTTCATATGAAAAAAAAAAAACAAAAAATGCAGGATAATCAAAACAATCATGTCGAACAAAGGAACTTCCAGAGGCATCACCATCTCAGACATTAAGCTGTATTATAGAACTACAGTAAGGAAAACAGGTTGGTATGGCACAAAAATGAAGGGATGGAAGAATAGAATTGAATCAAAGACACTGATATTAATCCACACACTTATAAAGAAAAATCAAATTATTGTTTCTCAAAAGAAAAGTAATTCATGTAGTAAAGGTTTAAAGAGGAATAAAGAAGACATGATTATATTTTCCTTCAAAGTATAGCTCTAATACAAACAAATCAAAATTTGATAGGTGAACAAGAGAGAAGAAAATTCAATTAGAAAAATGACTAGATTTTCAATTGTCAAAGATTAACAAAAAATATGATAAATTTGTTGCTTTTAAACAACATGAATGATGTCTTTAGAAAAATAAAGACAAGATTCTTCCTCTAAGATAGCACAAGGTCTAAGAGATTTTAAGGGCAAACTCCAAGTTACACACATATTAATCTTTGAATGTCACTCAGCTCTTCCTTCCAGAACACAGGAATACACCAGGGGGGAATAAAACACTCTTTAAGTCACCCTATGAGGACAGAGCAACTCAATGCACCTTGAATTAAAACTGGAACAGGACAAGGGAGACAAAGAGAATATGGGGGATGTTACAATTTGGAAAGTGTGACTGTTCAAATGAAATTCGAGAAAATGCAAGTCGGGAGTATATGAATATGGTTCATTCCAGATGCGAAACTAAAGGAATGATTGTAAATATGTTCAAAGAATTTTTAAATCCCCGTTAGCACAAACAGCTGAATGAAATAAAAAAACCAATACAAGATATAAGTGAAGATTTCCATAAAGAGAAATCCAGAAGGAAAACCAAACTAAGGGATGGCTCAGTGGGGAAGAAGTAAGAACAAATTTTGCTTCCAGTACCAGAAAACTCACAACCACTTCTAATTTCAACTTAATTGACATCCTCTTCTGGCCTCCATAGCTACATACATGTACACAGAGATATTCACCCACACATGGTTAAAAACAAAAATAAATCTTCACCAATGACTCCTTAGTTAGGGACAGAACTTCATGTCCATCTACCCCTACATTCTGAGATTTTTCTCTGGCTTGGTCTTCTACATGCCTTTTGCAAGCTGATAGAATCATTATATGTTCTTATATATAACTTCCCTGTTATATCCAGAAAAACTGCTTGACTGTAGTCATCCCTCACTTCTGCCTCTTACAATCTTTCTGCCTCCTCTTCCAAAATGATGTCTAAGCCTAGAAAAGAGAACTTTGTTTTTTCTAATGGTGTGACCCCAGGTAAACTGACCACACTCTACTGATGGCCATTAGACTAAGTGATAAAAGAAAACGAAAGTGCTAAGTCTAATGATCTGGGATGATTATGATAAAAATACAATGTATGAACATCCAGTTTATGCATTGTATGTCAATAAAGAATGTTTTTAAGTACAGCAACCCAACATCAGGAAAAAACACTGATGTGGGATGTCCTTCTGTATATGTGTTGCTTTTATTGGTTGATGAATAAAGCTGTTTGGGCCAATGACTTAGCAGGGTAATCCAAACAGAGAGTAAGCAGAGTCAAAAAGATACCACATAGCTGCTGAAGGAAAAAGATGCCATGTAACCACCCAAAAAGCAAGATGTAGCAAACCATGAGCCTCTTAGTAAAATATAAAATAATAGAATCAATTTAAGATGTAAGAGCTATCTATAAATATGCTTGCACCATTGGTCAAACAGTGTTATAATTAATATAGTATCTGTGTGTTTATTCGGGTATAAGAAGCTGGGAAATGAATGAGCAGTCTCCAACTATAAATGGTGCCTATCATCTGTGGCATAGATTCACATAAGACCTAAAAAAAAAAAGCTTTAAAAAAAATGGGCTTTTAGACCCAAAAAACAGGAGTCAATTGGAGCTTCTTGGTAGCTGCATTTTTTTTTTCAGATTTGCTCGGTTTGTTGGCATTGAGCAGAGGCTCAGCTCCTTTAAGAGAAGGTTTCCAGACTCCACATTAGCAGCAAAACCTGCATGGCTTCTTTAAGAGGCGGCTTCCCCCTTTGTGCTTGCAGCAGTAACTCTAGCTCTTTTGAGAGGTTCTGCACTTAAATGGGGTTTATGAGCAGAGTGCTAGAGTTGCTTGATGGTGACAAAGACCCACTGCATCCCTGGAACTGGGGTAGTGAGCACTGCTGACAGAGGTGGTGAACACACCTCTGTCATGTTGAACTGGGCAAAGCAAATAGGTAGGGCCACAGGGTTGGTCTTAGACACGCCCACTTAGCTTTAAAAAAAAATGCCCCTGGTCAGAAAATAATTACAGATACACAGTTTCCAACTATAAATCACTCGTTTAAAGATCCTCCAATTGTTCCTATAAAGAATAATAAAAACACTGATAAGTAGTCTCAATGTAACATCAAAGTCCCTGGACTTAACAATTCAAGTAGATTCCAATGTCTCATCCTTTCTGAGGTCTTTTCAAGGATCACCAACTTTTGGCAAGAAATGGGTCCTCATTGACAGCACCACCTAGGCATCAGGCTCCTCTTCTGGGCATCTATCTCATGGGCTTTGCTCTGATGAGTTCTAGAGTTTATTATGCAGATGAAATGAGATCATGAAAATGACTTGGAGAGATGAAAGTCTAAAAACAGAAGAGAAAGTTCCTTGTCATTTCCCAAAAAAAAGCTTTAGCAAGCAGCTCCCCCAGGGAAGGCAGATTTCTTCCTATAAAATGGAAAGGACAAACCCCACCTAGTATTTTTACCCTAATTCCAATGGTGTTTCGCCATAATTAAACTTTGGAGCTGATAAACCAGTACATTACTTGAATATTTCTGTCAGTCCTTCAAAGGGAAAAAAAATGAAGCTACAGCTTTTAGCAGATGACTGAATGCTTTCCAAGAAACATATCTCAGGGATACAGGAGAGGAAGTAATTTGAAATACAAAACTCTATCTTTCTAAAAAGCCATATACTAATGCAAAGAAACAGAACTTTAGAACTTTAGTTAAAAAAAAAATCTTGGTCACACTGTGAGCTTATTTCTTTTCAAGGAAAAAAAAAACTTTTTTCCTGGAAATGGATTTCAGATTGCAAGGCTTTAAGTACAGAAACTAAGTCTAAAACAAAGGGGGGAAATACCAAAAGAACCAGACTTGAGCAATTGTAATTACTTTACAAAGGGGACTTTAAAATGAAAGTTGGTGATTTCACCTTCAGGCTCACTGGTCACATCTTGAAGGATCTAGCCATCTATACTACTCTGTAAGTTTCTAACACAAGAGGGAGCCAAACTCTCCAATTATGAATAGAACATTAAAAAACTATTGCTAAATGTAATATTAAGTTGGGGGCTTCACCCCAGCCCTCTAACACCCCTATATCGAAGAAGTCTGGGATGACTGGAAGCCCCTGGCCTGGTTCCATGACTATACAAGTATATATATACAAGTATATAGTGGCATGTTTGCTCGTTACTCTATGTTGCCCTTATGGTGGGAGATTTGGGCCCAGGGTCCACATTGGAACCAGAACCAGTTTCTACATCTCTTTGGGCCAAGCAGTTCTGATTCCAAAGAAGCTGGACCTACTAGGATAAGTCTGATAGGGTGAGATGAGTTACTACAGAGCTGTGGCATTGAGTTGGGCAGTAAATTCTACAGGACCAGAGAAGGGAATGCAGCTGGTATTCTCTTATTTACCAAATACACAAAACTCTCTTTCCCAGCAGCTGTCAGTCTCAAGTAAAACAAACAGCCCAAGTATAAAACAATTCATACCTATTACACAGTTTTAGTATACCCTGTCCCTTGAAGCTTGCCCTAGCTAGAATCATCACCATCCAATGGCAAGAGTTGATCATACATTTTCATTTGTGTCTATTAGTTAGCAACTTAGATTTTGACTACTAAGCACAATTAATGAGTCAGTCTTAAAGCAATTTAGGTCCTATTAGACTCCAGTCTATTAAAGAAATAATCCAGAAAATGGTGCCTCTGTTTGCACATCATTTAGATTCTGAAGTTTAAGGTAATTTGTAAAATGAAAAGTGAGTATCTGTGGTTTGATGTTCTTACAACAACCATGATGCCTGTGTTTTGGGGCTAATCAGTTCTGACTTTGCAGCAGCTAGACCCTACTGTACCGTGCTTCCTTCAAGGATGAGGAGTTACTACGGGGATGAAGTATGGACTTGAGAGGCAAATTCCACAAGCCCAGAGATGGGAATGCCAACAGCCCTCCTAAAACACCATTAACCTCTATGGGAAGAACAAATCAGCCTGTATCAATCGTTATCTGTCCTTTAAAAATATTTAGTTTTTCTAGCTACGAGCTTTATAAAACTCTTCTTCCTAAAAGTAGACTACACATTACAATACCCAGAACTATTACTGCCCAGACCACACAGCTGAGAATTCTCAATCCCTGGAATGTAGGAAAGGTGCCAGTATGTTTAATCAGAGTGGAGCTTTCTTTGCTTTAGTCTGGTACATTCCAAACCCTTGATCAGTGAGCTTGGTATATTTAACATCATTTTCACTAAAACTTAAATAATTAATGGAATACAGCAAGATTGGAGGCCAGGATATCTGACTTTGAATTCCAGGGTAGTTACTGACAAGCTAATCTTGAGAACGTCTTCAACACTTAGAATCAGTCTGTCCTGCCTCCCCAAAGCATAACAACCACACCTAAGAAAAGGTTTATGTGTGCTTTTATTTGGGGAAGAGTGACATTTAGGCATTTAAAACTTTAGGGAAATCTCTGGTGACTTGCTTTGGCATATATAAGGAGTGGTCTAATACTCCAATCAAGAAATGTTATGCACCATTTTCAGGTACTAGACTTGGTAGAGGTATCCCTCCTACAAAAGGCAGGTCACAAGAGCACAGGGAGATGGATGAGTAGAATTCAAAGAAAGATGAGCAGTGACCACCATAATGCATATGGTAGCCCATTGTTTTTGTAATATGTCTCTTCTAATTAGGAACAGTGTGGTCGTCTGACATTACTAGTAAGGAGTGGGTCCCAGAATGCTGTACCCAGTCCACTGTCTGGGAGGTCATCCAGGGAAGAGTGCAATGTGTCCAGTAGCCCTTTGAACAGCCATCCATTGAGACATCGCTGATCTGAATGGTTGTCAGGACCAAATGAACTGTGCCTGTGTCTACCAGCAATTTAACCGACTTTTCCCCTACCCTTACCGCAACCATAGGCTCCTGGGGGCTCAGTAGAATGGAGCCCTGGCCTCATAAGCTGTTGCCCAGATGAAGGATGGAGCACACTTCTTCCCTCTTCTGATTTGTGCATCCAGTTTTCTAACATCCTTTTTGTTTGTAATAAGCATGTTGGTGCTTTCTTGTCCTCTTTTCTCTTTTCTTGTTTTATTATTTATTTATTATGTATACAATATTCTGTCTGTGTGTATGCCTGCAGGCCAGAAGAGAGCACCAGACCCCATTACAGATGGTTGTGAGCCACCATGTGGTTGCTGGGAATTGAACTCAGGATCTTTGGAAGAGCAAGCAATGCTCTTAACCTCTGAGCCATCTCTCCAGCCCCCTCTTATTTCTTTTTTCTCACAGTTCCGGCCATTCCTCTAGGATCCCTTTTAACAATGTCCCCAGGCACTTCCACTACAGTCCTGGTCAATCTTTTATTCTGCTTTCCTTTCATGGAGTCATGGTTGTTATCAGCGTTTTCAGCAATCCCCAATAATCCTCACACCCTTCTAACTGCTGAAGTTTCTCATATCTGGAGCAGACTGCATAATTAAAGGAATATTGGGTGTCATTGGTTTTCTTGTGTGTCTAGGTCTATGAGGGCAAACACCCAGTAAGTCTCAGAGAGGTACTACAGGAACACAGCAGGCACTTCTTCGGGCTCTTACATTACCTCACTCATCTTAGATAGATTAGGAGGTATTTTAGCAGCTGCCTTCAATCCTCCTATGAGGGCCTGATGAAGAGGGGTTTTAGCGAGAGGGCTCAGGTCTTAAGCCACCAGAGTAGATTTTGAACAAGAGAAAGTCATTGGCCAATATATGGAACTTGGTTGGGGTAGCCAAAGTCTCCTGTGCTTACCACATTCCAGAAGGCCAAAAGAACTGGCAGAAAAAGAGAGAGACACCCAGAGAGACAAAAGGTAAAAACAACCAAGGGTAACCATCAAACAGACTTAAACCAGGGGATCGGGTGACTTCTCACACAGATCCTGGACACTGGAGTTAGGGCCACATCAAGTCTTTTTTAACTGTCCTATTTAGAAGGTGCCATAAACAGACTCACCTCTGGAGGGGAAAAATCCAAGCAATTTTCTATAATTTCCATTTAGGTTGGAAATAGAAGGGGCCTCTGGGGTGGCAGAAGTAGAAGCGGGAGAGATTCCTGGGGTCCTAGAATGTCTTAAGGTACAAAACCCTTAGGAACTGTTCCTTTTCCATTCTGTCACTCTAAGATGCCCTTGGTACCCTGGCATCTGTCTCTGGGAATCTCATTGGAGACTGTAGAAATGTTGTGAGGTAAGTCTTTCAGAGAAAACCGCATGGATGCTCTTAAACCCAAAGAGAAAATCTCTATTTCTAGTCAGTGGTTGCACAGAGAATTTGTCCAAATCATAAAGCCCAAACTCTTTGTTTCTTATGCACAGAAAAACACATCCTGGTTGTCCCGCTTCATTTAACAATAAGCAGAACTACAGAAGCCAAAAGGCAAGGTTAGTGCATTTCTGTACATTTAAAGTACAGGGTAAAAATTCTCAGAAACCACTGACTTAGTCTTTGTTCTGGTTTTGACAGGGAGCCTTGGTCTTCTCTTCTAATCTAGCAGGAGTTACAGCATTCCTGGTTTTCAAGTCCTGAATGGGGCTTCTAACATGGTATCAGTTATGCTGCCCTTAGTCTGGGGCCCCTTACAACTTTAACTTACAAACCTTAAATAAGGGTTTAATTTATAATACCATATAAATATTCAATCAAATATACCTGAATATTGGTATGAAGGTATTCCAATGATTAGGATAGTTTTCACAATCCATAGACATTGAATAGAGCGGATCACAGTCTACAAGGTGAGTTGGTCTCATCCAATCATCTGTGGGTCTTTAAATAAAACTCAAGTCTTCAGAGGAAGAAGGATTCCTATAAGACTACCTTGAGACAGGAAATTCAGTAGTGGCTTCTTCCTAAATCTCCAATCTGCAAGCAATGGCCTTTTCTCCAGAATTAAATTAGCTAAGCCAACCCCACACTCATATCTGAGCAGTCATAACATCCCATGATCCCATGATTGGGTTCAAAATCCTCTTTTCAAGATCCCTTGAGGTTTTTCTTCTTCTCAGTACAGTACCAAAAACATCCCTTTCTAATTCTGTAATTCTTCTCAGCCCGGGTCAAAGTCCTCTTTTATAGACTCCACTCCATCCCCAGGGGACACTCCAGCCCAAATGCTTATGAAGTCCAGATTCATGTAGCGCAGTGCTCCTCAGAAAGCTCTATCTGTATATACTCAGCTACCATGATCTTGGCGAGTCAGGGAAGAATATCTTGTTCTTAGGAACAAAGGAAACAGCATTCACAAGAGGATGCTCAAAGTTTCTTTTCAGCCTTTACTGAAAGTTTGCTTCTTAATTCAACAACATCATCTGAAGGTGAACAAAGTCCTTCTCTAACTTGAACCTTGCCCCCTGAAAAATTGGCCATTCCTGTGACTTCAGGTCACAGAGAACCCCATCAAAACAAAGGGAAAATTGAGAACGGGCAACAAATCCAGTCTTCTTCAGTACCTCCACCAGGCCATGTTGATCTTTGAAAAATGTTTCAAATACATCTCAGTGACTGCGCTACAAGTCTCTCTCGCATCTCAACTCTGCTTAGGGAGACAAGAGAAGGATTTTGCATCTATTCATTCCCAAGCCATCTTTATTTTTGTCGTTGGCATCTTATAAGTTGGTCAGGCTCCACTAGACATTATCTTATCTAACTTATCATGCAGAATACCACGCCCACTCCGACAAATGGGCAACATTGTTTGATACTTGCCTGTGTCCTGGTAGTCATCCAGTGGAACTCATGACAAAGCTCAAATATTTCTAAAGGTTCTCCTTGCTCTGATTTTCTCTGAGCCAGCAATTGTTCCAAATCCTCTCATCCCAATTTCCTCTAGGAGTTTACATTGTGCTTAATTCAGATACAAGTTTTAAATCTGCAGCATCAATGTCTGGAGACACACTAGTTACAAAGCACCTCTACTAAATGGAAAGCAAGAGGGTGTGAGTTTTGAAACATTTCATTCAGCAGCAATCTAATAGCCCACTGTCCCTCCCTTAGTGTTCTGCAGTTTCTTTATTAATTAACCAATGAAAGCAACAGATTAGAAAGAAATCACTCCCACATCACATCAGTTTAAACGTGGTATAACTGCTGCTTCCACATACTTGCTGCCTTGTGCCCTTCTTTTCTAAAGCCTCGACATTTTTAAGGAACAAAGGCTGTGCATGATAGTGAGTACATAAAGATATGTGATTATCTCTTCTGGGCAGATGAGGAAACCTGATTTGAAAAGGCAATAGCAATGATGAATACCTGTGAGTCTCAGACGGGAAGTTCAAGACTGGTCAAGGACACTGTTATAAAGATCAAGTCTTTATTTTCATGCTTTGGGATTACTTAGTCTCTTAGGTAGCTGCTGAAGGTGACCAAGACTATCTATCTGTAGCTAGGAGAAAAAAAAATGGAAGAAAATAATTTTTATCCAACTACAGATTTTGAGTTCTTTTTTCTCCAAGGATATATCCTAGGCATACTATGAAATTTAATCCATGTATTTGAAACAATAGCCTTGCACTTAGGTTTGGAATCCAAACTCCATAACATTCTACTTTGTTGATTTACAGTGCGCTGTTTCTTTGAATACAATGCAAACTCAGAATGGCTAATGTCCTGAGGTTAGTCACTAGTTTTTTAATTTAATGATGACTACATTAGCTGATTTTCTAATGAATATGACAAAACCACTGTCGAAAGCAACATCAGGAAGGAAGGGTTCATCTTGGTTCAAGGATCCATTCCATCATGGTGGGGAAGACACGGCATCAGGCTGGTCATATTGCACCCACATTCAGGGTTTAGAGGAGAGAAATGAAGGCTGGTGCTTAACTCATTTTCTTTTTTTTTTTATTCAAACTGGGATTCACGTATCACTTCCTTCCCCACAAAGCTCAGGAATCATTGCAAAGAAGGGACAGAATGATTTTAAGAGGCAAAGGTAGCGAGTGCCTAGAGTAAACCAGTACTTACTGGACCTCACAGGGCCACTGTACACCTCAATATTTAAGATATGCATACTACCAAATGAGATCTACAAATTCAGTGTAATACACACCAAAATTCCAATAACATTGTTCACAGGACCTATACAAAGATAAAAATCTAACGTTCTAATGGAAGTATAAAATACCCAAGACAAAGGAATTCTGAGAACAAAGTACAGTATTCTAGGAATTGCTATAAGTAACTTTATACTGCAGAGACACTGTACCAAACAAGTTTTACAAAAATAGACATGCAGACAAATACAGTAGACTAAAACAGAGGACCTGAAATAAACCCAAGCAACTACATTATTATTTTTAGTAATTGTGTGTGCCAAAAACATACACTGGAAAAAAAGCAACTTCTTTTTCAGATGGTTCTCGATATACAGAAGGTTGTGTTATCTGTGTGTGTTGGTGTGTATAATTAGATGCTTATCTCTCACTGTGCACAACAATCAATTCAAAAGTTAATTGGTCCTTAATGTCAGATCTGAATGTTTAAAAGCACTAGAAGGAAGCATACAGGAAACCTCCATGATGTAGCCACGGGCAGATTTCTGAATGGGTTCTGCAGCTCAGGAAACAGTAAACTAAATTGGCAAATAAAATTATATAAAACTAGACATCCTGTCCAGCAAAGTAGTAATACTTTGCCAGCCAGTTACCTGGAAGAGCATTAATATTCAGAACATATAAGAAACTCAAAATATTAAACATTAAAACAACAAATAACCTAAATAACAAATGGGCAGCACAGTTTCAGTTAAATTGTGCAAATGGCCGATATTAAATACCAATGTGTAACATCTTTTGCAAATCAAAACCACATTGAGTTTCCATCCCACCTGCCAGAATGACAATGACTATTATAAAAAAAATAATGAAAGATTCAGTCAAAGGTTTTCCATAGCACTGTGGAGCTGAAAGATCTCCCAGCCACACTAAAAATAATCACCATCTACTTTATAAACAATTTTCATTCATACAATTGTGTCAGGAGGCCTGTGGCCAGAGAAAAATGACACGTTGCTCATAATGATTAGGAAAAGAAGATGAGAAGTGGTTCTTTTCATAAATTGACCGACTGATCCTAAAATTTATATGAACTTAAATGAGTCCAAAGAATCTTGAGAAAGGACAAAGTTGAAGCATTTAGGCTTCTCAGCTTCAGAACTTGCTGCAATTCTACATTAATCAAGTTTGCCTGTTGCTAGTGTAAAGGTGGACACAAAGATCAACAGTATAAGACAGAAGAACAGAAGATAAGGGAAGGGCATGGAAAAGAATGGAGGAAGGGGAGAACAGAGGAGGGTGGAACATAGTAAGATTTGCAATAAACTCCATGTTTTATAGCAAATGACTTTGTATGGGAGCAGGGACATGACAATTCTACATGGAAGTAGTGAATAACTCTTTAAACAGTGCTGAGCCCTTGACTACTCACATGCAAACAACTGAAATGAGCCCATACCTCATACCAATTAACTCAAGACAAATTATATCCCAACCATTGTATCTGAAACTATAAAACTTTTAGAAGAAAACAGGGAATCTTTGCAATCTTGCATTAGGCAGTCATTCCTCAGAAACTATACAAAAAACTAAAGAAACAAATAAAGCAAGTAAAAAAAGAAAAATTAGACTAAGACTACCAAAGTTAAAACATGAATAATAAGAGATCTCCCAACACCCTGTGAACTGCTTTGGAGCATCCCAAAGAATGAGAGAAGGATGCCATGCTAAAAATATGGACTCTAGCCCCAATCTTAGACAGATGGAGAACTTCCCAGGTGATGCTCATGCTGACGGACCCTCAGTCTAGACATTTCAACAAGCAGAGCAGCCAGAATGAACAAGAAATGCACAAATACTTTCTTAGAATAGATGAGGGGCTTTTTCTATATTTAAAGGAAAATTATTTTAATACGTTTATTAAAACCAAATATTTACTGGCACCATGATGCATATGGTGTCATGAAGTGGATCTATAGATCAAAAGCCATTCTACATAGTATTTTAAAATTTAAAAAACCCTGAACAACTGTTTGCAATGTTTATGAAAAAAGATAATGTCTTTGGGTTTTTTAAAATACCATGTACAATTTACCAAGTAATAAAACAAACATGGGAAATCGACATAAATGATCCACAAAAGAAAATAAGTTTACAAATTTAAAATGACAGGATGTGAAAAGGTGTTAACTAAAATGGGAACTACACTGATAAAATGCTATGTGTGCCTATCAGGCTGATGAACACACAAACACACACACACACACACACATAGGGAATACCACACTGGCAAGGTGCCACTAGAAGAGCACTTTCTGGTTCTGTCTGTGGCAGCTGAAGTCTCCACATATAGGATTTAGGTATGGTGATGTTTGCCAGTATCCCAGAATTCAGTGGCTGAAGCAGGATGGTTGTGAGTTCAAGAATGACCTAGAATTCATTACATACATATATATATATACATATATGTGTGTGTGTGTATATATATATATATATTGCACCAATTAAATGCAGTGGGATTTATTGCACACACATATATATGGAATGCTTCTAATAAACACACAATATATATATATATATATTAAGTGAGTGATAAATAAGCATGTTAATATATATGTTGCGGCCATTGATTGACCGTGGCATTGATTCACAGCTTTCAATTCTGGGTAGCTACGTATTGCAAACAGGGCTATTCTGCTGTGCACCCATGGGAAAACAGTACTAGAAATAGCCATGGCTCTCAGTGGTTCTGCTTTGCTCTACCTACACATGCATGTGGTGTTGGCCTATGAAGTAATGGGACCAACAAAGTGATTGGTAGGGCATACTTAGTCCTGTCCCTATGCCAACCAGAAATTGAAGCTTGAGTACTGTCAATTAGCATCTAAGCCCCATTTCCCAACACTAAGAAAGAGTGGTCCTGTCACATAGTCTAAACCCCACTCCCCTACCTCTGTTGAATATTGTGATGCAGGACCCTCTTTCCCTATGAAATCTTTGATGGTAGACCCTTAGCTCTGCCCTGCATACTTCTTACATGAAACCTCACATATACAGCACAATTGATAAACCTCTGACCTGAAGGATGGTTCCAACTCTTTCTCTCAAACTTCCTTTCCCACATCAAAATCTAACAGTGGACAATCCAAGGCAAGGCCAAGCTACCTGATTTCAATGAGAGAACCATTAGAACTGATCGAATCCTGCCTCTTTCCAAGGCTAAGATTTTAATATTCTGTGGGTCTGCTAGAGGAATTCACAACGAGTCAGTGAGAAAAGTGAAATGAAAGAAGATAATAAACATAACCGCCAGTGTCTCTTGGTTTTGTAAGTGAAGTACATGTGGGAAATGACCCTAATTATAACCTAATTTCCCTGCCATTATCTTATAGAATGGATGGAACGGGCTTTTGTCGCTCTCTAACAAATTCAATAAATATGTTTTGTGAGTCTGTTTTTAAGTCAGAGCTGTAATACAGAAAAACAAATATCATTATTGTTTTCCATGGTCATTATTGCTAACAATCAAATATATTGTCCTCACTTAAAAGATCTTACCCTGGCCGATGTGCACTGCGAAGAGCCGATTTCAAGCTGTATTGTCTGTATTGTCTTATTAGGTCCCCACCATCGCATGCTTTATTTCCTAAATTGCCTTCTGTGATTCGCTGAGTAGCCATGAGCCCCTATCATACTGTGATCAATATAACTGTACTTCTGAGACTGTTTCTGTCTGTAAACACATTGGTGGAGCTACCAATATGAACAGCCTGAGAGAGACGGCTGGAGTGAAGCATTTGCCAAAGCAGGGTTATTCACCAGTTTATTCCGTTTTTCCTCTATGTCTGAGTGTGGACAGAATCTTTACTGAGCAACAACACTCTGATCTATTTTTGTTCCTTCCTTCTGCTGTGTTATTGAGACAGAGGAAGTAAACATGAGCAGTCCAAACAGGAAACTTTGTTTCATTTGTTATCACCCTGTCTTCGATAGTTCTTTTTTTTTAAGATGAGGCTTCCTTTTTTAAAAAAATAATTATTTAATTCATTCTGAATCTCAAACAAAAATAAACTAATTTAGGATTCAGTTTTGGTGAGTATCCATCCAAATACCTGTCGCCATGGACCTTCCAGCAAACACAGCTGCTGGTGGAACAATGAAGGTCACACCAGCTGGAGGAGCAGCAGGGGACAGAGGTTGAGGATATTGAAGCCAGATGGGCTTTCTAAAGAAGAATTTGATAGAAGGATTTGCAAACTCGTGCCCTGATGTCATGTTCCACACAAAATGTGAGCATCTGGCTCTGATGGGCTAGAACCAGCTGGTCCAGCTTGAGAAAGCTGGTAAGCCTTCATCATCACTCCAATAAGAATAGCTATGTTCAAAAAGGCTGAAGGCAGAAAGAATTGGGGAAGGTATGAGAGAAAGGGAATCCTTGCACACTGATGATGGGAAGGTAAAATACAACCACGTGAAAAACTAGTATAGTGTTTCCTTAAGATACATAGAATGAGTTACTGTATGATCCATGAGCTGTGTGACAGGTATGGATTGAAAGGAAATGAGGTCAGCATATGAAAAGAATCTCTGTACTCCCAAATTCATGGCAGCACTGATGAAAATAGCCAGGAAATGCAAACAACCCATTGTCCAACAGCTAAGGAAGACATAAGAAACGATGATGCATGGAGACCATGGGATACTACTCAACCATAAAATAGAATTAAATACTATCATGGGGAACAGTACGTGTAAAACTGGAGATGACTGTATTAAATAAACTAGGTCACACAAAAATAAGTACTTTGTAGCTCACCGTGCAATGGAATTTAAGAGTTGATCTCAAAGAAGTTGAGAGTGAAAAGGTATTTATCAGAAGCAAGGAAGGATGCCCAGAGAAGAAAGGATAGGTGTACTAGTTAGGGTTTCTATTGTTGCAATGAAACATAATGCCTAAAGCAACTTAGGGAGGAAAGATTTATTAGGTTTATACATCTATATCACAGTTCATCTTCAAAGAAAGACAAGACCAGAATTTAAACAGAGCAGGGACTGAGAGGCAGGAACTGATGCAAAGGCCCTGGAGAGTTGCTACTTCCTGGCTTGCTCCTCATGACGTGGTTGGTGTGCACAAGACGGTGATTTCAGGCCACCTTGTACCATTGCAAAATCTAAAATAAAAAAGTTTTGAAAATCTTTACTATAATGAAATTAAGCTGATAAGTGCTCAGAACCCATGAGGCAAAGGTAGGAACTTGTCCCTAGTTCAAGGCCAGTCTAGGCTACACAGTGAGGTCTTCATTGCAGTGTAAAAACGTATCTCAGAAAACTAAAAATCAAGCAAATAAAATCCAAGAGCTGATTAAAGAGAAAGAAATAAATATAAATGTATGAGAAATAAACGTATCTAGACTAATTTAAATATTACACATATCTACATAAAAAAGACACTACATATTACCCCATTAATACAAATAATGTTGTTTTTATACCAGTTGATTTGATTATTTGAAGAGTTTTCAGAGCTCATATAAACCAGTTATCAAATTGCTTATAGTTTGATCTCTGCCTTGACGGCAGTATTATCCTGTCATTGATAGGCAAGGCATTTGCTTTCAAAGAGTCAGTTTTTAATGCTAACCACCACCACCCTGCTCTAGGAAGAGGTTGCTTCTCTTAACCATGGAGAAGTGAGACGCCCACATCTCTCCCCAGATATCCACATTGCATTCAGAGACCCGCAATAAATATCCAGAAAATATTACCCTATCACTGAACACTTGTCATTCCATATGTTCAGGCGTTCTCACCATACAACCAATGCTCAGAGTCACTGATGGAGAGCCAGAACCAAGACACCATCAGAGGCCACAGCCTCTGCTGTTTCTGCTCTTCCCTCTGTGAGCAGAAGGAATGTGAGAAAATGCTGAAGCTTTGCCCATGGTATTGCTGGACAGAAGAAGGAGGGAAGGTGTTTTAAAAAAAAAAAAAAGAGTTCTCCTCCAGGCAGTGCCTCCACTCTCTTTGGAATGACATAACGCAAGGTTAAACATCAATATACACACAAATACACACATGCGAACACATATACATACATACACATATATACATACATATTCATATAAAAAGATACATTCATATATATATACACATATATGCATACACACACATTCATGGAAACAAGACCAGGTCTGTCTTCACCTGCCACTGAGAAACAGAGTCAGCTTCAAAGACAGACACCCTTAACCATGCCTGAGGCTGCAAACCAAAGCACTAGCAAGAAAAATTCTGGGAAGAAGATGCTTATGTATGACCAAATCCTCTGTGTATGATCTTATCAGCACCAAGACAAGATGCAGTCTTGAATCTAGGCTTCATTTGGTCAGATGGTAATAGCTTAGACACAAACTTGATTTATGAAGAGAAATGGGAGCAGAAATGGGGGGGGGAGCAGAGAGGAAACAATCACTCAGTAAGATGCCAGAGGAAAACAAGACTTCAAAAATACATGAAAATCTCAAACCATTACAATGATCAGCTTTTGTTGACCACTTGATTGGGTCTGGAACTAAAAGACAAACCTGGGTGATTCTGTGAGGATATTTTCAAGAAGGATTTAATGGTGTAGCCCACACTTCTGCTAACAGCCTACTGAGTCACACAAAATTAAAGAGGTATAAGATTAGAAGGAAGGCTAGTTGAAAAAAAGAAGAGTATTCATGGGTGTGGGAAAGAGCAGGAAAAGGTAATTGTGGAGGGTAAAGATGATCAAAATACATTGTCCTGAAAATATCATAATACAATGTATTATTACACATAATTAATATATGCTAGCAAAAACATTTTTAAATCAGCAATACAAATCTTGTAACAGCAAAGAAGTTACTATTACAAGGGAATTCAGTTTCCAAAGAACAGTAAGATAATGAAGCAGAGTGTAATAGTCACCAAAGACCAACAACCAGTAACAGAGCCCTTGCAAAGGACAATCTATTCTTGGCTTGAAGCGTACCCAAAAAGTCCATGTCTCCACAGTCCAGTGTGATAGGACTGACTCCTGCAAATACTAGGTTTCTCAAGGTGTGCCCTGGCATTGCTCAACCTTGTGAAGAAAAGTTCTGAATCTGTCCCTGTATGTCTTTCCAATGCACTAGTGAAGTTCTGTGTGTTTGTCCCATAGCCATTGAACTTTGGAAATCCTCACCCTTCTTTCTCCCTGTAACACAGATGTTCCAAATAGGAACAGAAATTGTTATGTAGTTCCCAACCTCAGGAGAAAGGCCAGAGATTCCATACAATTATTATTAAAAGATTTATTGATTACTACTGGAAGGACAATAGTCTTTGAGACAAATAGGAGATTGCCATGAGAATGGGGAGAAAGGGCAACAATCACAGGAAGACCATAGTATCTGCACAAGAAAATCAAGAGTTGTTTGGCTCTGCCAAGATTAGGTAGTCAAGGTGACCTGAATTCTGTGTAAGCACATCACAAAAGCCAAAAAGCAGTTGGTTTTAACATAACAAGTAGATAGTCACAGCTGGGTATTTCTGGGTGGGAGATCACTGAGTCACAATTACTAATAACTTTTCTTACAGGGTCAGGAGTCAGAGACAAACAGCTAGTGAGTACCAATATAAATGCCTGGCATAAAATGGAGGGTTTCTTTTCAGACATCACAAAATGAACATGGTTTGATCTGTGTTCAGGATGTTTGATATGACAAGCCTGAGTCTCCTAAAGCTAATCTTGACATTGTGATCATAAGAAGGTGATGTACTGGCGGTGTTACCTAAGTGAGTCAGTAAGGAGTTGTGGAGCAGCGTAGAAAATAAGGTACAAAGCCAGGTTTCAGCTTGTCCCTCAGAGGCCCATGTCTCCAGCAATATTGGGAGGCATTGAATCTTTAGGAGATGTGCGTAGTGGAGGAAGTTATATCATGGATGGTGCATCCTTGAAATCTCAACATCAGTTACTAGTCTTCCTGCTTCTTTGTCTCCAGGCTGCCATGATGTAAGAAGTTTCCTCCTCTGGCTTTTGCCATGATGCCCTACCACATCACAGGCCTTACAGCAACAGGACCCATCAACCATGGATGAAAACCTTGGAAACCAGGAGCCAAAAGAAGCTTATGAACCTGAATATCTCCAGTATTTTGCTCTAGCAATGGAAGCCTGATGAGCACAGCTGAAATTATCTGGAAGGTAATTTCAGGCAGTCTCCGCCTCGCCATAATTCCTTATAAACTGTACCTTGAAGCCCTTCCTTTCTCAAACGTCCTGGAGCTGAGTAGCCATGCTCCAGGCATATATTAGCATCAACTTCAGATATTTTTCACTCTGTGTGCCTAAAGAAAGGCAGACACCATTGCCCAGAGGCAGGACTTAAATATATAAAATGCTGTAGTGGAACAGAACACACCCAGGAGCCCAGGGACAGAATCACAGAAAAGGCAAAGTCATCTCAAGAGACAAACACTCAGATGTCTCATGCCATATTTAATCCTGCTGTCAGTAGCTAAGAAAGTTTGTGGTAAATGGACATAAGTTTCCAAAAGTTGAGGAAGCAAGATATAGAAGAAAAATATCACTCGGGATCTATCTATCTCATTCACAAGTGCAACATGTAAAGAATATACCAAAAGGTCTGAGTAGAAATGAGAATTACAGGTGACGATAAATTTCCCAGATCCAGGTGAGCCTCAGAACTTAAACTGGCTTCAAATTCTTACCAAAAATGTGACCCCACAAGTCTTATCACTCACTTATGAAGTATTTGAAAAAATGAAAGATTCATTTTGAAAGTTATTGGCAATCCTAAATGTCATAAAGATATATATTCCGCATTAACTTTGCAGAAGGACATCCAGCTCTGTTCTTGCAATTAGGGAGTCTGAAAGAACAACCACAGCACATGTGTTTCTTTCTCTGTGGAAATTATGAATGATGGTTCAGCTAAGTGGCAAACGAACCAAGAATTCAAAAAATAACGTACTACCATTGATGCTCATAGAGAAAGTTGCAAAGTAGTCTCAGACTTAACAATTTACATCAGTGGGTTTACGTGTGGACGCTTTTGTTGAATCAACCAGGGTAATCCAAACACACCTCCTGAAAACATAAAATAAATGTTATGAAAATACTTTTGTTGCCTTGGTGACCACCTACTACTCTAGAATACTGGCACAACTAATGTAACTTCTGTTCCTACACCCATACCTTCTTGTGGGAGGCAGGACAGAGATTTGGGTGAAATTCTCAAGTGAGGCTCTTAAGAAGACAAGGTAACAGGGCTGAAGTTGATGATGCCATTTGAAGCAGTTTATAACCCAATTAAAAAGTAGAAATTTTGCATTTAAAAAGGAGACAGGAGAAATGAAACTGTTTAAATCTAATTTAAATTTTTGAAAAATAAATACAGGGTCATTGATATGTTTTAATAGATTGAGACAGGTTCACCAAACTCTGAATTGGGCAGAGTTAAACGGAACTAGTGGATTAGCCTGGCTACCAGAGAGGTTTGACTGCTGGCCAAGGCTATAGGTTGCTCTCCACAAACTGATGGCAAGGCCCCGTTTCTGAAAATAACACCTTCACAACTCCTTGAACATGAAGAAGTCAAAGTGCCTACCTAGATTCTTTATCCCTCCTGACTAATATTCTAGATGAGGGAAGGTTCTCTGCATGATACCAAAGGAGAACCAGGAACACCAACCCAGCTACAAATGCTACAATCTTCTATGGTGTCCTGCCTGAAAAATATGCTAGAATAATAGTGACACAAAGCTTCTGGGAGTAACCAACCAATAACTGATCTGACTTAAGGCCCACTCCATGAAATGGAATGCATATCTGACATGGCTTGGGTGACCAAGAACCTGAGACTAGGTAGCCTAGGGAACTAGTGAAAAACCAAAGACTACTGCTTTATAAAAGGAATGAAGCAAGAAAATGACTCCTAATGATATTCACATGATGTGGGATGTCCTTCTGCATATGTGTTGCTTCTATTGGTTGGTGAATAAAGCTATTTTGGCCAATGGCTTAGCAGAGTAAAGTCAGACAGGAAACCTGAACACAGATGTATAGAGAGAATAGGGAGAGTCAAAGAGACACCATGTAGTTTCCAAAGAAGAAAGATGCCAGAATATTACCAGTAAGCCACAGTCTCTTGATGACACATAGATAATAAAAATGTGTTAATTTAAGATGTAAGAGCTAGCTAGAAATACACCTGAGCTGTTAGCCAAACAGTATTGTAATTAATATAGTTTCTACATTATTATTCAGGTCTAGGTGGCTGGGAACTGAAAGCAGTCTCTATATACAAATGGTGCCCAAACATTTGGCAAGAATTTCCACATAAAGTCTGAGAATGCTTTTTTTTTAAAAAAAAAAAAAAGGATTCTAGAAAGACAAGAAAAGAGTCAAGCACAGCTCCTTGGTAACTGTCTTTTCTCCAGTAGGCTCTGTTTCCTGGTGGCAAGCAGAGGCGCAGCTCATTTAAGAGAAGTTTTCTGACTCAGCTTTTGCTGTAAAAACCTTGCTGCAGCTCTCTTAAGAGGCCCTGCCACCAAACACTTAAATGGTGTTCATGAGTAGCCAGCATCATGCTTCTTGGTGGTGGTGGAACTTTAAAAATCCACAGAGTTGTGACAATACAATAAGCATGGCTCCTACCAGTACCTCCACCATGAAGCTAGACTCTCAAAAAATTTCATGGGGCAGAACCAACTGAAAAAGCTCCAGCTTTAACCCTAGCCATGCTGCTTAGCAGATTTAAGACTCATATGCTCAGAAGAAGATAGAGTTATATGTAGCACAATTATTAATATCTCAGAGACAGATTTTGGAATTCAGCCTGAATACAAGAAAAGCAAAGTAGCCAGTCTCTGGCTCTTTCCTAGGCATAGGTCCAAAAATGCTGATCTTGCCTTCAGGAAACCTCAGAATGAGACTGTGACTGATAGTATCTCCTCCCATCTTATAATTCTCTCTAGTTTTAGGATTAAGAACATGTACTGCTACCACCTGGTTTCTATGGCAGGCTAGTGTTGCTATTGGAATTGCTTAAAGGAGCATGTCATTGCAGCCTGGTCTATAAAGCTGGCTAGTGTTGCTGTTTTTTCTGATCTTCAGGCAAGCTTTATTTATTAAAATACAAATGAAATGTCACTACAGATATACAGTAAATACAGATTCAAACAGGGAGAACCCACTAAATGGTTTACGGTGTGTTTAAAAATATATGTAGGCTTAGAAGAGAAAATAAAAGGCATAGAAAAAAGTCCTACAAAAGAAAAAGAAATAGAGTAGCTAGGCATAGTGGTACATGCTTTTAATCCCAGTACTTGGGAGGCAAAGGTAAGCAGATCTCTATGAGTACAAGGTCAGCCTGGTCTACAGGACAGCCAAATATACAGAAAGAAACCCTGTCTCAAAAACATTAAAAAATAAAAGAAATAGAATTTTAAAAGCCATGGAAAAATGGAAAATACACAGAGTCTGGATTATGTTTATTATTGTACAATCTTTGAATTTTTTGAAAGTGAGTGAGCTAACGACAGAAAGTCATTTCATTGTACGTGCTGCTAAGCTAAACCAACATATACATTTTTTTTAATATTTTAATGGTGGTGGTTTTACTAAAAGCAATCTACAAACTCAGTGTAATTCCTATCAGAATTCTATTAATGCTTTTCACAGAACTAGGGAAAATAATCCTGACATTCTTTTAGAAGCCCAAAAAACTAATAAACAAACCCAAAAGAGGCCTGAACCAAAAGGAGGAGGGTTGGAGGCATCACAACGCTGATTTCTTATTTTTTTTTTATTAATTTTTTATTGAGAAAAAAAAACGTTTCCCCCTCCTCCCCGCCTCCCATTTTCCTCCCCCTCCTTCCACCCTTCTCCCCCTCCCCCCACTCCTCTCCTCCTCCCTCTCCAGTCCAAGGAGCAGTCAGGGTTCCCTGCCCTGTGGAAAGTCCAAGGTGCTCCCCCCTCCGTCCATGTCTAGGAAGGTGAACATCCAAACTGGCTAGGCTCCCACAAAGCCAGAACTTGAAGTAGGATCAAAACCCAGGGCCATTGTCCTTGGCTTCTCATCAGCCCCCATTGTTTGCCATGAACAGAGAGTCCGGTTTTATCCCATGCTTCTTCCGTCTCATTCCATCTGGCCTTGGTGAGCTCCCAATAGATCAGCCACACTGTCTCAGTGGTTGGGTGCACCCCTCGTGGTCCTGACTTCCTTGCTCATGTTCTCCTTCCTTCCGCTCCTCAGTGGGAACTTGGGAGCTCAGTCCGGTGCTCCAGTGTGGGTCTCTGTGACTATCTCCATCCATCCCCAGATGAAGGTTCTATGGTGATATGCAAGATATTCGTCAGATTTGCTATAGGATAGGGTCATTTCAGGTTCCCTATCCTCAGCTGCCCAAGGAACTAGCTGGGGACCTCGCCTTGGGCTCCTGGGAGCCACTCTAGGTTCAAGACTCTTGCCAACCCTAAGAAGGCGAACTCAAGGAAAAACATATAATTATCCTCTTGGCTATGGGAAGTAGACAAATTTGCCGGGTAGAAAATTTGGGATCTTGGGGGTGGGGTGGGATGGGATTATCGGGGGATGGGGAGAGAAAAGTGAGAAGGGGAGGATGAGGGAAACTTGGGGAAACAGGATGATTGGGATAAAGGAAGGTTGGATAGGGGAGCACGAAAGCACAACATATACATTTTTAAAAGGTATCTTGACTTCAAAATTTAAGTCTAAGGACATGTTACTTTGGAAAAGAGGTTCTGTTTTTGTTTCCACAGAGGATAGGAAGAAGCAGATTCCTTATCAGCTAATATGGCTTGATCAAACAAGACACCCTGAAGCAATGGCCAAGGTTGTCCAACATCCATGACAGCTTCAGGACTGTTGTTTAAGATGCATCAATCACACAGGATACCCCATGAAAGACCTGATTAACAGCACCCCAATCAGCAGAAAATATTCTAGAGACCTATGCCAAAATTCCAAAATATTGGCAATAAATATTTGTTTTCATTTAGAAGAGGTTGATTATGAATGGCTAATGACCATAGTCAGGGTCTTTCTAAAGGAAAAAAACAGGAAATGATATAGGAATGAATACTTTACATTGGTATGGACTTTGGTTTATTAATACAAATTTAAGGTCAATTTTGTTATATGTATATTTCTACTCTTGTTTAAGGTATTATGAGTATACAGTTCATTGTAAAATGTAATTATAATTAAAAATTATGGATTACTAGATAGTCATCTATAACAGTCAAACTGCGGTCATGATAATTAGCTTTTCTAGATGTATAGAGATATATTTCAGATGGACAGGTATTCTCCAGACCTTTCAAAGACCTGCATAATATGGCATTTAAAATGTTTGAAGAACTTGGACTTTTCGCAACAGTGAGATATGTCTGCTTCTGGCAGCATCAATTACTTTAGAGAAGTTCATGGGCACTGAAAATACTCATTATGGAATTTGCCTTCAATGTAACAAGGCTAGGCATTGGGACAAGAAAATGTTCTTCATATTTAACAAATGTTATGGGCATAACTGGATATCAACATGTAAAAGAATGAAAATAGACTCATATCTATCACCATGCACAAAACTCAAGTCCAAATGGATAAAAGATCTCGGCATAAAGCCAACCACACTGAACCTTATAGAAGAGAAAGTAGGAAATACACTTGAATGCATTGGCACAGGAGACCATTTCCTAAATATAACCACAGCAGCAAAGACACTGAGAGAAACAATTAATAAATGGGACCTCCTGAGACTGGAAAACTTCTGTAAAGCAAAGGACATAGTCAACAAGACAAAACGGCAGCCTACAGAGTGGGGAAAGATCTTCACCAACCCCACATCAGACAGAGGACTGATCTCCAAAATACATAAAGGACTGAAGAAATTGGTCTTCAAAAGAACAAATAATGCAATTAAAAAAAATGGAGCACAGACCTAAACAGAGAACTCTCAACAGAGGAATCTAAAATGGCTGAAAGACACTTAAGGAAATACTCAACATACTTAGCCATCAAAGAAATACAAATCAAAACAACTCTGAGATTCCATCTTACACCTGTAAGAATGGCCAAGATCAAAAACACTGATGACAACTTATGCTGGAGAGATGTGGGATAGAGAGAAAACTCCTGTAAAGTGTTTACAGCATTGCTGGTGGGAGTGCAAATTGGTACAGTCCCTTTGGATATTAGCATGGTGATTTCTCAGAAAATTAGAAAACAACCTTCCTCAAGACCCAGCAATACCACTTTTGGAATATACCCAAAGAATGCTCAGTCATACCATAAGGACATGTGCTCAACTATGTTCATAGCAGCATTATTTGTCATAGCCAGAACCTAGAAACAACCCAAATGCCCTTCAATTGAAGAATGGATAAGGAAAGTGCAGTACATTTACTCAATGGAGTACTACACAGCAGAAAAAAATGACGACATCCTATAATTTGCAGGCAAATGAATGGATCTAGAAAATATCATATTGGGTAAGGTAACCCAGGCCCAGAAAGACAAATATCATATGTACTCACTCATAAGTGGCTTTTAGACATAAATAAAAGAAAACCAGCCTACAATTCACAATTTTAGTGAGCCTAGACAACAATGAGGATCCTAAAATATACATGGATCTAATCTACATGAGAAGTAGAAAAAGATAAGATCTCCTGAGTAAATTGGGAGCATGGAGACCATAGGAGAAGGTTGAAAGGGAGGGGAGAAGAGGGGAGAAAAGCAGGGAAAAATTTATAGCTCAATAAAATCAATAAAAAATGAATTAAAAAACTATTTTTAAAAATGTTAAAAAAAAGAAACTGCTCTTGCCTGGATTGGTTGATGGTAAGCTGTATGAACTGGACATGCAGGACACACAGAAATGTGACTTCTGAACTTTCCAAAAGATGGGATGGTCCTTTAGGGTTCCGGTTTCACAGAAGAAATTGCCAGACATTCTGCAGGACACAGAAGAAAGCAACTGATGAACTTTGCTAATACAAGGCAGAAGAGATCTTCAAATTTCCTGCTTCACTAAAAATTCTGCCCAATATTATGGGCCTATAGGCTGAAGATGAATACCCCAAGGTTACAAAAGAACTTCAGGCGACTGTCCAGGCAGCAAGATGTCTCTGTCATTTCTAGATCTGTGGAAGTTGCTTACAATGCACTTTCTGTTTACATAGATCATATTATATCCTTCTGGGATCTTTGATGGAGTTGAAAACAAAAAGTTACAGTTATGGTTTTCCTTAGCTATAATAAAAGATAAACTAGATATAAAACTTTAGATTCAAAGATAAAATAGATAGAATATTTTCTTTAATTTTGCCAAATACAAAGAGTCTAAATATTGCAACTGTAATTCCTGCTTGATACCTGTTTTGTTTATGTAATTTTACCTTGTTAACATTAAAGCCTGTCTTTTTTATTAGACAGAAAAGAGGATATGATGTGCGATATCTTTCTGTATGTGTTGCTTTCATTGGTTCTTGAATAAAGCTGTTTTAGTCAATGGCTTAGCAGAGTAAAGCCAGGCAGGAAATCTGAACAGAAACATAAAGAGAGGGTAGGTGGAGTCAAAGAGATGCCAAAGGAGAATGACTCCAGAACATTACCAGTAAACCACAGCCTCATGACGATACATAGATTAATAGAAATGTGTTATTTTAAGATGTAAGAGTTAGCTAGGAGTACACCTGGGCCATTGGCTGAACATTATTATAATTAATATAGTTTCTGTGTGATTATTCAAGTCTGGGCAGCCAGGAAATGAAAGCACAGTCTCTATTCACACTCACATATCATCAGTACCTGAGGTAATTATGAAAAAGAAGCATTTATGTAACTCACATCTATGAAGATTCTAGACTAGGAGCAGGCACCCCCCCACCATGACTTTGGAGCTTTCTATATTCTGGATTTGCTGATTGTATCCCTACATATCATTAATGTGTTTGTTTTGCTCTATTTTCTGAATACTGGCATTTAGATCTGGAGGTTTTACATGGGGAAGGCACTTTATGGGGACTAGAGAGATACCTGAGATAGTAAAGGGGTTGGTGCACACACATGAGGACCTGAGTTCTATCCCCAGTACCCACATTCTGAGAGACCTAGGGATCCACCTGTCTCTGCCTCCCCAGTGCTGGAGTTCCACGTGAACAGAGATAAGTGGATCCTCAGGGCTCTCAAAACAATGAGCATTGCCTAATCTGGGAGTCCCAAGTCCTAATAGAAGAATTTGTCTGAAAATACAATATAGAGGTCTCCTGGGCAACAAAGCATACCTGCATACACATGCTTGAACAATGTATTGTGGTGTTAATGGGGCAAGTCCATGCCTATAATACCAGTAAGCCAGAGGCTGGGAAAGGATTGCAACTCTGTGGTCAGCCTGAACTTCATGTTTTTGTTTGTGTTGTTTTTTTTTTTAAGAAAACCCATTTTAAGTCTGGCAGTGGTGGCACACACCTTTAATTCCAGCACTCAGGAGGCAGAGGCAGGCACATCTCTGTGAGTTCGAAGCCAGACCGGTCTACAAGAGCTAAATCCAGGACAAGCTCCAAACCTACAGAGAAATGCTGTCTCGTTAAACAAAAACAAAAAGGGGCGGGGGAGAAAACCCATTTTGTAGTGTGTGGTGTTAATCTACACCAGAGTCCACATGCTGTCTACTTGTTTGCAGCTATTGCCAGCCATTTGTAAGGATTTTCTTGTTCCATTGTTTGGAGATTGAAAAATAGTCAGCACAGAGAGCCTTATCCTGTCAATCCCTTGTGCAAAGGACAAAGTCCTATAATAAAAGCATGAGAAATGTTTCTAATTGCCCTTCCTTTCCTGGATTTGTTCTTCCTAAATGGTCTGTGACTCAGGATACATAAGACAAATGAACTCCCTTCCCCAAAATAATAATAATAAAATAATACATTTGTTTCCTAACATCCTCCAGGAGTCACTTTGTCACTGCCCACATTATGATTGATTTGAACTTCTTTGGTACCACATCTTTCCACTGAAAGGGATGGTAGCATTTGGTAGGGAATAGGTGAAAAGTCTGACTATTCCATGGTACTTTCTACTATGTACCAAGACAGATCCTATCCCAACCAGGACACAAGCCCTTTTCTTGGGAGCTCAGTTTTCTTCTATTCTCTCCTACCCTATTTCACATAGCGTCCCACACAACTATGTACAACTATATGGAGGAACGGGGCATTATGTGCTCTTCTTGAGCATGACCAAGAGGGGGTATATAAGACCAATGAAGCTAAGTTAAAGCTCTATAAGTCTCATTTGGGTTTTCAGGGACACCTGCATTCCTGGCCTCCCAATGCTGTCAGTCATCAAGGTCAAGGACAGTGTCCAGCTGTGCAAACCCTTCCTGTCCATCCTGTGTGATTGCTCATATCACATCCCATTGAGAAGCTGGGACTTTGTAGAGAGCTGGCTGATTCCAGCTTTGGTGAAAAGAAAGCTCCAAAGGTGTTACCTCTTAATATTGTCGAGATGGATACTGGAACCCAAAATATGAGCTTGGTGTGAACACTAACATTCAGACCATAGCAAAGCCACATACAATCCTGAAGGCTTTCATATCAGTCCTCTAGACAGCAAGCTTGCCCTTGGCTCCAACAAAGCTGTTTTGACTTTTATTAAAGACAGCAAAACCCAGTTAGGATTCCCCATCAGCCCTGTAAAGGTTCTGCACAGAGGATGCTAAATGCCATGGTGGGCATGTTTTCCAGTAAAAGCAACAACTGGCTGTACAACTTAAAAGCATTATTGGGCCTTAACTTTCTCTTTACTCTGGCTTGATCCTGGATTAGACTCTGCCCAAAAGGGATACTGTATCAACTTTGGTTGAACTAGCCACCACCTGCTCAACTAGCACACTGGAAATCTGCCAAAAGAAGCCTAAGTACTCGGAAAATGCAAATCCTCATTGCCTTGAATGTAGGGTTCAAAGCCTAGGTTCTTGTGGCCAATGGGGATGTGGAGTCCAACCCAGGAGTCCAGGCTCCGCTGCCTTTCAGAGCGCATACCAACCCATCCAGCTGACTCATATCTACCTTAATTCCTCAGCAGATACTTCACACAGCTTTAATTTCTTTTTAATCAGATTAAATAAAAATGTTTTTAATTAACTATCTTGGGTTTTCTTTCTCATACCCAGATGCTTTCTGCAATCTGGCACCTCCAATCTGTCAGCTTTAAGTAGACTAATTCTGTTTCCACTGCTCTTTTTTCATTCTTTTACTGAACCACCCTGGACACCCATGGGCTTGTCCTCCATGCTACAGAGACAAAACATAAGGAGAAGCATTGGTCCAGACACATAGACCACACATCCTCACTGTGTTTCCCTAGAAACTGATAAGACTGATATCCCAGAAATGCTCCCAGAGAGAGATGAGGACCATACTACAGGGACACAAGAAAACCTCCATTGAGAAGGTGACTTTAGGCCTTAGAGGAGGAACTGACCAAATGGAGGAAGAATTTTCCAAATGACATAAAAGACAAAGAGCCACAGAAGCCTTCCCAGTGTTTACAAAAACCAAGAAAAACTATGCTTTGGGGATTAATAAAACAATAAAAACAAATGGAGGGTACCAATTTTTCTTTGAAGTCTGTGAATTCTCTCTACCAGGCTAAGTAATATACAAATTAATACACTGTCACTGGTTTCCAAATCTGAGCAGCACAGAGGTAAGAGGTAAGCACCTAGGTAGTCTCTAGGGAGGGAAGTTTCAGAGGCAGAGGAGTGACAGATCTGATTTTTCATCGAGGCCTTTGTGAGAAGGAACACCTCAGAGTGACCAAGAGATAAGGCAGAGGGAAGTCAGGGGTGCTGAGGATAAGCCAACTCTAAGGACCCTGGGGTGATGAAGACGGTTGGGCATAAGCTCGTTCTCCTGGGCAAATCATAGTGCAAGCATCTTCCACTAACTTTCTAGAAAACTGTGGAAACCACACTGAGGCCATCCTTTCAGAGTGATCACGCTTCCTAGACACTACCTCATCCAAACCAAAGTAGTTATGTTTCTCTGGAGCCCAGATGACTGAGGAGACTCTCAAGCTGATTTAGATGCTGAAGACAAAAGGAGAAAGGGAGTGGAGAAAAGGAGTAGGGGAGGGGAGGTAGGAGGAAAGAAAGTATGAATTTTACATTAATCTTTTAAAGTTCATGCCTGATTTGTGCTTTTCAGTGGTCTGGCTGGGCCAAGCTCCTCTCAGTCTCACACATCATTTTACACACGTTCACACCTGTGCATGGAAAGGTTTCCTCTAAATATGCACCACAAGTGTCGTAAATGCAAGGACAGCGCCTGCTACTCAACAGTCCCCATAGCTCCTAAAGCACAGCACAGCGGGAACCTGGTGAGTGCCTGCTGTTTAAAATATGTCTCAAAAAAATAAAACAAAAATAAATTACAGATCCACTGATTACAATAAAATAGAATAGATCAGACATTTTCAGAAATGTGGCCTGTGTAAAGATGGATCCCTTAGGAATTTGTGTGGTCAAACAGAGATCTGGAGGGGGAGAACTCTACACAGTTCATAGATTAACGTAATTGAGTCCCTGATGGAGTGAGTGAGTCATTGAAAAAATATACATCCTGCCTCCAAAACCTCTTGGGAAAAGAAAAAAAAAAGCAGCTGATCACAGATGTAGATTCTCCTTCCCACACCAGCATTGCCCTGGAGGAGACAGCCTGAGATCAGGGCTGAGGATCCCTAGCTATTTAATTAAATTGACAGAGTCAGTTACTTCTTCTTAATCAATGCTGAGATTATGTCAGTTACAAAAGCCTACAATCCCTCTTCCAACTTGGCAGGCTAAGGGAAAACACAGCGTGGCCAATGCATATAAAAGGGCTTTTGTGACATATGTCCTCAGGTGGGACAGCAGATGAAAATTCCAATCTCCTCCAGCCCTGAACCTCATCAGGGTCCTGAGTAAATCTCTACTAAAGTGCACAGATTGATTAAGCGCTTGCTGGGAGCGAAGCGCTCTGCGTGCCGGGAGCGGGAGATGATAGCAGTAAAAGTGTCTGGCATATCTTCTGCTTATCAGCTTGGAAAACACTTTCCCCTGCTTACTCCTCCTGTCCTCATTGCTTTTCTGAAACACAGACGCCACACTGCAATGCAAAACAAAACAAAACAAAAGCAGAGGTCTCCGTGGGCTCGGGACAGGCCAGCCGCTGCCTCAAGCTCTGAAATGAAGTCTTCAGGGGGACGTTGTGACTCCAAACTTATTACGCTTTGCTGAATGTGATGAGTGGCCAATGAATGAGATATAAATGTTCCCTCGGGTTTCCAGTCTGACTCACAGGGGTAGAAAAGTAAGGCAGACTTGATAGACTTCAGACACAAAAGTCAGAACTTTGTGTGTGTGGTTTAACAACATCCTGTAGGACACTCTTTTTGCAAGACTAGGTCGCTGCACAGAGCAGACAGCCATGGTCCCGTGAGGGAACAACCCATTTTTGCAGTGCCGCTGTGTTGCTACGCTAGAGTGGTCGGTGGGCAAGGCGTATGAAATGCATATTTAATGTACGGCATTTTTCAGCTGCGAAGTTTTCAGTTTACAGTAGATTGATTGGGATGGATGTGGAAAGGAGCCTCTGGGTATTGCAGTCATTACAGTGCGGATGCTGACGGAAGAAAAAGAGTGATAGTCCAGTAAACCTGGCTAGGTTTCTGGACAATGGCCTGGCTTCCAAATGCAGACCCACCATTGAGCACATCTAAGATCCAGAGTTGAACAGCAGGGCCCCCATGTGGCCGTAGCGAGCATCTTCCTCTCTGAAGACAAGCTGGAACGTTTTCCAGGTTTGAGCACTATGTCTTGCAGACAAGCAAGGGGATGCTGTGATTATCCTTGCCTCGTAGAGGAAAACCTGAGGCAAGATCACCGCACAGAGCATCAATAGATGCCCAGGTGCAGCCACGTGGACTCCAGTCACGCATCTATCTCCTAAACTTTAAGCTACATGTTGCAGCTTCTTTCCGAAAGAGGCCTCGGGGACTCAGTAGGGCGTCTATGTAAGGACATGCTCTCTATTTCCCTGCTGACCCTCAAGAGACAATGACTCTTTCATCTTCTCAACATTATGTCCCGGGGAGAGCAGCAGCTCCAGAGTAAGGGCACTTGGATATAACTCCTCTGTGACCATATGGTATTTGACACTTATCCCGTTGACAGTTAGGGCTATGTGTCTTCTCTTAATGAAATGAACTGAAGGGGGAGGAAGGGACTAGGAGGAGAGGATGTAAAATTAATTAATTAATTAATTAATTAAAATTAATTTTAAAAAGAAATAAAGTGAAACTGCTCAAAGCAGCAACATGGAAAGGAGAAGGTATTCTGTGTGGAAGAATATGTAAAAAAAAAATGTTTGTAGGAGAAAAAAAGAATGAAAAGGTAGACAACTTCAAACAGGTAGACAGGCTTTACCGAACTCCACAAAGATCTGCCTATGCCTCCCAAGTGCTGAGATTAAAGGTGTGTGCTACCACTGACTGGCCTCTATGACTAACTAGTGGCTAGCTCTGCACACTAATCTTCATGCAAACTTTATGTGTTAGATCACAAAGAAAATATCTCTACACATGTGCACATTGCTCACCATGCAGTGCCAAAGAACACTTGAATTTCACTTGAAAAAATGTAAGATGAATTTTGATATGCTACTTCCAAAATTTCTGAAATGGTGCTAGACATGCTTCTGCCAGTTTGTGCTAAGTATTTATGTGAAATAGGATTTTCAGCATTGATGAGTATGTGTGTGTGTGCGTGTCTGTGTGTGTTTAACAACAGACTGGTGGATTTTGGGGGTGGCTGCTGAAATGTAAGCACTGGTACAGCAATGATCACAGGGATTGACATAGTCCTTTCTCTGAGGGGCTGATGGTTTAAGTAGCAAAAATGAGAATGATTTCAGATATTCAGTGTTCTATCAACCACAGGAAGCAATAGAAGTTGCCATCTATACGGATCTAGGAAGACTTTGAATGCAAGATGTGTAACAAAATCTAAAGAACAAGCTAATGTGTAAGTCAGCCTTCCATTATTATAACAAAATGCCGGCCGGCTGGGCAGTGGTGGCGCACGCCTTTAATCCCAGCACTCGGGAGGCAGAGGCAGGCGGATCTCTGTGAGTTCGAGGCCAGCCTGGTCTACAAGAGCTAGTTCCAGGACAGGAACCAAAAGCTACGGAGAAACCCTGTCTCAAAAAAAAAAAAAGCCTGACACCGGCAACTTTAAAAGAGGGAAGGTTTATTGTTTATTTTGGCTCAAGATTTCAGAGATTTCAGGTCTGAGTCACTGGCTGCATTGCTGTGGGCCTGAGGCACGATTACAACTCTTTGTGGTGAACACATGCAATGCAGAGATATCCATATTATGAAAGCTTCGGAGCAGAGAGGGGTCCGAAAAAATATAGCCCCCAAAAATATAGTCTTCGGTGTCAGAGTTCTTCAACTGGGCCCCACCTTCAAAAACTTTCATCACCTCTAAATAATGTCATCTCGCCAGGAACCGCCATTGGGTTGATCTGTTAGCCCTCAATGACTGGATCTCCCGGCTGGGGTCCAAGTTCTCGAGGCTATTGTGGAACATTTCACATTCATACTGTAGGAGAAAAACCAAAGCGTGTGAAGAACTCTCCAGACAGAGGAAACTGTAAATCCCACGGGGTTGAGACAGAAGGGCTGGTGCTCATGAGCAGGGGGAGTATATGACTTGACTTAAGTGTGTAGGTAAGCTGGGAGACACTGTAAATCATCATACCTGAATAAGGTATGTCAACCTTACCCATGGGGATGATGAGAAGTTGTCAAAAGGTTTTAAGGAACTGAATCCCATTCAGAAATGGCAACTACATAATAGAACGGAAAATGGAGAGATGCAAGGTCAGGCAGACCTAGGAGCATCTGTTCGGGAGACCATGTGCTGGTTCCAGAATGAGAAGTCGCTTAGAACAGGGTTGTATCCATGGAGATAGAAACACAGATAGAGCTTGTGGGATACAGAGCACCATAAGCATGGCCTGATGATATAAAAAAAATTAAAACTAGTATCCATAATCTCTAGTGAGAAGGAAACAGAAGCTGCCTTCTAGCATCTCCAATAGAGGCTGTCCAGGGTCAGCAGGAGAAAGTTTGCTCCCTCTTGAGGCAGCTCTTCTAGACACCACCACTGATCTCATTTTGTCAAAACCTCGTGACAGCAATGACTCAGATTCTAACTGTCTACCTTGAATCTAGGGAACCAAAATAGTGGATGAGGAAGGCTCATATTATAACATTGACTATCAAACCAAGGAGCTCATCGATTTGTTGGAATTCCAACACTCAGACTATGATGTCAGCCTGGTTCATACTCAGAGGGTTCCACTTTCAGTCCCAGCTGAACCTATTCTTCTTCCTGTCCACAGTGCAGATGTTCTCATCGTTCTGTGGAAGAGATGAAGCATCACCCACAGGACCTATCCAGAACTGAAACAGACAAAATGAGTGCACAGGGTAAGGTCAAGGAGCAAGGCAGCAGTCATGAAGAACTTGAGAAAAGATGAACAAGAAGGACTTTCCTCAGTACCAGACGGTGGGCACTGAAGTATAAGTGCAGAGTCAGAAGTTTCCATAAGTCACCCAAGGATCGAGACAACACAGCTCCAGCCCAGGACAGGCACTGCAGGCCTTTTAAGTCACATGTCAACACACTAGAACTTGGACAAGGAAGCCCTACTGGACCCAAAAGGACACCTGATAGATAGCTCTTTGTCTCCTTGAGTGAGCATGAGAAAATTCCTCTGAATTCCTTCATTGGTTCCCTTGTCGGCCACACATACACGTATAAAGAAAATGTCAAATTCTTCCCCTCTAGGTAGTGAAAGAACCTGAAATATGAAAATGCTTCCTTCAGGTTATGACACTGCAGACACCCAAGGGGCCCAGGGTGGGAACAAAGCAAGAGGTTTCAAGCAAAGAATCTATAAACTGCCAAGAGGCCCTGGAAATTACCTGTAAAACATGAAGCTGTGATTGGGGTTCAGCAAGCAGAAACCACTTCATTGTGGAGAGGAGAAGGTGTCATCCTCAGAATCCAAGGAGGAAAAGCCAGAATCATCCGGCCACTGAACACAGGAGACACATACCCAGGGCCAGAGCAGGGAACAAAGTAGTTCTCACTTGAGAGAAGGGACAGAAAAACAGAAATGAAAAGGCTAGGAGTATCCAAGAAATTCAAGGGTGAGGTTGGCCTGCTCCATAATCCGACCTTCTAGCCACAGTTTACTAGTTATGGTGGACACGGGTGCTTCTAGTTCACTTGGCAATATGATTAGTTTCACCTGAGGATAATTCCAGGCTTCCCAGTGCAATGGCAAAAGTGGCTTCTATACAGTGATCACCTGGAAAAGACTGATGAGCAGCCTGGTGTGACAGAAGAAAGCCTAGAGCCAAGAGGGGTTCAGAGCCCCAGTTTCTGCACACTGCTGTGGAGCAGGGTGGGCACTGGGTGATGAGTGTGTGGGCACCACCCTCAAAGGCCTGGGGATCACATCAGGAGGGTTCTCCACATACAACCCAGGAATAACTGGAAGCAACAACAAAGGAGAGACTCATCAGTGGACTGAATTAATGAAGGAAAGTGACATCCTCTTCAAAGCTGTCTCGGCCCATTTGTCACTCAGCATGACCACTATCAGCTACCGCTGTGTGGCATCTATAGCAACACACATCCAAAGTAGAGGGATTTTAAAATAACATTCATAGTGTGGACATTTTCCCAAAGGGGCTGCAAGAAATGACAAACACATATAAGCAAGTATCTTATAGCTGATGAGCTGAAGGCATGAAGAAAGTGCCACTGCACGGAGATCTGCAGAAAGTCAGAGGGAACTTTTTTAAAACATAAAGTAAGGGCCAGTGAGATGGCTCAGGTGGTAAGGGCACCTGGCACCAAGCCTGATGGCCTGAGTTTCAAGCTCTAAAACTCCCACAACCAAACAAGGCAATGACTGTCACAAATCATCCTCTGACCTCTAACTGTGGGCCAACACACACACACACACATGTATACATAATCAATCAATAACAAATAAAATTAAATTTGTTTTAATTTATTTAATCAAAAAAATAAAATTTAATTTTTTTTACAAATAAGCACTATTCACAATTGGTTAAAGTTCATAACCAATGACATATTTATAAAATGAAATATTATTCCATGTTAAAAAAATATACAATATATGGCCACCAAAGGGCTGGGGAGATGGAATTTTCTGCTCTTGTCAAGGACCCAGTTTTGATTCCAGTACAGAGAAGATCACACGCAACTGTAACTCCAGTTCCAGGGCTGCTAACACCCTTGCCTCCATGGACATCAGATATGCCCATGGTGCACATAAACACATTCAAGTAAGCACTCATAATAAATAAGCAAAATAAATAAAGTCAGTCCTTTTAGTGGACTGTTGCATTCATCAAGATGTATTAAAACTTAAAATGCTGGGCTAGGGAGATGACTTGGCTGGTAAACACAGGGGCTTGAATTTACTCCCAAGAAGGAAGATACAAAATAAAGTAAGTAAGATCTCTATCATTCTTCAGGATAGCTCCCAAGGCCAAAGACTTAATTGAACCTTGATTGATTGATTGATTGATTGATTGACTGATTTAAAGGAAGGAACTTCCTTTGTAGCCTAACCTAGTCCTGAACTCACTGTGTAACCCCAAATATCTTCAAATTGGTGATCTTTCTGCCTTAGTCTTCCATGTGGTGGGATGGTAGACATGCTTCATAATATTTTTTCTCGTTTCCCTTTTCTGGCCAGTCTCTTTTCTAGACTGCAATTCCTTAACAAAGGATCTTATCATCCTGTTTGGATTCCAAGAGCAGTATCCAACAGATAAAAGAGATTGATAAGTGTCTGTTAACTGGAAGTCAATTCTAGCAATGAGCCTGTCCCATGTAGATACACAAAAACCTGGAGGCCCCTTCTGTCAACCCTCGATGGCTTCAGGAAACCCCAACTTCTTTAAAGTCATAGAGAGAAAAAGCAGAAACATTGAACCTACTTCCGAGGACTGTTTCAACAACTGTGCTAGTCTGAATTCTCTAGAAGAACAGAACTGATAAGAGTAGATAGATAGACAGATATAGAAAGACAGATAGACAGACAGACAGACAGACAGACAGACAGACAGACAGATGGATATCCGGATGGATGGATGGATGGATGGATGGATGGATGGATGGATGGATGGATGGGTGCTTGGGTGCATGGGTGCGTGGGTGGATGGGTGGATGGATGGGTGGATGGGCAGGCGGGCAGATGGATGGAAAGAAAGAAGAAAGAAAGAAAGAAAGAAAGAAAGAAAGAAAGAAAGAAAGAAAGA
>JABTXL010008037.1:10330514-10402425 GCA_025134845.1 Neodon shergylaensis | reverse complement strand
ACGAGGGAGGGGAACTTGATTGGGGGAGGGGGAGGGAAAGGGGAGGCGGCGGTGGGGAAGAGACAGAAATCTTTAATAAATAAATAAATAAATTTAAAAAAAAATTTAAAAAAAAAAGAGTTAATAAGAAGCCTGAGATATGAGGTCAATGTAGACCTCTGTGTGATTTCTTTGGGGCTAAACAGCTGTGGGACCTGGTGGGACAGAAAACCTCAGCCAGTCAACACCCATTGCAAATGGCAGGATTTTTGTAGTTTTTAAGACTGTGGTGGTTTGAATAAAAATGGCCCCCATACATTCATACATTTGGATGCTTAGTCACCAGGGAGTTGAACTGTTTAAAAGGATTAGAAGGATTATGAGGTATGGCCTTATTGGAGTATGTGTGGCCTTGCCGGAGAAAGTATATCACTAGGAGAGTGAGGTTCGAAGCTTCAAAAGCCCACACCAGGCCCAGAGTTTCTTTTTCTCTTCCTCTCTGCCTACAGGTCAGGATATAGCTCTCAGCCACTACACCAGTGTCTTGTTCCTACCCATGATGAACATGGACTGAGTCTTGAAAACTATAAGAAATCCCCAATTAAATGCTTCCTTTTATAAGAGCTGTTCCAGTAATGATGTCTCTTCATAGAATAGACAGTAACTAAGACAATGTTTACCTTGGGGTTTTAGCATAATGGCTCAGGTATAAAGCAGGGATCTCAGCCAACACTTAAAAGATCAGAAACCACTGTGTTCAGGCAGGAAGCATCATTTTTTCCCTTAAATGTGTACACATTGGTTTTTGTTTGTTGTGTTTGGAGGCAGGAACTTAGGTAGCATATTCTGGAAAAACTATTGCTCCTGGACCTACTCCTCCAAATGCTGGCATTATAGGCAAGCATGAACACATGGTCCCTCTCCCATAATATATCTGCTGCTATAAGACCTCTAGCAGAGAGCCAACTCCCACCCCTCAGTTCCATCCCCACTCGTGATGGATCTTTCTGAAAGATACAGCGGTCCAATGTTGACAGTGGCCTATGTGTAGGCACCAGCACTGATGTTCCCCATCTCAGAAGCACCTGGCTTCCAAATTGTGAGCTTGCAAAACAGATCAAATGGCTTCACAGTAGCGCCCCTGACAAGGCTCTATCCTGCAGATAGCCCGCAAACCCTGTGTTACAATCCCCCTGCTCCACAGACTCTTGAATCCCCATAGTCATAGTAACCAGACCTGTGATAGGTTGTTGCCACTCTCATTCTTAGGCCTGAGCTGTCCCCAAAGAGAAAAGAAGAGCAAATAAAATTCAGACTACCATTGTTGATGGCAGTCATTTCAGAACGTTGATACAGTGACTATCAAGGGCTTGACAGTCAAGGTCCTTCCTTCTTTCCCAGCTGCTCCTCCACCTCACTGTCACAATCGAAGACCAGGGCCACTCGAGCCATCTCAGGTGGGAGGCTTCTTCTCAAAACATTGAAGAACAGAGCCACTCAGGGGCCAGGGCCAGGCAGCTGGCTTTATTTATATGACCTCTCCCAGGCAGCCCAGCCTCCCACCTAGCCTGGTCCTATGAGGACACAGGAAAGACATGAGGAGTCTGGCCAGTGTTAGGCACTGATGAACACGGAATGGCAAAAGTAAGAACTATTCAACTGGGCCTTTGCTACCTACATCTGAGGCACTGGGAGATGCCTCCACAGTGGAGTATCAGAGAACTTGTTTGGGTGGACATTTCCATTCTCTCCAAGCTCCTTGGAGACTTTAGGGAGCCCCATGCCCTCCCAGCAGGAGGATATCTGTAATCTCATGCTGTCTTTTTTCCTAACCAAAAGATAAGGGTAAAACCCAGCTGAGTGATGGGTGACTCACAATAATGCGTACGTTTGGGAGAAGGAACTTGAAGTCTCATTCAGGTCAATACTCATGTGACTGAGCCTGGATCCTATCTTTCACATTGATGGTACTCATAGGAGAACAGTCAACACATGAATCCCAGTGCACAGCCAGGAGGCTCAGAGATGCAGTCAGAACCTACCCGTGAGAACACACAGTGCCTGCACAGCCAGCCCTTGATGTTGCCTCTGTTTGAAGCCGATGGTGTAGCAAGAGAAAGGATTTATGAGAAATGACTTCTGAGTAATAGCAAGCCAATTCAGAGTTGCTGTTTCCATCTGATGCTGGGTAGCATTTGAACTCATTACTGGCCAGCAGCTTGCACAGGACAGGGCATGAGCAGCAGGCAGCTGCCACATCCATTCAACCCTGAATGCAATCTGTCCTAAAGGCTCCTCTGTGGCCTGGCTCTGCAGCAAGTAGCCACAGAGAGAACTGGGACTATAGAAACAAGGTTACTGAAACCTCACTAATGGGAGTGCCAAGAGCAACCAGAGCTGAGGTCTAGCCAGTCCGCCTTCCCAGCAGATGGCAATACCAGCCTGGAGACAAATCCTGACGCCTCTGTGTTGCTGCACAGGCTTGTCTCATCTGCCCAGTGCTGCCTTCCCTTGAAAGCTGAGATCTTTGGAAACAGAAGCAGGAAGATGCGCTGATGGGGTCTGCATTCTGTTCTTGAGCAGCATTAGAGATCAGAGGCTGGCGGGGTCTGCGTTCTGTTCTCCAGCGCCATCAGAGATCAGAACCCAGGTCTTGTCCTGGATGGAAGAAAGAGAGAAGAGAATCTGGTTGGTCTGTTATGGCTACCTTTCTGTTGCTGTGATGAAACACCATGACCAAGAGTGAATTGGAAGGAAGGGTTTATTTTGGCTTTCGCTTCCAGAGGGGGAAGACTCTACCATGGCAGGGAAGGATGGCAATAATCCACAGGCATGGCCACAGGCACAGGAAGCTGAGAGCTCCAGCCTTCAAATGCAAGCACGAAGCAGAGAGTAAACAGAAAGAGGGGCAAGCATACAAATATTCAAAACTAGACCCCAGTAAGGACTTGTTCCAGCAAGGCTCCACCTCCCAGGATTCCACATCCTCCCCAAGCAGCACCACCAACTGTGGACCAGTTGTTCATGTATCTGAGCCCGTAGAGAGCGTTTTTTTTTTCTTTTTTTTTTTTTGGTCATTAATATTTCTTTATTTTTTTTTATTGAGAAAAAGAAAAAAGTTTCCGCCTCCCCCCAGCCTCCCATTTCCCTCCCCCTCCTCCCACCCTTCTCCCCCTCCCCCCACTCCCCTCGCCCTCCCTCTCCAGTCCAAAGAGCAGTCAGGGTTCCCTTCCCTGTGGAAAGTCCAAGGTCCTCCCCCCTCCGTCCATGTCTAGGAAGGTGAACATCCATACTGTCTAGGCTCCCACAAAGCCCAAACTTGAAGTAGGAACAAAACCCAGGGCCATTGTCCTTGGCTTCTCATCAGCCCCCATTGTTCGCCATGTTCAGAGAGTCGTTTTTTTTTTTCTTTAACCACATTCTGCAGCATAGCTTTAGACCCACAGATGATTCAGCACATGATCCTGGGGTCTGCCTGTCCATGCCAAGCGTGGGACAGACAACTGATGTGGAGCACCCATATCTACCTAAACACGTACATATTTTTCAGGCCAGGTGCTAGGCTGCTGTAGAAGCAATGCAATCCTAACATGAGCTTAAAATTCCAAAGATTCCTGAGACATAAAAAAAGATAATTAAAATGCCCCAAAGTCACACACCTTGAAAAATGGTATTTATAGCTCCAATTCGACACTCTTGAATACGGGGTTTCTGCATCTTGAATACGGGGTTCCTGAATCTTTACCACCAGACAGAATAATCTGGAATGAGACAATAATGCAGAGGTCAATCCTGCCTGCCTAGCCCTGTCCCCTTTCCCTCTCCTTTCCTCCTTCAGGCCATACAAGTCAGAAATGGAGAAAAGAAACCAAAAGGAGTCATGTCCACAGTGACAAAAGTCACCGCCCTGAGCCCTTCCCCTTGCCTTGCTGTCCAGCTCCTTGCCTAAGGTGTTCCACCAAGTCTCCTTCATGGTGCAGCTGTCTGGTGCTTCCAGCCAATAGCATGGGTTGTCTACTCCTCACAACCAACTGGAAGTCCTTCTTTCCTCATTTAAATCTTATCCATCATTACCGGGGACCTGCAAACAAGGCATTAGCGTTACATGGCCTAGTTGAGAAAATTACCTTGGACTGAACTGATGGCAATAATAGCTTAGAGGTAATAACCATGCGTCAGACGCTATCCCTAAGTGCTTTGTGTATATTAACTTAACCCTCACAGTGAATTCTGTAAAAATAAGTACTGTGAATGTCTCTATTTTACAGACTGCACCGAGACACAGACAGGTCAGAAAACGCAGCCAGGTTCAGAGAAGTGTCTGGATCCTCCGGCGCGACTCAGACGGGCACACAAAGGAGTTACTGTTAGTACAAGAAAAGCCTAAATCATCCCAGCCATTTACTAAAACCAATCCAAATCCAAGTGATTGGGTTTTTTTTGTTTTTTTTTTTTTTTCCAAGTGATTCTTTTTATGACAGCGTCTATAACTGGATCTCCTCTCTCTCCTTGGAAGGGGAGGCCTAGGAGAGAAATGTACCTTTATTAATTACTGTCGCACTTTTTTCACCCTGTTCTGACTAGTTCTGGAATCTAGCCAGGACATCCAGGGTCCACAGTTAACTTCATGAGTCTAGGCCAGACTTCCAAGGGAATAGCAAATGAATACTTTCCTTCTCATTCACCAGAAAAGATAAGGCTCCATCAGGCTAGTGCCCTCTTTGTGTGGTGTTGGTACCTAGGACCCTCCCCATAGGAAAGCCTGGTACCAACGTTGCTAGGGCGGGCTCTCCCTCTACCCAGCTGAATGGCGCCACCTGCTGGATGAACTGCAGGATCCTCTCTGACTGCTGAACCAGCAACCTAGCTTCCTGGGTTTCCTTCCCTGTCTCTGCCCAAATTTCAGAAAAGCCTAGATCGCCCTGTCTTAAATCATTCACACGGTAGATCAATAGCAAAACTTCCTAGTTATTAATCTGTGGCATTTGCCTGTCTGAGTTTCAGGTCCATCAACCCTCCTCCTAGCTACCCTCCCAGTCACCCTTTGGGACACCTGATAACGTGTTTTCTCATCTATGAGGACTCTGGCAGGATGTTTCCAACACGGAAAAACATCTGTCTGTGGCAGCGTTTGGTGACTGCTCACCTGCCTAAATAATCCAGGTTCTGGGTCAGTGTCACGCAGAACCCTTCCTTACAAGTGGACCATATGTCTACAAATTGTCTCGGTTCTCAAACATTATAACAAAACAGCTCCTCTGTGAACTGTGTACAGAAGGGCAGAACCTTCGCTGAGCCCTCTAGGCAGTTCCTTTACTTTCCATCCTGCTGGACTGGAGGCCCAGATGCAAAAGCAGCACCAATGCCCTACAGAATAATTAACAAGTGCCCGACCTTGACTCTCAGAACCTTCACTGCTCCACACTAACCCGCTCCATTTCATCTGAACATCGGACTCCTTCCCTTTTCTCTTTTTGTTCCACAGGCCCTCTTTTCCTTTTCATCTTCTTTTCTTTTTTACAGAAAAGAAAACAGATTCTTCTCTCATCCAATACATCCCAACCACAGTTTGCCCTCCCTCCATTCCGACCTCCTGCTTTTTCTCTTCGCCAAATTTAGTTCCCCTCCACTTCCTCTTCAGAAAAGAGACAACAACCAAAAAGAGCAAAACAAGATACAATAAGATGAGGCAAAAGCCCTAATATCGAAGCTGGACAAGGCAACTTAATAGGCGGAAAAGGGTCCCGAGCAGAGAAAGGAGTCAGAGATAAACCTGCTCCTCTATTGTTGGGAGTGCCACAAAAACCCCGAGCTAATAGTCATATCATATACACAGAGGACCTGGTGCAGATCCATGCAGGCCCCACCCTTGCCTCTTCAGTCTCTGTGAGCCCATATGAGCCCTGCTTAGTTGATTCAGTGGGCCTCATTCTCCTGGTGTCCTCTCGCCCCTCTGACTCCTACAATGTTTCCTTCCCCTCTCCTGCCAGGTTCCCCCCTCTCCATGGGGAGAGACTTTATGGAGACCTCCAATCTAAATTCTCTCCACATAATGTCTGGCTGTGGGTCTCTGCACCTGCTTCTATCTGCTGCCAGAGGAAGACTCTGTGATGACTACTGGACAAGGCACTGATCTATGAGTATAGTAGAATATCATTAGGAATCCTTTCATTGGCATTGTTTCTGTTTTTATTATTATTATTATTATTATTTGCTACCTGTGTAGGTTCTACCCTAGATCTCCAGTTCCTGACCATCCAGGCAGTATAGGGCATGGGCTCCCTCTCACACTGTGGGCCTCAAGTTAGGCTTTCCATCTTTTCTAAATTGAATTTTGTCCCCTCCAAACACATATGTTAGAGACCTGAAGTCTGGGTAGAACTGTATCTGGAGACAAGCCTTTTAAGGGGAGAAATTAAGTTAAAATGACGTTATTAGGAAGGGCCTAATCAAATCTGATTAATGTCCATTAGAAGAGAAAAATGGATGAATTTTAAGAGATACCAGAGAGGCCAGCAAGAGGGCTCAGTGGGTAACCAAGCTTGCTGCCAAGCCTGAAGACCCAAGTTCTCCCAGGGATCTACATAGTAGGAGAGAACTGATTCCTGCAGAGTGTCCTCTGACCGACACAAGCATGCACGCACGTACATGCATGCATGCGTGCACGTGTGTGTGCGCACACACATCACCACCACCACCATGTCTACCACCACCTCCACCCTAAAAACAAACAAATGAATAAATACTTCTTTATTATTTTAAGAGATATGGAAACATTCTTTGGTCTTGGACTTATCGGCCTCCAATTCTCAGCAACAATAAGCTTTTGTTTTGGGGAGACCTTGTCTGTGGGATTTTGTTAGGCAACCCTAGTAAATTAATGTATTCCCTTAGCCCAATAGACCCCTGAGGCTTGATGGGACAAATCAGCCCCCAAGGGCCAAGAAGACTTTCCTAAGTACAAATTCAATTCCAAAGAGCAGGGCCAGCATGGGGACCTTGGGGGAGGGTTGAAGGAGGGAGGGGAGAGGCAGGGAGGGGGAGCAGAGAAAAATGTAGAGCTCAATAAAAATAAATAAATAAAAATAAAATAACAAACAACAAAAAAGAGCAGGGCCAGCCTCAGTCAACACATGTGGTCTCTTGCCCTGTCTGGGGCACAATGGTATCAGTTCCAGTAGAAAAAAAAAACACACTACACATCCTAGCAGAGCCTGCCTGGGACTCTCATCTCTGCTTCTCCCTCCCTCTCCTGGGAATGCCACCAACTCCCACTGTGGAGAAAAGGATTCATAAACCACAGGGTCCAGCTGCGTGGGTCATTGAAGAGCAAGGTCACCTTTCCCTCTGGCTCTAAAGACAGAGTGCACTTTATGGTGCGTGAGATGTTTACAACAGAGGCGTTTGTTTCTCAAACCGCTCTCAGGCTGCTGGAGTGAATTTCCTCTAAAGCTGAGAAGTGCCCATCCATCTGTGTGATGGCAACTTCCCTGGAGGCGGGGAGAGCAGAGGCCTGCGAAGCTGATAGGGTTCAGGGCGAGGGAAGAAAGCCACAGTCCAGGTGGGTGTTGGGACAGTTTCTGTATGTGAAAAGTGCCCATATAATTGAATGAAATATAGTCACTAATCCATAATCTAAACATATGAACTGCAAAGCACTCCAAAATCTGAAACATCAAGAGTATTTAAGCTGATACTTTACTGTTTCCTGTTATAGTCAAGGGGAAGGTTTTTATTTAGATATGAAAGAGAGGACAGCCAGAGGCATCTGGAAGGGTCCGGAGCAGAGAGAGAAAATAGTAGACTGGACATGGCCAACAGACTTGCCCATGAGAGAAGCAGGAGCAGAACAGAGAGAAGAGGAAGCAAAGAGAAGACCAAGAAAGCATATGGCTGAAATAGCAGGGTTGTCAGGAGAAATGAGAAGCTGGGGGAGGGGGGAGCTCCGAGTTGGAGAAGTTTAGTGCAGGGGCATGGGAGGAAGTGAAAGCGGTGGGTATCTGTGACCCTGAGGGAGCCCAGAGGCCAGCGGGCACTTTGTAATGCTAATAGGCACCCCGATAGCCACTCCCTTCTGCCTGTGATAACGCTTCCTTCCTAGAGGGGAGCCCTCATCACACACTCTAGAGGGATGCTAGCTTTTGTGATTCACCAGAATTTGGGGAGATCAAGTTTCCTTCGGACCCAACAAATGAAATATCACAAGTGGAAAAGTCAACCTTTGATCTCACCTTACCTGTGTGAACAACATTCTGGCACACAAAGAGCAAAGGTGTAAAATGACCCTCCGATTGTATGGCTAGAGTGTATATATAAAACAAAGACAAATTTCATGTTTAAAACTGGATCTCAGCCGGGCGGTGGTGGTGCACGCCTTTAATCCCAGCACTCGGGAGGCAGAGGCAGGTGGATCTCTGTGAGTTCTAGGCCAGCCTGGTCTACAAAAGCTAGTGCCAGGAAAGGCTCCAAAGCTACAGAGAAACCCTGTCTCGAAAAACTTAAAAAAAATTAAAAATTAAAATTAAAACTGGATCTCATCCACAAGAGATCTCAGTAGTATAATCCAAAGTTTAAAATAAATCTGAAACGCAAAACATTTACAGCCAAGATGGTACAGGTATCTGGGAGAAGGTATAGTGAACCTGCATAGAGAAAGGAGAGCAATCAAGAGAAGGAACTGGGCAGAGAGATGGAAGGAAGATAGAGGAAAGGCAGACAGAAAGGGAGAGAAGGGAGACAGAGAGGGAGGACAAAAGAAGAAAAGAGGGAGACATAGTAAGAGGAAAAGAAGCCAAGAGAGAGGAAGTGGGGAGGAAAGGAAAGAGAATTAATTGGTCCCAATGTATTAATTGTATTTCTGCAAAATGTTTTACAAATATTCACAAAATGAATCACATTTATCCCAGACCCAAAAACATTTTAATATTAAAACTAGTGGCATTTCAAAACTTACTGAAAACTATACTTCACTTAAATCGAAAGGACAGCTGGGCTGGACATTCTGAAAAGCCCTGGGAAATCAAAAGCCAAGTCTCATGCTCAGGGAGTTTGGAATTAATGGGGCAAGACAAGTTTAATCCAGGAACAGGCCTGGGAGGCATGATCACACTGGCAGGTGTGTGTGGACCCAGGCCAGACTCTGAAACTGCAAATTCTCAAAGGGAATACAACTGGAATCCAACCGCAGGATCTCACTCAGAAGCACTGACTCACCAGGTTTGGGCAACATCCCTTTCGCTCCCGAGGAGGAAGGCTGGCCTCAATACTTTAATGGGTTTGCATTCTGTGTGCTTCTGTGTCCTCATCTCAGGCATGCGGGAGTACCCAGCTCATACCAAAATGTCACCAGGCAGGTGCCAGCCCACATAAAGACAAATGATGCCAAAATTATTGGAGGCTAAGATTGATGAGAAGATGTCAGGGCCAGAGTTATTAGGGGAGAGTTCAGGGCCAGCTCAGTGCTTTGGGAATGCAAACCAAAAGACTAGGCACCAAGGGAAAGGTCGAGGCACATGCTGTTCTTCAACTGATTTGGGGGGGACTTGGGGGACCAGTGGCATCAATAGGAATGCAAAGAGAGAACCTAGTTCCAGACCATGTAATGTGGATGTCCCTATGATTCAGAGTAACGGGACCAGCCGGTGTTGTAGTGCCTCGTAACACATAGGGGAGAATCAGATCATCTTGTCACCATGCCCTGCCCTGTTGGCTAGCATCCTGAGGCCTTCAGAGCATTTTGTGTGCTGTCTGACAGTAGTCTCTACACACAAAGTCTATACCACCAGCTTAGGACATGCTGCTTCCTGGGAACAGCCAGAGCGAAGAGAGAAGCAGGAAGGCTAACAGAGTCAGCCACGCAACAGAAATGTCCCTAAGTAGAATGGCTTGTGAACTCATGTGAGGGATGTCCTGGTTCTTTCCAGACTGCCATAGTAAGGGGCAAGACTCAGGCCCTGCATGGTAATGCGAATGCCTCCTATAAATGTCACCCTATTTGCGCCCTCCCCCCCCAGTCAGAATGCTGAGAACCAAACCCCTCCCCTCAGGAATTGAACCGGTGCAAGAAACACAGATGAGAATTTAGCCCCCCATTTGGGAAGACCCATCTGTCAAGGTTCTGACAGGTCTGATGAGAGAAACTGATTATGGGTGCAGCACAAGCCATGCAAATGAACCAGCCGTGTGCACATTTTAATCCCAGGAAAATGAAAAGATGTTCAGGGAAGAAAAGGTAATCATAGAGCCTACTTGACCGGCAGTGAACAATATTTTTAATTAAATTGAAAGGACCTGGGTGGTTGAGGAGACTCAAGGAAAGATGAGGGGCACAGGAGAACTGAGTCTGCCCCCACCTCGCAAGAAGTCCACAGGTAATTGCATCCAGCTGAGCAGCTGAGAAGCTGCTCTCAGATTTAGGGAAAGCAAGGCAAGCATAGAGGTGTAACTGCCAAACTAAGAGAGATGGGGTGACTAGGGAGCCGCACTGTGTGGGAGGGAAGAAGGGGAACACAGAGCCCTGCCTTCAGCCTCTCAGAGACATCCAGTAGGCCTGTAAAAACCCCTGCACTGAGACTCGGTTTCCCCTTTTTGAGACATTGTGGGTTCAACTGAGTGACATCTCTGACCGTTCAGTTTTCTGCTATCCTACATCCAAGGCAAGCCTTAATTTCACCTGTTCCCAGGTTGAGGACCTAGACACAGGAAGGCTTCTGGGAACTGGTACCCCTGCTGCTGGAGCTACTGAACATGCTGATGAGCAAGCATCCTTCTCTGCAGAGATTGGCAACCATCCCAATAGGAGGCATTGTCTCTTCTGCCTGCTGATGCTTCCAGGGCCTCCCCACTCTGTTTTTGTGATTCTCCCCACAATCACCCTGCTAGAACTATCTGGCGGGCATGGCCAAAATATGTGCTCTGCTATTGAGGTACACTATCAGCCTCTTCTCCTTTCTATTTCCTAGGACAGGGTCTTATCACCTAGCCCAGGATGACTTTGAATTCACAATCCTCCTGCCTCTATCTCTTGATCACTGGGATTGAAAACATGCACGCGCCACTGAATACAGCCTTTTAAATATATTTTTAATGGCACAGTCCTTTGAGAATATTTAGTATTTATATTGCTGTGCTTTTTATATCTGGTTTTGGTTTGACAGTGTAGAATCAACGAAATGTTATAAAGCATTTCTCCGGCTCACTCTTTAATAGACCCCTGCTAAAAAGCCTGCTGTTTGAGTTCCTCTTGGTTACAATGGCAAGGTTTCTCTTCTGTTGTTTCCAAAATGCAAGCGATGAGGCTTGACTCTCCTTCCATCCTCTCTATTGTAAAAGGACAGCATGCACACGGCACCAGATCTGCACATGGGGTGAGGTACAGAAACTGGAGTATGGGATAGAGGGAGACACAATAACAGTGTCCTATTCAGAGAGCTCTGCCCAGAGAGCCCCCTGCCTTCCTGAAGCTCATCCTGCAGCATGCCTCCCTGTTGCCTCGTGGTCCATCAACATCCTCAGCACAGGGACTATCTGTGTGCTCAATGGCCAAAGGATTTTCTGATCCTTCTGGAAACTGGAGCTGTAAAGATTCTACCCCCAAGTCATGTTTACCCATCTAGATACTGCAGGACCCAACCAACTAACGGGTCTCACACATGCCACTGAACAGAACTCCACAGGAGCTTGGAAACAGATTAGGGACTTGCCAAAGACTCAGTATGTGGACACTTCCCAGAGCCCTGTGTTTTCAGTCCAGTTCAGCCCCTTCCCCTGGTTTACCAGGTCAAGGTCATACACCTGACAGTCCAGCACCACACAGGTTATGGTATGCATACTAGCCTAGACCCCAGGCCAGTCCCGTCTGGCCCTACCCCCCTGGACTTACGTCATAGATCTGGTATGCTCCTTGGCAGTATTAGAACTCAAGACAGAAAATTCTAGAGTACAATATGATCTGCAGGGCTTCTAGCTTCTAGCTTTGTCCCTCTCTGGTTTGATCAAGGGTGCTGCTTTTCCCACATAATGTCCCTGCTGGGGGTTAAGTGATAGAGGGTTTTTTTTGCTAGCTTGACCAAGAAAATCAATCCCAAGCATTCTCCCAGTATCTACTGTCTAGACCATTCCATCCTGCCTCATTGTTCTACCTTGCATGAACCCAGTATATCCCAGTAGTACAACTGTTCTACAGAAGTGAGTGGAATTCACTCATGATTTTACTGTCACAGCTAAAAACTACACAGTGCTCTTAAAACATTGGTCTCAGCTTACGTGTGCCCACTGGCGCCTCTCTATCATCTCAGATACAGGCAGGAGATAGAGGCAACAAAGGCTGCCCCTGGGGCCAAAGTACCTGTTGATTTTGTTTACACTGGACCACCATTGCTAGAATAAGTTGTGGCATTTTCTAGACGTTGCCAAGTGAAGCATCTTCTCTTCTGAGCATCTCCATCCCCACACTTCCCTGTTAAGAATGTGAAAGTTTTCCTAACACATTTCTGCCCTTATCAAAATCAGAGGGTGCCTCTATAGTTCTTGTCCCCTGCATTATACAGAAAAAAAAATAACACTATGGTCCAATGACACAAGAGCAGAGCCTGAGGCCACAGTATAAGTTAAGAACTGGGCTGGTACCAGGATCTGGCAGACAGCCTTCTGCTTCTGTTCTAACTCCACACTTAAACAGTCATACCTCAGAACAATGCTCAGCATCCTGATGGCCCCTCTGAAGGGCTGTCTATTACTATAGAAGCAGAGAATATTAGATGACAGATTACTTAGATAATCAACATTACCTGTGCTAGAGTCAGGGTTTTAGGTAAGTAAAGGCACTGGAATATAACCAACACAAAGTTAACATTTCCCTATGTGGAACCAAAGGCTTTGACTGTGTGCCCCAGAGTTTACATATTGGAAACGTATGTTACTGAAAGAGTCTTAAGGACTGAACCTTGAAGAAGGGATCAGGAAGACCCCTCATAAATTGGTTGGTGTCCCTCTCGCAGAAGTGGGGTTCTTAGAACAACAAGTTTGCTCCTTCATTTGCTCTCACTGGCAATGTGACACCTTCTACAGCATTCAGATGTAAGAAGAAGGCCTTTTCCAACTGATACCATCGTAGGCTCCCGGACCTGCAGGACTGTGAGCCAAGTAAACTCTAATTATAAATTGTTCAGTGTACGGTATCCTGCTCTAGCAGGCTAAAGTGGACTAAGATGTGAGTCACTGACTAATTAACATGATATATATCTATTGCACATGTGCAGAGACATGCACATTAGGCTTAACGAACTTTCTGTGTCAAAATAAGAGAGATGTTCCCCTCTCCTTGTCAGCCCCCCCCCCCCGGTGGGGAGAGGTGTATTCACTTTACGAAGAAAATTGACAAGCCAGAGCGTACACAAAGAAAAGCAAACCATAGCCTCTGACTCAAAATAACATGAGAAATTGTATCTAGAAGCCCTAGAGAAAATTTGCTTATAGAAGAGAAGACCAAACATACATTACAGCTGAACTTGACTAGCTGAAAAACAAAATGTGGAGAAGGGAACAGGGTTCATTTATTATTGTTAAGAGTAGATCTGACTTCATCAGCAAGAGCACAAAGCACATTTTAAACACCCGAACTCTTGAAATTGGAAGACTGTCATGTTAAGCCACGAGCTCATCCTTTCACAGTCTCAAGGCGGAGGTAGGGGATGGTAGAGGTCTTGCTGAGTGGGATCTAAGTGAAACTCAGGCAGCAGAGACACAATTGAACAAGATCAAGTTGCTTCTACAATCCAGGTGACTCTAAACTCCCTTTGCTAACGTTCAGAGTGAAGGGCGAAGAGGGAAAGTGGGGAAGGGTGTGGGAACCAAGCTACTGTGTAGAGGCCAGTCAGAGGAGGTGGCAGTATGCTTGTCAGGCTGTGAGCCTGTGACCACCTTTTGTGATCCTGTATTAATTATGAGTCCTCAGTGGCATGTTGCTGACTGTATATTTTCAAGCATAACATACAAATATAGAAGGTGCGTTTGTTTAGTGTTTTCATAAGAACCTGGGGCCAGATGTGTTGGAGCACACTTATGAATCGTACACACCAGATGCTGACGCAGGAGTATTGAGAGTTCAAGTCCAAACTGGGCTACGTAGTGAGACCAGGTCTCAGAAGGAAACCAGAAAATTGATTTCCTGGTTCACCTTCTGGGTTCTTTATAACAGGATTCTTTTGGCTCAGGGTTGCAGAACAGAGACAGGGAAGTTCATGTACATTGCTCAGATGTCTTGATTTCTGGTGAAGACCTTGTCCTAGTTCACCCATGACAAAGGGGTAAAAAGGGGAAGTTACTGCATCTGGGAGAAAGAGTGTATCAGGGACAGACGTCCTACATAACAATCCATTCTCAGGATCATGAACCTGATCAGTCATGACCCTCTCTGTTATAGAATAACCCACCCCAGAGATGAGTATAGTGATACATGTCTGCAAATCTTGGAAGCAGAGGGAGGAGGCTCAAGAACTCAAGGTCAGTCTCAGCAATATAAAGAATCCCAGTCTAGCCTGGCCTATACCAGACCCTGTCTCAATGAGCCAAAAGCAAGGAGAAAGAAAGATAAAAGGAGCAACACCTTCCCACAATAATGGCATCAATATTAATCCATTCACAAGGATACACAGATCCCCTCGACACAGCCGACTCTTAGCGAACCCAACCCTTCTCAGCACCATTACATTGGCAATTAAATTTAGCCTGAGCTTTTGGAGAAGTACAAATTATATTCTGTCTCTTAGAGAGAGCTGAATCCATCCCCCTTCCTTGCAGCTCTGCCTCTCCCTGAACATCCATTTTCCTCTTACCCTCCCCTAGAGATGACTTCATTCAATTCTCCGGGATCTCCAGTTTCTCTAATTTGCTTAAGTTTGACAACTACCTGGAGGTGCCTGTTAAACACAGAGATTGCTGTGGCCTAGCCTAGATGCAACAGTTTGAATGGGGGAGGCAGATACAACAGGGATTCTTCAGTGGGCTGTTCGAAAAGCTTTGCAGAGGTGCCTCGGGGTAACAGAAAGTTTTGAGTGGGACATGACCTAAATACAGCCATGCTCTGGAAGATTAGCTGGGGCCTCTGGGGAAGCCATACCACCAGCAGCTCGTCATACTCTGTAATGAGAGCTTAATGCGAGGGTCCGAGGATACCTCTCTAACACCTGTGTGGTGGGATGGTCCTTACAGCAATGTCCCTCATGACCCCACAGTTGAGGCACAGCATGAACATGTGACATTGAAGGATGGCAATTTGTTTAGTCTCTGTGGATTCAGAGCCGGTGTCTGAATGACTCTCAGCTTCAGATCCTGCCCTGCCCATGATATTCACCCCAAAGCTCACCCTGCTTTGATGCCTTTGGCCAAGCGCTGCCCCTCCTCCTTTGAAGATGCCGTCTGTGCTGACCATCTCCCCTGACGCTGGTCATGTCTTCCCAACCCCATCTTAGGCATGTACGTGTCTACATACTCAACGCCCAAGCTGTAGTGAGTTGAGGCTTTGCTTCATTTTTCCTGGATTTGTTCGAACATACCTTAGATGTATCTCAGCATGAACATCAGAAAAGGAGGTTTAGGGGCTGTGGAGTCAGTTCAGTAGGGAAGAGTATTTGCTGTGCATTCATGGTGGTCTGAGTTCAATCTGCAGCATCCACAGAAAAAGCTGAGAAGGTTGGTACCCACTTGGAATCCCTGTGCTGATAAAGGAGAGGCAAGCGAATCCCTGGACTCACTAGTCAGACAGCAGCCTTATTGGCAAGTCCCAGGTCTGACTGCCTCAGGGAAGGTCTTCTCCTGCTTGTGCTGCTGTGGGCTGCTCTTCCCATCTGTCCACTGACTTTCCACACAGTAGGGATTCTTCCCGTCTGCCTACTCAAACGGCCATACTTTTCCTGGAAGGAGTCTGCAAAGGACCCGCACAAGCAGGAGGCCCAGCTCCAAGGCCTTGTCCAACTCAACTGCCTCTCCTCCCTCCTGCTCTAACCTGGGCCTTCTTATATAGCCAAAAGCATTCTTCCTTTAATACCACATGTGTGAGGTGGGCTGCTCTTATGTCCCACAAAGGTAGTGGATGAGCAATGGCTGGTTTCAAATAGCACCTTATTTAAAAAGAAAAAAATCAAGGATACCTGAAAGGTGAGAAGAAGGGTTTTGGAAAGGCAGTGTCCTCTTGAACTTTGTTCTTCCCTCCTCCCCGTCCCTGGGTGCTCTGTACTGGTTCAAGGCCTCATTCATACATTTCTTTGTCCACTCCAGAAAGAGAGTCAGCCTGAAATTCTACAACCAATCAGCAGCCAAGTGAGGCCAATTTTGCCTCTGTATCTCAGACACGCCCCTTTCACACTGCCCTGCGCTTGTGGCAGCTGATTCCAGTTCTTGTCCTCTCTCATATGGTGATTGCGGTGGCTCCCTAACCGGTCTGCTTGGCTACAATTTCCCCTAACAGACGACTTCTCCTTCCCTACGGATACCCCATCGCCCTTCCGGAAACTCTGAAAACACAGTACTTCCTGCTTCCTGCCTGCTACGTTCTGTCTGTCCTACCCAGGACTCCTCTCAGACTGTGGACATTCTCTGCTGTGCTACGCCACACAGAGCTTCAGCGTGGCACATGGGTAAGCCATGCAATGATAGTAATGCCCACATTCCTTACAGAATGCTGTTCTCTTTCCAGGCCCACGGTGTCCCTCCCATGCCTACCTAGAACACTTCCAATCACGTACTTAGAAACACTCTGCTCCACTCAAACTCCTCCAGGGAAGCCTAGGGTTTGAACTCTTGCCCCATAGCCCTTTTTCTGGATGATGTCATGTTTTTCAGATTTAATAGCTGGTCTCTTACGAATCTGCTCAAGACAGAGGCTTTGCCACCTCTCTGAAGTGCAGCCCACTCTGTGAAGTGAACACAATTCAGCTCAACTTTCTGATTGTAGGAAACTTTTAAGAAAATTAACTTCATTAATTCCCTTTTAAGTTTTTAAAAGCTTTCATTTTATTGTATAACTTCATTCAAACCGAGCAGGTTTTAAATATGTGCTTAGGAACAATATATACATACATATAACAACAATTAAATCTAAAATTTAAATTTAAATTTGAAAGCAAGCAAGGTGGGCAGTTATATAGGTGGTTTGAAGGGAGGAAATGGGGAGAAGGAGGAATTACGTTCAGCTACAACTAACAGTGACACAAAATGAAGGGGCTCAAGCCAGATAGAGGCCTATAGTTGTGTTGTCTAAAAATCTGAAGGTCAGCTGGTCAGCAGGCTGAGCTACTATCTGCAGAATAATGGCCCATCACTATTCCTAAGGGGGACAATCTCCAGCGAATTCCTATTATAGCAAGGAGGAAGGAGAGTGCTAAAAGAGGCAAGCATCCCTAAAGATATTATGCATCAAATACACTTGCTCCTGTCACCTGGAGTGTAGTCACACAGTGTATTAGTTACTTATTTATTGCTGGAATAAAATGCCATGACCAAGGCAACTTATAGAAGAAAGAGTCCATTTGGGCTTATGGCTCCAGGGAGTCAGAGTCCATGAAGGTAGTTGGAACAGCAAGTTCAGAGTGTACATCTCCAACTGCAAGCAGAAAAAAGAAAGAGCAAACTCAAAATGTATGTGAGTTTTTAAACTCTTTTTTTTATTTTTTTTTTAAAGAAAACAAACTATCTTTTTTCATTTTACATGCCAATCCCAGTTCCCACTTTCTCCCCTCCTTTCATTCCCTCCACCTACCTCCCCTAACCCTTCCCCCATCCACCCCTCGGAGAGGGCAAGGCACATTGCTTTGGGATAGGTCCTTGCAGTCTGCCCCAGCCATAAAACTGTCACCCACATTCAGAGGGTCTATTTTGGTCTTATGTTAGTACCTTCCGTCTAGATGGAGTTGGTAAGTTCCTGTTAGCTCAGGTAAATTGTTTCAGTGGGTGTCCCCATCATGGTTGTAATCTCCTTGCTCACATTCTCACTCCTTCCACTCTACAACTGGACTTTGAGAGCTCAGTCCAGTACTGAGGGTCTCTGCCTCTGTTTCCATCAGTTGCTGGATGAAGGTTCTATGGTGACATTTAAGATATTCATCAGTCTGACTACAGGGGAAGGCCAGCTCAGGCACTCTCTCCTCTATTGCTTAGGGTCTTAGCTGGGGTCCCACTCTAGTGATATCCTTATTCCAGCAAGACCACACCTTCAAATCCCAAACAGTGCCACCAACTAGGGACCACACATTCAAATGCCTGAGACTCTGGGAGGCATTCTCATTCAAACCACCACATACGGCTTACCCAACAGCAAAGTAAAACAGGAAATGGAGTCTTCATTCCAGGTAGCAATGTGCCCCAGTAAACTGTATGTCTCTGACATAATGCTTAATATTAAGTACCCTGCCAGTATTAGAACAAAGGTTTTCAAAGTGATGATGTAAATAAATCACTCTTTTTATAGAAGAAAATGTGGGACTAAAGAGATGGTTAGACAATTAAGAGCACCTGCTGGACTCCAGTTCGGTTCTCAGCAAACACATCAGGTGTCTCCCAACTACCTAGAGCTCCAGTCCTAGAGCATCCAACACCCTCATCTGTCCTAAATAGGCACCAGAATGTTCATGCACATGCACAGAGACACACACACATATACACACACACATGCCAATAAAATAATTATGTTTTTAAAAGAGAAAATGTATGCATGCATATACTGATGGTATGCTCATTCAACTGCACTCCAGCTATACTGAGAATCCTAGAAAGCATGAAAGGAAACGACTATTAAATTTCTCATCCACTAGGGTCCAGTGTGGAGGTAGTAACAAGTGCATTCCACTTAGATATGATAGTGGAAATCATATACAACTTATAGCACATATCCTGTGTAACATAGACGCGCTTGATGTATTCTCAATAAGTCAAACACAAGGATGTACACTACCAGTACCCTACTTCACTCCCTAGAGATAAAAGTCAAGGCTGTCAGATGAGCAGGAAACCACAGGATCACAAAAGAACATAAGGGGGAAATGATAAAAAACAGAAAATAATACCATAAATGGAAAACATTAAATATGGTGTGATGTTATCTTTCTCTTTGTGTTTTGGATTTCATTGTGTCAAATATTGTTCTTCTAACTTTCTTTTGCATCCTATTCACCTGGATATCATTTAAATAGATTTTTCTCTCTGTTCTTTGAGTTTACTGCTGGGGGATAGTCATTCATATCTGAATTTAATTTATACTTAAAACTCAGTAACAATTAAAATACCGTTTCATATTTTGATAGAAACAGTTAAAAACAGTTAAATCGGTTCAGCTTTCTGTAAATTTATTAAAATATAGTATTACACAGAAACAATTGTAACACCACTTTCAATGCAGAACCAAGAGAAATCAAGTTGACCTGGCCTGTAAGCTTCTTCCCTACTGCATAGCTTTGAGGATAGCATCCTACAACAATAAGTTTTAATTTAATGACAATGGCAAAAAGAACCCGTGTGTTAAATTTACAATTCAAAATAAAATTCCCACATTATATTAGACAAATGAATAGCCACTAGCAGTTACCTGATACATGCAAACTTGAAAACCAAAGAACAGAGAGAAAATTTCTTTAAAAGATATCCAGATGAATAGGAAGCCAAAGAAAGCTAGAAGAGCAATATTTGACAATATGAAATTCAAAACAAATGAGAAAGATAACATATTTATCAAAACAAACAGCAGAGTACAAAAACATAATCATGAATATTTATGGTATTACATTTTAAATTCACAGTGTATAAAGCAATGACTGACTTCCAGAAAAATAGTGAATCAGTTATTATACTTGAGGCCTTAATATTCTCTCAGTTACTGAGCAATAAACCATAGGATATCTAAGTGACTGAGTTTTTGAAAACAGAAGATTCTGTATCCAGCGATTATAGAATATATATTTGATTAAATATTAAACATAAATCAAAGATAGGCCACCCTGGAATTGTCAATAAATTATCTAAGCACTCATGAAGTATATATTCTCTCCCACAATATATGACATTAGAATTTAACAGCAAAAAGTTAGTTTTAAAATCAAATGAATTGTGAAACAAGATTACACATTACTAGTAACATTTGGTTTAACAAAACCAGAAATGAAATTTACACTTAAAATTCAGTAACAATTAAAACACTCTTCTTCAAAATTTTATGGAAATAGTTAAAACAGAGAGTTTATCTGTCTGTGCATTTACTAGGATATAGTATTACACACAGACATGCCATTCAAGCACCACTAATAACACTTTATTGCAGAACCCAGAGAAATCAAGTTGAACTGACCTATAAGCTTCTTCCCTACCACTTAGCTTTTAGAATGACACTCAGCTACAAGATGCCATGGAGCCCAGTGGAAAGTTAAAATCCATCAACAGTTTTCAGCAGAGGTTGACTAGGCATACAACAGTATCAACTTCCTGGGTAAAACGTGCTCACTGGTACAATAGTGGCATGACAGTTATAGAGATCACCAACCATTTTATTTTATGCTTGGATCTGAGGACCTCTCTGATTTAAGCCTATAATATAAACTTGTTCAAAGTTCCATGACTCAGGAGATCTTGGACCCCAAAGGTACTCTACTATTCTTGTCTTGGTAAATGGATATGTTATCAAACTGTCTTTAAATATTTGTGTTTATACTCATAAATTAGTGCTGCTCTCAACTTTTTTTAACAGTGGGTTGATGTAGAGCTTCATAGCTGTCAAAGTGCTGAGAATAAGTAACTGTTGAGGGCTCAGTCCTAAATGAGACATCTATATTAATCTCTGTGGCCCCCAAGGCCTTAAAGTGGAGACAGAGAGAAAGGAAGAGCAAGAGGATTAGGAAGAGTGGTGCACAATGCTGTCTTCAGATCATAATTCGGCTGATGCATCTATAAACTCCCCAAAGCTGTAGTTACCTGCACAAGACACAGCCAGTCAATAATTTCCATGTGGATGGGAAGGAGCTCGTGAGGACTCGCCCCTCGCTGAGGAGGTACTAGCAGTTGATGGCTGCCAGTGGCACGAAGTCAGTTTTCTTCTGGAATGTGGCCCTGTAGGTTGCTCAGACTATGGTAAATGATCCTATACCCATTTATATGTGGACAACATGAATTGGATTCAGTAAGATTTGGTATATTTTTAAAGAGGACATGAAGGCGGGAAAGGAACATGCTTCGGGAGGTCATGGGGAAGGGACAGCTTGGAGTGGTTGTGATCACAATACATTGTATACATGTGTGAAATTATAAGACCATAAACTGGAAAATATTATAAACAAAAATAAGTTGTGAGAGTTATAACAGGACAAAGAAAAAAGAAATACTATTGTCAATGGCAAAAATAAATAAAACCAATGTTTTAAAATTTAACATTTTTATCAAAATAAAAACCAGTTGCTTGAAAAACTTAACAAAGTTGTTCCTTTCTGAAGGGGCTGATAAGGATAAAAATATAAAATTAGCTAACTACAGAATGGAATAGAAAGTATCTGTAGGCACAATATCAAAGAAAAGATAATAAGTACATTCACCGTATGTAAAGATTTGAAATTCTAAATAAAATAACAACTTTTGGCAAGGAGAAAACATAGCTTTGAAAGAGGGAGCATCTGCTACCCCTACCCACACTCCTGCCACCCTGACCAAGGATCTCAGTTCAGGCAGAGGCAAGCTCACCTGTCATTCTTCCACCCCCAGGCCCATCTCATCTCTGTGAAGACCCATCCTACAGCACTCAGGTCCCAGAATAGTCCAAGCCTTGCATCTTGACCACACTACTTTCTTCCTGGACCTGAAGAACTGTTACAAATGGAAAGAGGAACCTATGGTCAGGATTCCGGACAAAATTCTGGAATAAAAGGGACTCATTTCAGGAAGACGAAGGAGGAATGGAATGTAGTGTGCACAGCAGCAAACATGTTGATACTGGGTTACCAGTTATGTTAAATATATATCCAGACATGTAACACATTAAGATGAGGAAAATAGGTGAGACTACTATGAACACTTCCTACTTTTGAAATGCCTCTACCAGCAAGTCTATGGTTCATTATTTGTTTGGTGCATTGATTGACTAATTGACTGACTGATCGATTGATTGATTTGTTATAGGTGAGATATTTTGCTGTGGTGGCTTTTCTCATATAATACAATTCTCAATTCTCTGGACACTAACAATTTTATTACAAAATTAGCACAAATTTTATAGACTGAGACAGGGTCAGCTCCACAAGCCCATCCTAGCTTCTGATACTATTCAGAAGCCTAGGCTACATGTAATCTGACAGGTGAGCTCTGAAGTTCAGGGAGGGGTTCCCATTACCTCCTCCTTAGAATGGTTCATAGAACTCAGAATAACCCTGTGCTCGATATTACCTGTTTATTATAAAGAATACGACCTATTGGCATGAGGAGGTGGCTCTGTGGGTAAAGCACTGGCCATGCAATCATGTTCAGATCTCCAGAACCCCATAAAGTCAAATATGTCAGCACAGATATATGACCCAAGCATTCCTATAGCCAAATGAGAAGTGGAGACAGAAAAGTCCCTGGAAATTCAGGGACCAGCTAAGCTAACATAAGCTAATGGGCCAGATAACTTAGAATGCGTAGGTATGAGCAACAAGAGACTGGCTCAAATGAAGTGGAAGCTAAAGACTATGACAAGTTTGCTCTGGTCTCCACATGTCCACTCTGGCATGTTTGTGCCTCCAGTCACACATGGAGATACACACATATCATACCTGCATATGTACACACACACACACATTTTCCATTGAAAAGAACACAACTCGGGAACAATTGAATAGAAGAGATACACAGGCAAGGTAAGAGAGAAGGGATGCAGAGCTCACATTCCTCCCAAGATAGGTTCTACTCAATGTGTTAGCCAACCTGGAAGTTCTCCCTACACCACTATCTAGGGTTTGGTGGAACTCTTAATATGTCAGGCACAATGAATAAATCATTGATCATTGTTATCATATTAGCTTCAGGGATGTTTGAATGGGAATTACATTAAATATTCTTTCACCCAAATTATTCATGGAGTGCCAAGGATTCTAAAAGCCTGTACCAGGTACCCAGATCAAAGATCAAAGAGGTATTTCCTCTTGTATTAATATCACAGGGTTTGGATCAATGAGATGGCTCAATAGATACAGGTGTTTGCCTTGAAAGCCTTACAATCCAAGTTCAAGTGACAATTAAGGTTTAGATCCCAGCATAGAGGTAATGGGAACTCCTCAGAGCATCAGGTGAGGTCATTTTGAATCTAAATAGGTTGAACTGGATGCTATGCTTACTCCCTATAGATACAGGTCAACGCTGAGTTTTTAGCAAGAACTCGACAATAGCCCCTTGGGTCCTTGCCCGAGTTCCTTCTTTCAGGTCAGGCTGCCAGGGTACTGTCTGAAGTGAATAAAATATTGCAGGGTTGGAGAGATGGCTCAGTGGTTAAGAGCACTGGCTGTTCTTCCAGAGGTCCCGAGTTCAGTTCCTAGGACCTAGGCTATGAGGTAGCTTACCCCAACACCTACCTCATCTATGATCTGCTGGAGCATGTGAAGAGGTCAGTCCTGCAGATCCAAAGCTATGGGATCTTCATGACACAGGGCAACAACAGGATATCCAAGAGGAGTCTCAGTGAGGGCCCAGTATCAAGGGTATAGCAGAAGCCAGAGACCTTGAACCAGACCAATGACTCATTACAATGAACACTTACAAGTAAAGGGTATACCATGTTCCGTGTGACTCAGTGGGCAGCACTACAGCTTGCATTCATTTGGTTTAGTTTAGTTTGGTTGGTTGGTCGGTTTTGTTTGTGTGTGTGTGTGATTTTTGTTTGTTTTACCTTTAAATTTTGGTTTTTTGGGGGGTGAGGGTGCAAGGGCAGAGGGTAGAAGCGAGGGGAGGGGTAAATGGGTGGGATTGGGGTGCATGATGTGAAATCCAAGAACAATAAAAGTTAAAGTCAAAAGAGTATATTGCCTCATTTTATAAGAAAGCACCAAAATAAAGCAGAATAGACAGCTTCTAAAACCCTGTCCAGTTCTAAGGAATTTCTCCATCAAAGCTGCACAGCCAGACTCTTAAAATCCCCATATCCTCCCTCCTGCAGACACTGATTTTCAGTTCTCTGCGGTTTTGCTGGAAGTGAATGCAACCCCCCCCCCCCAGCTTGCTTTCCACCCAGGCCACATATGAAGCAAATGCCTGGAAACCTGGACTGGCCCGTGGGGTAAATGCCAAGCAGCCACACATAGAAGCTACTTCGAAAGTAACAGATGTCATTTCCATCCACAGCCCCCTCACTCATCTGGCAAAGAGCAGGGAGAGGATTAGGAAGGAAGCGTGTTCCATACAGCCAGACAAAATTAATTAGCTGCAATTTCACTACTGAGCTGCCAGGTAAATTTCACAACACAATCATTCCAAGCTCCTGCCTTTGTACGGCAGTAACAACGTATACGCTTTCAATGCCCCATTTTCCTCTATGCACGGGCAAGCAGAAGGTGCCACGCTTGGCTTAGAATCTTAGGATAATCATTTTTGTACAGGATTGCACATTAAGAAACTCAATAGCTTCTGGTCCATTTTTTTTCCTCCTCCAACACTCATCCTACTCACTCCAGGAGAGGGGAGCCAGAGTCCCCTCTCTGGACCCACAGTCACTATGCTGATTTATAGAGCCAGGCCCTGGGAAAAGCACGAAGGGGACTCTGGTGTACTGCGAATCGATTTTGTCACTGTAGACATTTGGCTTAGCTTTCTGGGTCTTTGTTTTCTCATCTACAAAACAGGATTAATAGCATTTGCCTCAGAAGCCCCCAAGCATGGCATCATGCAGGATTAGGGAAGACACAGCAGGCAAACCAGTAAGTTGGTCCCAGATAATGTCTCATTATCCAAAACTAATTAATTAGCATGAAGATGAACTCTCACGTTATTATGAGCTCTTATACTCCATACCCAATGTGTGCCTTGCCAGCTGAGTCCTGGCTGTACCGGGTTCTGCATAAACACTAGTAGCTATAGCTCTGAGTGGGATTCCATCTCTACTGCTCACTGCTTTGGCAAAGAACCATGTCATTCTTCGTGTCTGCCATTGGGTCTTCACCATAGCATCAATACAGAGTCATTATTTGTACAATTCCATGGCTGAGCTATACATGTGATAAGACACTTTTCACATGAAACTAAACAGTTAAGAAAACACAAAACAGTGACATTAGGGTCTGATCACAGTCATATATGGGAGTTACATAGTAACTCAGTCACCATGTTGAATGAAGTCTGGCTCTACAGCCTCAAATTTCTGGTTTCCCTGTCTCTAAAAGGGAATGGGGATACCTACCTGTCTCACAGTGCTGTTGGGCTATGCCTACCGCCATACATGGTACGTAATCATAACTCAACAGAACTCTAAGGGGCCACAGCCACGATACATACACCACAATGCAGTTTATTGACTTTCTTATTGGCATTTGAGGAAACTGAAAACATGGAAAGATCTTACTGGGTCGGGGAGGGATTGGGGGACTTCAATATTTCTATCATATCTTATGACCCAGAAAGGGTAACAGGCCAACCAGCTCCCAAATCATGACAAAGAGACTTATCATTAACTAGGAATGCTTGGCCTTAGCTTAGGCTCATTTCTTGCCAGCTCTTAACCTGTTTCTCTTCCTCTGCGTTTTGTCTCAGGACTTCCTACCCTTCTTTTCTTCTGTATATCTTACTTTGTGTCTAGCTGGCTGGTAGATGCCTGGTTTCTGGCCCCAGGAGTGTCCTTCTCCTTCATCCTCATTCTTTTCTTTCCATTCACCTCCTACTACTTATTCTTTCTGCCCATCAACCCTGCCTATCCCTCTCCTGGCTAGCTATTGGCCCTTCAGCTTTTTATGTGACCAATCAGATGCCTTAGGCAGGCAAGGCGAAACAAAAGTAGCATGTTTTTACATCATCAACAAAAGTAACAGAAACAAATGTGATACACCTTTACACAGTTAAAGTTGTGGTCCTCAGCATAAACAAATGTAACACATCTTTACATACTTAAAATAATATTCCACAACAAGAAAGCACAAAGGAAAAGAACCCCACCCCCAGCTGCAACCTGTCATATACCAGGAGCAACAGCATGAACTGGAAAGAGGACACAGTCCAAACCTTGACAGCCATGGCTGACTAGCCCTGTCTTAAATCTATACCACCAGGAGTCATAGGAGACCCTGGTTATTGAAAAGGCATCCCTGTGTCAAATGAAATGACTTTTCGTTAACCCTCAACATGATCCTCAGCTTGATCTCTGCTGCTACACAGAAAGAGCCATATCTGTCTTGAAATGGTACCTCTGGTCTCCACTAAGGACCCTTTGCTCCTTTCTAAGTGTCCAGCTCCCAGAGACACAATGTTGCCTAGAACTGACACACTCAACGCTGGAGTTGGGTAAATGTGGACTGAATCCAGGTCAGCCTGATCCAGTTGCATTACCCTCTTAACACTTAATGCCTAGGTTTGGGAAATGGCTGCATGGATCAAAGCACTTACCACACAAGCAAAAGGACCGGAGTTGAGATCTTCAGTGCTCACATAAGCATGGTGTGGTCATGACAACCTGCTTATAGTCACGGCACCCAGGAGGCAAAGCAAGAGGCTCCAGCGAATAAGCTGGCTAACGGGACTAAGCAATTTGGGAAGGTACAGAGTGAAGTAGAGACTTTGCCTTTGTAAAATAAAGTGGAGAGCAATCAAGAGGACACAAAACCAAGCTCTGCTGTACCCTTGCACACATGTGCATCTACTCACATGCAAACATATACATATGCATACTACACACACATACACTCACAGACTAAAGATTGAATGTCTCTTCTGTAATATGGAGAATTTAATAAAAATAGATGCTCTATGAAGTATTTTGCACAATGTGAGCATTGACCCTAATTTATATTAAATGCTCACTAATGTTGGCAATTTGACAACATGCAGACGAGAGAGAAGAGCATCATAATTCCTAATGCTCTACGAGCAATGCAAAGGTAAGTCTAACACACACTGTGTGCTCCGCTGAAGCTGAAAACTCTTTTCCCATCCAAACCCTTATGTTAACGTTCTGAAAGCTTTAGCCAATCCCACATGTGTATCAGGATGAGTCGTGCACTGGACTCCCAGACGGTCTAGCTCCCTTCTGCCACACTGGCTCATGCTGCTCAGTGCCCTGTGCAGATCAGGACCTCTACATACCTGTTCAAACGGTCTTGGTCCTAAGTTTACCTTCCCCTGCCGTTTGCTACAGCCCTCCATCAAGGCCTTCCAGACACAATAGCTCCACGTTGGATATTTCCATTGATCCCCAGACTCATCCAGCCAACAGTTACATGGCATCCCTGTGGGTGTTACTTAGTAATGAATTTAACTTTGTCCTACAAGAAGTCTGGCTTTGCTCTTGGCTTCCAGGATAATATTACAAACATTTGGAAAGGCATGCCAGCAGGAGCAGGCCTCCAGCAAGGAAAACTAACACCTTCAGACAATACATTCTTTGTCGGGTCACCAAGTCCTTTATGGTTATCACTTACCCTTTTGTGCAGGCAGAAGGGCATACCCATCTCACCAATCAGCTCGTGTGCCCTGTCTCAATCAGGGAAGAGACTATTTCTTCCAGAGGGTGGTGCTATAGTTTGGTTTAAATATCACCCCAAAGACATATACATTGAAAGCTGAGTTCCCAGCTTGGCACTATTGGGAATTGGTGGAACCTTTAAGGGGTGGACCCTCCTAGGAGGGTTTAGGTCACAGTGAATGTGCCCTGAGAAAGGATGATAGTAACCCTGTCTCTTTTCCCTTCTCATTTGTTTTGTGGCCATGAGATGTATGACTTTACTATACCGTATCCGCCATAAGGTGTTGCTCCCACCTTCACATGGTGGCCTAAAAGCAATGGATCTAATCTCATCAGCCAGAATCTTTTGACTGTGAGCTAAAGTGAACCCTTTCTCTTCATAAGTTGAATTTTCACAAATATTTTATTGCAATAAAGGAATCACAGACAGCTTACAATTCATGACAAAGTCTATGGGCATGGTTCTATAGGGCTGGTTCCCACACACTAAGTGCCAGGGCTAGAATAAAAGCAGTGCAGGCTTGTGGAATAGACTGATGCCATGAGAGCTCTTTGGAGCCCTTCATCCCTCTATCTACCAAAAAGATATGAAACCTCCCTTTCCACAGGACAACAAAAAACTTGACACCTCCCAAGACATGGTCCCTGCAGACATACCTGGACACACAAGTCCTACTGGGGAACAGAGGACAGTGCTTTTCCGACATGAACAGCTTGCTCACCACCGAGAAGGACAGATAAGAACACGGAGGCAGCAGGAATGAAACCAAGTCAAGAGAGTCGACAACAGCAATCTCAAGGCCTCCCACCCACACCTTCTCAGAAGTCTCTCTCCTAGAGGACCCATCTGTACAGCTTGCAGTGGAAGGCTGGTACAATAGAAAGATAAAAGGCAGCTCAAGGTGTTCGCTCTAGGAATAAAGACAGCTGCAAAGGAATGAAAGAAAACCTTATCCTTTTTATTACAGCACTTATTTCTTCTCTTATAAACCATTGTGTCTAAAAGGTCACACTTTGAGGCTGATGGCTTCCTGAAGAATGCACCTCCTCTCTGGTCTTTACTTATGGAGTCTGAGTGTCACAAGATGAAGAGGCTGATATGGCAGGCACTCATAAAATCTTAAATTGTGACCATATGAATAGCTAAAGTAAAACTTAAATGTGCCCTGAGATTCGACCCTTTTCATGAAACTGACACACTCCCTACAGCAGTAACGAGGCACCTGAGTCTAGTCCTTGTAAAAGTCCTTTCAACGTGCGAGTTCCTCTGCTTTCTCGTACCCCTTACCAATGCTGGCTTTCAGAAGGAACCAATGAGGCTGATTTTTCAGAATGGCTCAGGAGGCAGTGATTCTGACTCATCTTCCATCTAACTATCTGCCCACCCACCCACCCACTTACTCACCTACCATTACTCATCCACCCATCCACCCGCATGTCCACCCACCTACCTATCATTCACCTGCATGTCCATCCACCTACCCATCTACCCACCCACCCATCCACCATCCATCTCCCCAACCCCACATCTACCCACCCACACATTCATCCATGTGGCCATTTACCAACTGACCAACCCATCTATCCATTCACAACTCTTCCAACAATTCACCGTGTCCTGTGCTCTATCCCATAAATAGGGTATATAGCAGGAAACTCACAGGAAAAACACCTGCTCTTAAGGGGTGGGCACTCAAGGTGGGTACAGACAAACCAATCAACACAGCAGAATGCTTCTTTATAAATCTGCTACTCTTCCTTTAGAAACAGCCTTGATGTGTAACCCCCAAAGACAATCCAGGATTTGTGAGCCTGAAGACTTGGGCTTTCTTTGCTGTGAAGGGAGTATATTTTTGTTTTCAAAATCCTAGATGAGCAGCCCCGTGTTGCCTCAAGGGTACACTTACCTACTGCTTTCATTATGCATGAGTTTTTGATGCCTTGGATCTGGCCAGGTGGGGAGCTTGGCATCCTCTCTTGATGCTAACTAACTGCTTGCTCTCTATAGGCAGCTGGGCTGTGAAACTTCTCTGGGCGTAATGAAGAGGAATTGGGTTGGCAGTAGTTCTCAACCTTGGCTGCAGACAGAATCACCTGGAACTTCTAAGTCTGGGTACCCGGCCTTTATCCAGTCCAATTAAACTAGAATCCTGAGCTCAGAGCCAATCACTGTGCTTCATAGGGGAATCTGATACGAGTATGAAGCCAAGAATGAGGAGGTGGAAGCTTCAGCTCCAACTAGTGAAGAAAGATTTACCCTAGCCCCTCCCAGGCAGCTAAAGAATGGGATACATATGGGTTGGATTTCTGTTCTTAGTAGGCACCACATCCTGTCTCCAGCCCAACTCTCCAAGAAGAGCGAGGCAATGGATGGGACGGAATACCTAATGGAAGGGCCCATGCTGCAGGCAGAGGCAAAAGCACTGTAAGAGTCATCCCAGTGGCCTCCTAAGTAGGCCAGGGCATTGCAAGCAGGCAGAGCCAAGGGGGAAATAAGCAGTCAGAGATCATGGAGCCTACAAGACTCAGGTCTCTTTATCTATGTAAAGGTCGGAAATAGATCTAGCTTCTTCCTGCGCAGAGTCTCAGAGCAGAACAGCTAATAGGAAGAAAAATAAAGATACATGTCCTTTTATGTACCATAAATATCGTGTAAGCAATTTTTCCCAGCTTCTGGTCACTTAGAGCCACAAGTGCTCATGTGAGGAGGAAAACCCTTGACGCAGGAATATAAAAGGGGTGCCTTTTATATTCTCTGCCACCTTTCTTCTCATAGGCACCCTGAGCTATCCACATCTGCCCTCTTCACTCCCAGCCACACCCACCAAAACACACCCTCCAAGTGAGAGCTTCCTCTGTCCTGCCAAGGAGAGGGCACATCCTGAGGTGGAGGGAAGGGTGGGTGGGGACCTTCGGCAGCCACTCTTCTCAGCCTTTCAACTATGAATCCCAAGGGTGGTTGCACAACCTGGGGTCCCTTCCCTTTTCTCTTTCCTGTTCCCCTCCTCACTCACCCTGACCTCCAATCCACCTCATCCACACTCTTCGCCCCTTCCCTAGCAATTTGTTGATTACCTAGACTGTCTTCTTCTGCAGGGAGCCTCTATCAAGAGCTCTTAATTTCCCCCTGAGAAATGATGCCTAGACCCTAATTTTTCAACCCAAGAATACAGCTTTACGACTCTCCCTTTGCTCACTGTTGGAACCATGGACTGTATTTTACAGAAGTAAAAACCTACAAGTGTGTTCTTTGGTTGGCACAGCCCACAGGAAGCAGCTGGCAGCTTTGTAAATGGCTCCATGGAACCCCAGTTCTGGAGGCAAAGAGAGTCACAGCCCAGTGCTTCCTGGCTTTGGCTGTGGCTGTCATCATCTGGATCAATCCTAGAAGAGGGAGAAAAAGCTTCATCACCATTCCACTGAGGGTTTGCTTTAATTAGTTTTTAGGAGGCAACTCAGTTGGCATTTTGCTCTCCCTACACCCAGCCCCAAGAAATTCTAATGTGAGGTAAAAAATAATAACCCCATCCTTTCTCCTCCCATCCTGTCCTTTTTCCTACCCCTCTCTTTTCTTCCCCCCTTCTTTCCCTCTCCTTCCCTCCTCTCCTGTCTGCTTTCTCTTTTCACAGCTTCCTTTCAGAGTTCCACTGCAACATCCAAGCATCTCAGAAGAGACGAGTCATGATTCAACAAAGTTTCACCGATCATTATCCTCCATGATCTCTGCCTCCAGGATCCCTGCCTGTGCTCCCTCTGCCTACAGATCCTCCAGGATCCTTGCCTGTGCTCCCTCTGTCTACTGGTTCCTCTAGTGATACAGGCTTTGCTGGGACTAGCCCTGTCTTCGCAAACAGAATTTTCAGAGTAAGTCTTTAGGGGAGGGCAGAGGGGTCTTCTGTGCTTTTCAGTTTCTTAGCTTCTCCTGAGCATAAAGAATGAAGCAGGCAACAGACCTTAGTCTTAGTTTGTCCAGCTGGAGTGATGAATGTGGGGCCAACTGCTGACCTGTAAGCAGGAATAGCCTACAAACTCAGGGGGAGTCCAGTGGGTGTTCATGGAAAGGACATATCTGAGTCCAGCCAAGAGCAAGGAATGCTGAAACATGGTAAACAGGAAGGAATCAAGGAGTGCTTCTAAGAAAGAATTTAGGGAAAGGGCATGGGTAAGAAAGGGGTAACAATGAGAAGGGGTGGACAGGAAGCTGAAAAGAGAAGAGTGGCATTTGGTCTCCCTCTTTATTAGGACCCTGTCATCTCTTCTTGGGCATATTACCCTGCCTTGTCTCTTCCTGTATATCCCCTATTGCTGAGGAAGGGGAATTTTAGAGTAATAGTTGTTTACTGAATCTGATCACATCCAACCTTTTTGACCACACTGACAAAAGATTCCTTGGTAGCAACTAATTCTCAGATAACATTTAACAACTCTCTATGTGTGCCGCAAGTGTCCTTTTCTGTAGCCAGTTCGAATCGGGGTTCATAAAATGACTGAACACCAACCAGTTGTAGAGAACTTCACTAGAACTTTGTTGTACCAGAGGTGGGGGGAATTTTGAGAACAACCCTTAGCTTCCCAGAAAATTATTACATATTGAACCTGATAATTTTGTCTTTTACATTTCTTTTAACCTAAGTTACTGGTGCAAGACACAAACATGCATGCACAGACACATGCACACAGATACAAAAAAAACACATGCAAATTATATCAACACATACCCTAGCACACACGTGTGCAAGTACACACACTAACAAACGTATTCAGATGTACACAATAACAATCCACATAACCTTGTTTGTATGTCGTTCATTTTCTAAAGAACATGGGTAATTGTTTTTTACTACTGACTAGTAGTACTCAATTGTATAAATGTATCACATTTTCTTTATTCATTCTTTGGTTGAGAGGCATCTAGATTGTTTCCAGGTTCTGGCTATTATAAATAACACTGCTATGAACATAGATGAACAAGTGTTCTTGTGGTATGAGTGTGCATCCTTTCGGATATCCCAAGAGTAGTATTGCTGGGGTTTGAGGTAAATTGATTCCCAATTTTCTGAAAAACCACCATACTCATTTCCAAAGTGGCTGTACCAGTTTTCACTCCCACCAGCAATGGAAGAGTGTTACCCTTCCTTCACATCCTCTCCAGCATAAACTATCATCAGTGTTACTGAACTTAGTCATTCTGACTGGTATAAGATGGTATCTCAGAGTCATTCTGAGTTGCATTTCCCTGATGACTGAGGATGCTGAGCAATTCCTTAAATGTTCTTCAGCCTTTTGAGTTTCTTCTGTTGAGAATTCTCTGTTTAGATCTGTACTTCATTTTTTAATTGGATTATTTTGTATTTGGGTGTCTAGTTTCTTGAGTTCTTTATATATTTTGGAGATGAGCCCTCTGTCAGATGTAGGGTTGGTGAAGATCTTTTCCCATTCTGTAGGCTGCCATTTTGTTTCATTGAAGATCCTTCATACCGTATCCTTTGCCTTACAGAAGCTTCTCCGTTTCTGGAGGTTTAATTTATTTATTGTTGCTCTCAAGAGTGTGTGCTACTGCTGTTACATTTAGGAAGTGGTCTAATGTGCTCATGCATTCAAGGCTACTTCCCACTTTTTTTCTATCAGGTTCAGTGTACCTGGATTTATGTTGAGGTCTTTGATCCATTTGGACTTGAGGTTTTTTGCATGGAGATGATATGGATCTATTTGCATTCTTCTACATGTCGACATCCGGTTTATGCCAGCAATATTTGTTGAAAATGTCTTCTTTTTTTTCCATTGTACAATGTTGGCTATTTTGTCAAAAATTGGGTGTTCATAGGTGTGTGGATATCAGGGTTTTTCATTCGATTCCATTAAACCACATGTCTGTTAGGGAGAAACCTGGTGCTAGGAAAATTCTCAGGAATCCACAAGGATGACCCCAGCTAAAACTTTTAGCAATAATGGAGAAGGTGTCTGAATGGGCCTTCCCTTGTAATCAGATTAGTGACTACCCTAATTGTCATCATAGTGCCTACATCCAGTAACTGATAGAAGCAGATACAGTGACCCACAGTCAAGCACTGGGCTGAGCTTCTGGAGTTCAGTTGAAAGGAAGAAGGAGGGATCATATGAGCAAGGTAGGTCAAGAGCATGATGTGGAAAACCGCAGAGACAGCTGACCCCAGTTAGTATGAGCTCACAGACTATGGACTGACAGCTGGGGAACCTGCATAGGACCAAACTAAACCCTCTGAATGTGGGTGACAGCTATATGACTTGATCTGTTTCAGGGGGGCTCTAGCAGTGGCACCAGGACCTAACCCAGGGGCATGAACTGACTGTTTGGAGCCCATTCCCTATGACAGGATACCTTTCTCAGCCTTGATACAGCAGGGAGGACTTGGTCTTGCCTCAACTTGGCATACTAGACTTTGTGGACTCCGCAATGAAGGCCTTACCCCCTCTGAGGAGTAGATGGGGCAGGAAATGGGAGGGAGGTGGAGGACAGAAGAAGGGGAAGGGGGAACTAGGGTTGGTTTGCAAAATTAAACATATTTTTTTAAATAAAAAAATTAGGTCATTGGCCCTATAAAATTATTAAAGTAAATTAAAATGAGAGCAAGCTAGAGAGTCTCTAACCAGCCGAAGTCCATAAGTCCTGTCAGAATCAATCTTTAAAATATCCCCCAAAGGCTCATCATTGAACACTGAACCCCCAGAATGGAAGCACTGAAAAATAGTTGAATCTTTATGAGATGGGGACTAGTGGGCAACCTTACAGTTATTGGGGTGTGTCCTGAAAAAGCATGGTGCATGGTAAGGTCCAATCTCATCTCTTCTTGTTTTCTTTTCACATTCCATCCTAGGGGACAGTGATTGTGTTGTCATGCACTCTAGCTAGGGCAGACTTTCCCATCTCCAACATCACCATCAGAGACACCTGAAGCCTCCAAAACCCGGCCATGAGAAGCCTTTTCCCTATGCAGTTAATTATCTCAGTTATTTGTTGCCATGCTGCAGAGATAACTAATACACTCCCCAAAGCTACTTTAGCTGCTTGATTTGCAAACATAAGCAAAGCTTCTGAACTATTTCTTGTAAATCCCTATTAGAGGGAAATAGATTTTGAGCTCAATCAATCAGAAGCAGTCAACAGATGTATAATTATCTAACTAGGAATATTCCAGTGGGCTAGACGAATAAGCCGGCTGTGTAACATCATCCAATCATCTACTTCCTTTACCTCACATCCATGTTCATCCTACAGAGATGCCCTTTGGGTTTTCGCCGTGATGCTCCTGAACTCCTTCTGGTTGTAGTTGCCTCATTCATGAATGGCTTGCACAAATAGACTCCTCAAAATTCCATTGTTTGAGTTGGCCTCATTCTTCATCTGACTTTATACATCCTCACGTGAGCTATAAACTGTTCCAAAGTCATGGGAAGGACAGGGACAGAAAAACACCAGCACCAGGAAGAGATCAAACCTAGCTAAGAAATGTTTCTCTGGGTGAATAAAACCTTCACTTCCTTTTTTTTTTTTAAACCTAAAGTCTCAATTTTTGCTTAGAAGTTAGAGGGAAATGTGCTGTTTACCTGTTCCCATTCCAAACCCACTTTGAGAATGTTCCAGGCATTAGGATTATGGTGGGGAAAGTCATGCTGAGAACAAAGGAGGCAAGTCACACTGGTTACTGTTTTGAAGCAGATCAGGAGGAAAATGTAAGTTGTGAAAACAGCTTTCTGCTTACCCATAATCCCTCTCAGGAAAATTTACAAGCCTTGCTGAGCCTCTGCTAGTGCCCTGCACTGCCCCCTGCCACTGAGAATCCTTCGCCAGAAAGGACATCCCTGATTTCAGACCCAGAAGACAAGTGAGCAGCAATGGGAACGATGTCTAGTAACACACCAGGCCCTGACTCTGGTGACAATCTGTTGTGGCTGTGGAGGGCCACCAGTTCTGTCTCCCTAGGAACGTGCTCCCATTCAGCTGCCCCCCCCCCAGAGTTCAGTGAGGAGTGGAGAAAGTGGGTTTGAAATGCATGAAGCATTTCACCTGGGGGAAAGCCTTCACATCATAAAATATATACAAGTAGTGGCAGGGACCAGAATTTTCACTGACGTTTAGTCGAAATCGGAGTTCTCTCAGGAATGCACTCAATAATATAGACCACAATGTTACAAACACACAGTGGCTGTGCTTTGTTGGTGGGAACAGGTTGAAATATGGTGTTGCAGATTTCAGGTTTGAGAAACAGTCTTTTGTCATGCTACCAACAGTGAGAGTACATCTAAAATCCCACAGTTTACAAATCCCAACTATCAAAATAAGATACACAGAAAGGGGGATCAAAATTAGAGAAGCAAGCTGACCTTCTTAATCCTTTGTATAAAACATATCACCCAATGACAATTATATGGAGAGATCACCAAAGCATATGAAGTCCAAAAGAGAACTGTAGAAAGATGGGATCCAAGCCAAGTGTGACGGCACACACCTTTAATCCCAGTGCTTGGGAAGCAGAGGCAGGCAGATCTCTGTGAGTTGGAGTCTGGTCTGATCTATATAGTGGGTTCTAGGACAGCCAAAGCCACATAGACCCTGTCTCAAATAAAAAGTAAAGAAAGATGGCAGTCCTCCCAAGAATATGTTGGGCAGTTATTTAATAAAAATAGTATGTATATGTCTAGAAATTTAGGACTTGGGGATTTTTTGAGGTGTTTTATTTTGTGATTTATTTTCTTGTTCTAGATACTCACTTTTTTGTGTCTGTATATGAGTGTTTGTGAGTGTGTGCACATATGTAGGGGTTGCATGTGTGAGGGTTGGCATCAGGTGTCTTCCTCAATTCCTTTCCATGTTATTTTTGAGGCATGTCTGTCATTGACCTGGAGTCCTCCAGTTCCACTGGGCTGTTTGGCCGGTAAGCTCCAGTGATTCACCTGTCTCTACTTCCCCATTGCTAGGATTGCAGGCATGTGCTGTTTCATGCATTTTTGTTGTTGTTGTTGTTTTAACATGGGTACTGGACATCAAACCCAGGTCCTCATGCTGTGCAGCAAGCATTTCACTGACTGAGCCATCTCCATGGCTGCCATATTCACTTCTATACATTTTATAACGTTAGAAAGAAAATGCAACTTATGAACTAGATGAGTTTAGATGTGACCAGCATGTCTGTAGAGTGTAGTAAAGACATTCTCTTAATTGTGGCTAATTGGAATGTTGCAACTTAAAAGAACTCTGAGGTGAGTTTATACTCTTAATTCCTCAAAGCCAAGACACCGAACCAAGGCCAAAGTTCCAATGGGAATTAGTGGCAAAGTCAAAACTAGCAGCTAGGCTCCCTGATGCTGCCCTCCTGAGTCTGGGTACAGGGCTTCAGCCCAGCTCGGCTTCTCAGTTTCTTTCTGGAACTATTTACACCACTTTTCTTGGATTCTAAGGTGTGTTACATTTCTTCGTACTGCTTTTGTTTACAATGCAAAAACATGTTCCATTTGTTTGTTTAAGTAAAACTATCCTGTGGTCAGGAGGTTGAGTCTTCAACTAGCTGACAGTAAGTACTTGGGAGGAACCTGGTGTGTCCCGATGTTCTTACGTGGGAGCTGAGCAGGTGGTCTCTTGGTTTTTTTCCCCCGAGGGCAAGGAGAGAAGCTTAGCTACTTGAGATTCAGCCACTCTGAGCTAACAGAATTTCACCTCAACCTTTGAATCCTGAGCTCTATAGAGGGAGAGAGATCTAGATAAAGCTTTCCTTAGTGCATGAGGGAACAGAATTCCCGCCTGCAGTGACCCTTGCGGCTGAACCGCTGCTGGTAGCAGCGGAGTGGCAGGTGTGGATTAAGGCAGCAGTTGCTTAAGTGGCAGCCACTGAATTGGGTTAAAAAAAAAAAACACACACACACACACACATTGACAAAAGCCCCCTTTCCTCTGTGCCACAGCGCTACAAAGCAAAATGCCGCCTCCCCACTCCCCACCATAGTGACATTTTAAGTCATGCCTTGCGCCCTCCTTGTGGCCAAGGTCTAAGCTTCCTACCTTCGCGACTTTGCAGAAGATGCTGGGAGAGGTGCTACCAGTGCCGCCTGCTGGACAAATAGAGCATCACCGGTCCAGCAGTGCCTGAAGTCGGTCATCTAAAAAGATGCATCTAAAATGATGGAAGAATTCTCCATCAGGGGAATGAAAGTGTTCTCCAAGACTGCTCCCTCTGGTCATACTCAGTGGCACTCAGGATTCAATCAAGACACTGAGCGAAAAAAAAAAATTGAGATAATGTAACTCAGACCAATCCCGCAAAATTCCATGTGCCCAAGCATCACCTGGAGACCTGGTTAAGATGCAGATGCCCAGCCGGGCGGTGGTGGCGCACGCCTTTAATCCCAGCACTCGGGAGGCAGAAGCAGGCGGATCTCTGTGAGTTCGAGACCAGCCTGGTCTACAGAGCTAGTTCCAGGACACGCTCCAAAGCCACAGAGAAACCCTGTCTCGAAAAACCAAAAAAAAAAAAAAAAAAGATGCAGATGCCCATCAACCTGGGACCCTGCATTTCTCACAAGCTCCCAGATGAGGCTGCCCATATAGGAGAATATTATGAGTTAACTAAATTCTAGGTGAAAGCACACAGACTTGGGTATCAAATCCAAATTCATGAGTCAATATTTCCACTTACTAGCTATGAGATCTCATCAAAAGGATCTCCAACCTTTAACTCCATGTATTGAAAACAGGCACACCAACACGTACTTCACTGTGCTCTTCTGTGCCACGCAGAGGTGACATACAAACACCTGAGTGGTGTCCAGCACATAGTAAGTAGACAGGTAGCCCTTATCGTCACATTGATTTCCAACCAGTAGGTTCCTGTCCTCAACCACTTGCTGCTTAGGCATAGTATAGGAAAAAGGGCTCTAATTTACACTGGGATTTAAATCACAGCATCTCAAAGTTATGGATGCCACGGTTTCATTTATGAGCCCCCTTCCCGCCAAGGTTAGAGCCACCTACATCTGTAAACCCAAGGCTTACAGTCCGTTCACTTAATCGTGGTCTCAGCCGACCCTGATAAATGTGCCTCTTCTCTCACATCCAAGCCAGAAAGACACAAAAGAACTAAGATTGATGCCTCATGGCCACTCTGGAGGTGAGCTGTATTTCACATGCGCTCTGAGCAGACACCAGAACGTGACCTGCGGGTAAAATGTCTGTGACCACAGAGGGAGAAGCATGGTGCTGTGCAGCTAGAGGGTCTGTATTCATATACTAAAATCATCTCTCAGCAACGGAGGGGCCCCAGAAATTCTTACAAGCTGTAGCATCCTCAGCTTCCTCGGCTGTAACATGACATAATGCTTATAGTATGCACGACATCTGCAGAGAGTATGTATTAAGGGGGCTCCTGCACAGTGAGGGCCCCCTTCCAGACTCCAGAGTAGGCACAAACCACACCCAAACACCTGATCTCACAGAGATCCTTTATTAGTCAGGGAAGAAAAGTTAAAGTGGCTGCTTTCTGACTCGGCAGAAAAGCAGCAGCAAATGACCTTGCAGGTGTCATTCTTTTTTTTTTAATTCTCAATTTTATTTTTAGTCATAAATGGCAGAAACAGCAACAGAGACTTCTTTTTGTGTGTTTTCTGATACACGGGTACACACATGCATTTGTGAGACTTAATTATTATCAGAAGTAGATGAAAATTTAAGAGCTAACTTTGCCTTTGCATGTTAAAAGTTTTTATTTGAATATACATTTAATTGAAGGAAAATGAATCTTTTAGTCAGAATCAAACAAGAGGTACATTCTAGAAAGAATATGAGTAGATTTTTAAACTGAGTTTTAAATTAATATTCTTGTTATTTATAAATTATCTCATGAGATCTTTACAGATAGGCTCATAAGTCATTAAAAGCCACTTAAGGAAAGTGAATCTTCTAGCAACCTATTTTTGCTTTTCTGGAGGCACACAGATATTTCTCAAAGAGTTTCCTAATCCCACTTTCTATTTGGACATCTTTTTAGCACAATTTTAAACTACGAATTAAACAAAATTTTATTTTCTTTATAAACAATAGGCATAATATAGAAATCATTTTTTCTTACTTGTATATCTTGAAAGAACTCAAAGAGAAGATTAAAGGTCGTAGGTTACATGAAGTAGAAAAATCCAGTGTTAGGACAGCAGTGAGGAAAGTATAGGCAGCAGTGCTTTCATTCTGATACATCTTGGGGGCTGCATGTCTCAAACTGAGGAGATATTGGGTGTATAAGATGCCTTCAAAGCAAAAGCTCACCAATTGGACAAGTACACACCCTTGTCAAAAGACAGAGATACAGAAAAGTAAATTATCCAAGGGAACAGGAAGTCCCTTTAGGACAGCTACAGCTCTCCTGGGCATTGCAGAGCTTAACCATTCAAAGGTGTCATTCTAAGAAGATAAAAGGGCGGTCTGGGATAGAATGGGCTAGGGTGTGGCTGTAAAGGAGATAGAAAATGAGGGAGAAGTGGGAGGGGACAAGGGGAAGGGAGCTGGGCTATTTGCCCAGAGGGACAAAGGACTACCTCTGGATAGAGAGGAGACATACGTGGCACATGGGTGGTTTATAAAAGTAAAGGGGAAACCCTGTGTCAGGATGAGAAGTTTAATTTTAATTGGGCATGTTAATTAGGTGAATCTGGACATTGGCAGTCAGCCTCATGAAGAGTGGTCAAATAAGGGAAGAGAACTTGGTCATTAGCTTTAGGAAAATAACCTAACAGTTTTTAGCAAGGCTGAGGTAATGGGAGAGAAAGGCAAGGCCTGCAAGAGTCACATGTTCAGGTGGGCTAGTGTCCCTTCAATGTAGAACTTCAAAAATGGCTGTCCCTCTTTGCCCTGGTGTCTCTTAAATGAGAGAACTTAGAACTGAAGAGACACTGGAGTTCTCTGCTGTCTCCTCTGGACCTCTGAGGATATTGAAAACAAAAGCTGATGTAGAAGTGTACATCTGAAAATCAATCAGATTTGTTTCATCATTAAAGACTTCCTGTCAGGAAGGGTACATGGCCTATTTCCTCACCTGGGTCACACCTTGAGGCAGCGTGCCTGAAATTCCCTCTCTAGCACTCTGCTCTGCCTTCTGGCCCTAGCTTGTCGCTTGGCACCATCTTCATTAAGCCCACGCCTTCAGCTTCACAAGCATTCCCTTTTACACGCCTGTAGACCTGATCACATGACTCTCTTTTTCTATTTTTTTTCAGTGTTCCACAAACTTCTGACCCAAGGACCAGAGCTCTGATTGCAGAAGACGAGAACAGCAGGGACTCACAAGCCCATCAGGAAGGCTGCAGAAGCATCTATACAGATGTGCAGTGGACTAGTTATTTGTCTCGCTGCTGCAACGAAATATATAACAAAAGCTGCGGGAACTCCGTGACCTCCACAGCCAGCAGAGCGGTGATCTGCGGGAGGTGAGAAGGCAGTTTAATTCAGTAAGACTCAGTAGCCAGTGTTCGTTCAAACTGCTGGCGCCTGGCTCCAAGTGTTTTGGACATTTTAAGCACAGCACAATTTGGTGAAAACTTCGCTGGTGGCAATTAATTCAATCCTGTGCGCACGATAAAGCAAACATAAATCTCTCTGAGGAACAAATTAAATGAAATAAAGATTGGACATGACTCTACCAAGTCCATGTGACACCTCCCATAAAGATGGGTTCTATAGATCGGTTGTACACATGACACCTTCTACAAAGATAGGGTCTACAGATTGACAAAAACAAGTTTATGATAAAAGTCTGTGGGTGGGTCCAGGGTACTCTCTGGCCACACAAATTGGGCAAAGGTCACCAGATTAAATTGTATCTACTCCCAGCCTTCCAGGCACTGCATTCCTTTCCTTGCAGGAACAACCCTGTGCCCTAACATTCCAGGTTCCCCAGGGCTTATCTGTGAGCACAAAGACCTCCGGGAAAGCAACCTAGGGAAAAATCAGAGTTTCAAGGTCAAGGCACAGCAGCAAGGAGCTTGAGGCGCCTGACCGCTTTGCACCCAAGGCAGCAAAGAGGAGGTGACCAAGTCACTTTCATGGTTTCATTCAGTCTGGGACTCTAGTCAATGGGATTGTATCCCCAATTTAGGGTAAATATTCTCACCTCAATTAATCTGATCTAGAAGCCCCTTTACAAACATGTTTATGTCTCAATGTTGATTCTTAATTCCATCAAGTTGACAAGATTAACCATCACAGACAAAAATAATGCAAAACAGAACTACAGCCAAGATTCCAGGACAAAACAGGACAGAGAGCACACCTCTGCCACCATGTGTGGCTATACACATGGTAGCAAAAGACCTTCCCTGATACATTCCTTCTAGAAGTCACATATACACACAAACTAACACACAACCCTAGAAATGTAACCCCCAAGAGCACTAAACTTAATAATCTCATCTCGCAGCCGGGCGATGGTGGCACACGCCTTTAATCCCAGCACTCGGGAGGCAGAGACAGGCGGATCTCTGTGAGTTCGAGACCAGCCTGGTCTACAAGAGCTAGTTCCAGGACAGGCTCCAAAGCCACAGAGAAACCCTGTCTCAAAAAACAACAACAACAAAAAAAAATAATCTCATCTCGCACTGTTCTGACCAGAATCCTATGACTACCTTATTAAAAGCTGCAAAATCTGACCATCAGAGAAGCATCATTCATGGGTAATTTATGAAGTGTTCCCAGAGCAGATCTGTAAGCAGGAGGGAAAGGAGAACAGAACGCCAAACCAGCAAGGGACAGATCCCAGGCAAAAGGGCAGCTTCCGGCTCACACATTTCATTCCAAGGAACCTTTAGAGGATAACCATAGACAATTCTACAACTCAGAATTGTCCCAACCCAAGAAAATCAACTGGGATTCCACCCTCTTAGTCAGTGGGTCTTGAGAGTAGCAGCCAGGGTTGGGGATGGACAGTAGAAACATTAAGTCCAGCTGCCCCAAACAGTCTGTCAAGGAAGAGCTGCAAGGAGGGATGACTGAGAACAGGATGATGAATGGAGTTTGCAGGAGCAGCGCTCTGGAATCATGGCTCCATGTAAATACTACAGTAGATCCACCAGTGCTGCCTGAGACCGATTTGTCCCTGAGTTCCCAGCACCCAACACAAGGAGGGAGGTTTGCAAAATTGCAGAAAAAGGTGTGAATAGACACTGGTCAGACAGTACACAAGATCTAAGGAATGTAAAAACGGAGTAACAGGGAGTATGCAGACCTAAACACGAAGAACATAGGCAAAGGTCAAGGGCTTCCAACCCAGATTTATAGTCTTTTTGGTCTTACAAGTCCTGGCCACTTGCATAAAGGGAAAAAAAAAATTGTGTCGTTCCTGAAGGATACAATGGTGCTTCTGCTCAGTGGACGCTGTCTCTTGGGAAGGAAGGGACACTATCTCTGGAAGCTCTGAATTGCTGCAGGAATGCAGCTTCCCATCCCCTAGAGAAGAGCAAAGAAGCCCCAGCATCCAGAATTGACATGAAATACACAAAGGACACAGGCAATTTGCCACAGCAGCTGGCTTCTCTTCAGCGAGTGGAAGGCGGGACTGAACAAGCTTGAAAGCCCCTGACAGATGAGCAGTCCCAGGAGAGCGCTGAAGGACTCATCCCAGCAGCCAGGTGATTTTTAATCCTATGCTTCTGAGAAAGAGCAAAGCTGAGGGCAATCCCCTCTCCCGTGTTAGAGTGAAGAAGCAGCGTGGCACCCCAGACGCTCTCATAAGCACACACGTACATGGGCACCACCCATGTGCACACACGTGTGTGCACGCACACACACACAGAAACAAAGAGACAGAGAGCTAGTGGAACACACTGAGACAAACACACACTGACACACACACTATTTGTTTCCCCTGGGACCTTGGTCATTTCAAAAATTCTCGACCAGAGAGCAACCTGAAAATCGAAGTCAGTTATTTGCATTTTGAAAAATAAAAACTCTACCATCTTTTTACCATAAAAATTCCAACCGTGTCCCCAGATGGAAATAATAGACTAATCACTCCCCAGGTGCTTCTCAGGCAGTCCTGTGGTTATCAATGCAGTTCAGATATCAGTCCAAAAACTGTAGCCCAAGGCTAAGTGAACAAATTGGAAGACACAGGTTAGACCCACACAGTACAGCCTTGCTCCCTGAAGCCCTTGGACTAGAAAAGGGAAATGGAAAGAACAAAATAGTTATGCCTGACAAGCAATCCCTAAAGTAGTTTTATCTCTGAAGCCCTGCAGACAGGAGGCAGAGCCAAGCAAGGCATGCCGGCCACGGCTGGGGTCTCAAAATCCACAATCAGACTTCCCATGGTCCACCACATCACCAGACTCAGAAAAACAGGCTTGAAACAAGCTTCCCAGGAAGAGAGAACACAGAAAGCAGGCAGCACGTTTCCTGCGTCTCTGTGACAGCAGAACCGGAAATGCTTCGAAACTGAGGCAGAACTCCCAGCTGGCGTCATGTGACAGCTTAGCTGAGACCCAGGACCCACCACCACAGAGGCAGGACAAACACCAAAGATAAGTGAGTGTTGAAGACAATGAAGTAACTCTTGAGACAACAGTCACCCTTATAATCTATCAGGAAGAGTAAGAAACCCCCAAACCCAGTCCAGAAGGAAGGTTTTGACTTGAAGTACCCCAGTTTTATTCTCAGTGGTCTGAAATCTGCAAACCAATCGTAGAAAAGCAGAGGTGGATTACTGCACTGCTTCAACATGAAGATTAGATACCTTCACCCCCAGAGAAATGTACACACCCTGCCCTGTGCACTGCACCCGTGTCAGCGGGCACAGAGCTGGAAAATAATTTCCTTCAAGTTATATGCATTGGTTACATCCCCAGCGCTGTAACTTGAGGCCTGCCAGAAGTAAGCTAAATAAAGACGGGCATATTGGGGCTCACAGTTTGCAGGTGCACTCCACCACAGAGGGGAAGGCATGACGGCAGGGGCATGCACCGCTGACCACACTGCTGAGTTAGGACGCGGAGAGAGATGAATAAATGCGGGTGCTCAGAGGGAGGTGGGGAGAACAGCCAAGGGACAGTGCACACTCTCTCCTCAGTTAAACCTTTCTGAAACACTCCCACAGACACTCCCAAGGATGTGTTCCCATGTTGATTCTAAACCCAATCATAACCATCGTCCTTTGCTCACAGGGAAGCTCTGGGCCCGGCCAATGATGTTAGCATCTGTGTGGTAAAAACCCTGCTTTTGGTGTGTTTAGGAACACCTGAGTTATTCTAATCTAACAGAAGCACAAATGGAATTATAGCTAGTCTTCCTGTTCCTGTTTGGCAGGTAAGTAGCTCTCAGACATAAGCAGGTAGATCATTTGCCACTCCAGATAGTTTTCTCCTCTTTCCTGTTGACCTGCAGTCTTGTCAAACTCATCCCCAAATCTCAACTATTGTTAAAAGTTACCTCTCCCGTCTTACTGCAGGAAACACCCTAGTAATTTTATCTCATGTGTAGATCAATGAGGAAATGACAGTCACCATTTTGAATGACCCCTAGTTCTATAGAAACCACGAAACAACTGAATGAAACTGTCTGGTGAAGAGGAGGGGAAGGAGGTCTTTCAGATAAAGAACCTCAAGGGAGGCCATGAAGAAAGAGTGTACTGTCTCCAGCTGTTACCTTTTCTGATGAATCCTGCCTCCTGTTGTTGCATGTTCCTAGGTAACTCCAAAAAAAAAGGGATACCCTAGCCCATGGGAGAAAGGAGGAGCTGGAAATGTGTGGAGCCAATCTTTAACTAGCAACTGTCCCCAAAGTGAAACCAAATGGGTTCTGGGAACATTGTTCTGGGAAAGAAGCAGCACATCTGAGGAACGCTGGTGTCTACAGGGTGAGCAACCTGCCTTGGACTGCAATGGATGCTGCTCTTGCCTTTCTCTTTCAGTGGGAAGGGTGAGGTCCAAACTGTGATGAGGGCACTAAAACACCACAGCCAAGTTTGGAAGCCTGGTTGCTACAGTGTGGCTTGGGGCTTTAAGGAAAAACAGAGAAGTGCATGAGAGATACATAGGACTGGAAAGCCAGAAAGGACATCTGCAGAGGTGGAGGAGAAGCACTCTCCAAATATCTGGGAACTTACAGAACTGTTATATAACATATATATGGTTTCTGTTCTTGGTTCCTAAACCCTTGTAGATGGAGATAGTATGTGAAATTTTTGATTTAATATTGTTCTTTGATATGGGTCCTTGACACAGACTTTTGTAAGTTTCAGGGTAATTAGAACATAGTTATTGTTCTATGGGTGCCTCTAGAATAACAGGAAAGGATTGGATTAGCGAGCTTGAATGTGCAGCCTTGTCTTCAATCTCTGAGGAAGGGACAGTAGTGAAAGTTGAGCTGACCATCAAAGTCCGATGATGTAAACACACACACACATATACCACACACACACCACACAAACTCAAACTTCTACAAAAACCCAAAAGGACAGGCTTAAGAGGATTTCTGGATTGCTAAACATGTAGGAATGTTGGTAAAGTCACACATCTAAAGAAGATATCTAGAACCTGAGTGGCTCTCCCCCAGAGCATAATCTACAACACCCCTCTTTCTCTTGGATTGTTCATCTGTATCCTTCATAATGAGTATGTGGGTGCATTTCTGAGTTTTGTGAGGAGCCCCAGAAATCTAGTCAAACATGAGGAATAGCTGTGGAAATACTGCTATGTATCCAGTCAGAACCATGCCTGCAGCTGGTGACTGGCATTTGGAAGGAGGGGCCACCTTGTGGGGCTGAACTTCCAGCCAATGAGATCTAACTAAATCCAGATAGATGGTGTTAGAATTGAGTTAAACGATAAGACACATCTGGTCTAAGCTGGTGGAGAGAAATCCCCATGCATTTTGGTGACTGAAAGATAAGTATATTTCGTATGATATTGTGCAAGGTTTTAACTTTATAAAAAGAAATACCACAGAGCTAACTTGAACCTTTCATATGTAATCTCTACCCTCCTTAGAAGGCAGACCTGTGTAGATTATACCAAGAGGCCCAAACATCATTCAATAAGAAGCCCATCAAAGATTAGCAATGGAAAGTGGTGAGTCCAAATATATTTAGTTCCCTAGTTGTCTTCCTGCCAGGTTTCTTTCTTAGTTTCTGTTCTATTGCTGTGAAGAGAAACCATGACTGTTAATATTCAGGCATCCATACTGGCCTGACCTTGGGGTATATGTCCTCAGCTATAGCCACTAAGGATACCACTTGTGCACATTCACTATGTTCTCCTGCCCACCTCCCATCCCTCTCTCTTTCTCTCTCTATGCCTCCACCTGTCTGTCTCTCTTTCTCTTTTCTCTCTTCTTTACAGCTACTCCTGTCCCCAGAGGCCAGTCTCCCCTCTCCCCCTTTTCCCATTCACTTTCCCCCATAAAAGACCCCTCCACCTGAGCTCTGTTGCATGGTGTCTTTCTCTCGCATGCCACTTTTTCTAACTTGTAACATTGGTTCCCTGACCTGGAAAGGCTCTTCTGGCACTTCCTCCTGCCCACAGGCAATTTAAGGCATGTCAGGATTGTGGAACCTGGTCCATATATGTATGACAGCTTCACTTCTCCAGATCACTAGGTCCCTTCATCCGAAACTGGCACTATTGGTGAGCCCTTCCCTCTTCTTCACTTTTGGCTTTTTCACAAGAGTGAAGACTCATCTCCAGTGAGGTTTCTCTCCTTTTGGCTTCATTAAGTCCTGGTACCAGGCAACCACCACCCTTTCAGGCTCAGAACCTATGGCTCCCCACCCTGTGTGTGATGAACCACTGGGTGGCCTGTGCCAGTCTCGTTTCTCAGACCCTCGAGTTTATCTTGTGCCTTTTTCATAATCTTTGCTTGATAAAAAAGCCATTGGATCTCATTCTGCCTCACTCATGGGAATAAGCCTACCAGAAATCCGCTCCTGGCACTCTGTATCCTGATATTTTACAGGACCTTTGCAACATTCTGTCAGCAATCCTGATCTCTGTTGCATGTAGCATGTTTGCTCAGTGGCAGAGCTCACCAAAAGACAATCACTTCATGCTGGGACCCTACCCATCTGCTCCACCCTCAACAGATCTGCTCCTTTCCACCTGCAACAAATCTGCTTTCTCGTTCACTTGGCGACTTCACCTCCCATTCAATACTGTCAATTGGGTCTCTGGCGGGACTACCACCTCTGACCATTCCCCTGGATGTGAGGCTTCCTTTCTTGAGCACAGTCTTCTCCTCACCTTCTGACTTTCCTCGAAGACCTGGTGCCAGGTGACTATGACTCTCTTGGGCTCAGAGCCCATGGCCCCAGACCCTTTGTGTGAGGACCCACTGGACAGACCGTGCCTGTCTCAAAATTTATCCTCTCTGCATTCCTGGGATGCTAGGAACTGTAGAACCTTGGGTCTTCTCTGACTCATTCATGTGAACTCCTTGTTCCCATTAGGATATTTGTTGGTGACCCACTGACCATTTCTAGTCAGTTATTGCTACAGGACTATCAATTATTGGCCATAGAACTTGAGCCGCAAGACCATCAAACATGCCCGGGTGATGCTGAGGTGATGGGAAAGCCCTAGGGAGTCAACTTAGATCCACCCGAACATCATTTTGCCAGGCCTAAGTGGTGCCTGATGGTTCCACAGAGCCTGGACAGTGAAGTGAAACAGTCAGCTATTCTAGGACATGGTCAGCACCCCAGCTTTCCCAGGCCCCCCAAAGAGGAATAGTGCCCCCAAATCAACAGGAAGTAGTCTTGAGAACACAGCATCCTCATCCCCACCTCACCTGCTACCCCTCTCTAACTCCTCGCCTTTTTATAATAAGCAAAAGGGAGGAATGTTAGTATTCAAGCATCTTTACTGGCCTGACCTTGGGGTATATGTCCTCAGCTGTAGCCACTAAAAGCTGCATGTTCACTATGTTCCCTTTAAGGACCCTGCTCACCTCCCATTCCTCTCTCTTTTTCTCTCTGTCTCCATCTGTCTGTCTGTCCCCCCTCTCTCTCTTCTCTCCTACTACTCCTGTCCACAGAGGATGGTCTCCACCCTCCCCCTTTTTGCATTCACTTTCCCCCAGTTTAAAAAAAAACCCTCCACCTGAGCTCTGTCACACGGTATATTTCTCTCTTGTGTCACTTTTTCTAAATTACAACACTGACCAAGGCAACTTATAGAAGAAAGCATTTATTTGGGGGCTTGTTCACAGTTTCAGAGGGTTAGTCGATGACCATCCTGGTGAGGAGCCTAATGGCAAACAGGTAAGCAGGCAAGCATGGTGCTGGAGCAGTAGTTAAAAGCTTATACCCTGATCCAAAGGCAACAGACAGACAGAGAGACACACAGAAGGGGGGACTACAGAGAGACAGAGAAAGAGAAGGAGCAATATGGGCCTGGCAAAGGCTTTTGAAACCTCAAAATCCATCCCCATTGGCACACCTTCTCCAACAAGACCACACCTCCTAATCCTTCCCAAATAGTTCCACTTTCTGGGACGAAGCATTTAAACATATGCACCTATGTGGCTATTATCTCTCAAAGCACACAGTTACCTTATACTGGCTCTGTCCTTGGTACCACCCCTCTCTTCAAAAGTAGCCAATTATAAGTCCATCTGCTCCCATCTTGTCCTTCTGGCCTAGGTTAATGAGACTGGGAACCTGCTAAGCGAGAGCACTGCATTCTATACTGTGGACTCCTGAACCCCACCTTTATGAATGAGCCCTCTTCAATTGACTCCTTTTTTGTACTTTTTAAAATTAATTAATTAATTTGTTACATACCAATCCCAGTCCCCCCTCCCTCCTCTCCTCTCGCTCTCTGCTTCCCCCATCCCCACCTCCCATCTGCTCCTCAGAGAGGTTAAGGCTTCCCCTGGGAAGTCAACTAGGACTGTCCCCTCATTGAGACAGGACTAAGGTTCTCCCCCAACCCATGCCTAGGCCGAGCACGGTATCTCTACATAGAGAATGGGCTCTACCTGCATAGGACCAAACTAGGCCCCTGAATACAGGTGACAGTGGCGTGGCTTGGGCTACTGGTATACAGGGCCACTGGCAGTGGGACCAGGATCTAACTCTAATGCATGAACTGACTTTGTAGACTCTCTTTTTTGAAATGTTGTTGTACTGAATATTGAGCCCAGGCTGTCACACGTGACAGGCACACACTCTACCACTGTGCTACAAACCCAGGTCTTTTTCTGTTGTAGGTGGGTTTCCAGGTCTCCACAGTCAGGTCCAGCTCAAAAGTCCTTCTGTTTACTTAATTATTCCTTCGGCTGTTTGCTTGTTTGTTTGTTTATTAGTTTCTTCTTTCTTTATACAAGATCCCTAACAAATGCTAACACCAACAGCGCCCCAATCTGCTTCCCCAGCTATTCTCAGGTATCTGTAGAGGACAAACTGCATATTCAGCGGGACAGAAGGAGGGCTCTACCTGAGGAAGAGCTGGAGATGGAGAAAACGCTGATGAGTCTGAGCGCATCTCTTTTTCTCCTCTTTGAGTCATTATAGTTCTCTTGAGTACAATTGATTAAAGTAGTGTTCAGGGACTTCTGAAGTTGTTGGGAGAGACGGTACCTCCCTTAAACCAACACTGGAATTACCTAATGGGGGACATAAATCTCCATTGTTTTTAAGGACAAGGTGCGCTACAGCTCGGGCCTGGGCCTTATTGTTCTTGTGTAAGTGTCAGGTGAACTACTCTAACAGGCGATTTTCCTCCCTTTGTGTGTACTATGCAGTAAGAGTTAAGGTGTTCTAAGAGAATTTTACATGTCTGCCTCAACAGAGTCTGTAGCTGTTCTTTAAACTTGAGAGAGGATCTAAAGCAGCCCTCAGTTTTCTGGTGGCCAGCTCACTCCAGGACTCCTTGCCTCTTAGACTGCAAGATTGTGAGGAAGCCTTCAGGAAGACCTCAGATCCAGAAAATATTAAGCGAGAACCAGTCTCTGCATTACAAGCGTCCAGATGGTTTAAGGAATTTAGTTATTTATTAGAATACTATTGTTTTTATTCTTGTGAATTATTTGATACTTCTGTTTGTTTGTGCTCAACATGACACCTTTACTAGCTATAAGTCCTCAGAAACTGAAAATAGACAAAGAAGCTTAATTATCCCAAAGAATTCCTCTAGTCCTGTGCAACTGCCAGCTGCCAGTAGAAATAAGGAATTGAAATAAAACATGTCCACTGGGTGCATCGGCTTCTCCCGCTTACCATATTGCCCAGAGTCAAAAGGCCCAGGTAAGAAGCAAGAATTGCAACCAGCCAGAATAAACCAAGTGTAAGACCTTATCAAGATGTGCGAATGAGAGGCATGCCAGGATGTGGACAGAGAAGGTGGCTACTTTACAGAGCAGTGGTGAAAGGCAAGAATTGGGGGATGGGGATGTAGACTGGCCTTGAACTTCTAATCCTCCCAAGTGATGAGATTATAGGTATGCATCACCATGTTTGATGTCTGCGGTACTGAGAATTAATACCAGGATGTCATGCATGCTCAACAAGCACTCTATAAACTGAGCTACATCCCCATCCCCCAATTCCTGCCTTAGAAAACTGATTTCTCAAAATTCAGTCCCCAGTTCACCAACCATGCAACATCTCCAAGAAACACATAAGGAAGACTTAGTGGGGTGCCATCTACATGTTCTACCTTGAGAAGCACTGATGTAAAATCTACAGAGACCCACAGGCCAGGCTGTAATCAACCTATGTACCGTACCTGGCCAGAGATGACCTGAGAAAATCCAAAACTCTCTGTGCCTCAGTTTCCCCACATGCATTATCTATAATCTCCCACAGGCATGCTGTGAGAATCCACACTCATTTAAGCACACATACATCGATGAAAACAAAAATTGTTATCATTACAAAACCTTGTGTGGTTTTCATACCGATCCTCTGAAACAAGCAATGTGTTTACCAAAATAGTAGAGGAAAATGGAGAAACTCACCCAAGATTGCATGTAGGTCTTGAAAGAAAGCGAAGGTTCAAGTGGACATAAAAGTACAAAGTCCCCCAGACCCCAGGTCATCACCACCACGTATCCTTCTAAAGATCTGCTCTCTCCCTAGCCCCTCTTTAGTTCCTAAACCCTTAATATCCCCTAAGAACACCTGCCACACAGAAACCTTCAAGAATCTGTACCCCAATTTGCCCTTTAATTCCCTGAAATTTATCTTCCATTAAGATGCATACTGTTTTTTACAGCTTCTCTTTCTAGTTATAGACTGTAAATTTTCCTTCTGCTGAGTCTTGAAACCGACTGACTGTTTTTCATTATATTTGTAAGGCTCAGGGAAAAAGGGGGGGAGGCCATTCCTTTATTGGAGAATTCTGACATTTATTAGCATAATAAAACTCTCAAGATGAAATTGCAGTTTTCCAGACAGTAATTTCATTTGCAGGACAACTTACAAGGAATTTATTTGAAAGCCAGGTAAAACCTAAAATATATGAGACATGCAGAAAGTGCAGGCCCCAAATAAAATGAAATAAATGGGTTAGGGATGGAAAATTCAGCTGTTATCTGTCACATATTAATTAGCGGTCGACAGGAACCGCAGCCAGGACATCAGGTTTGCAAGCCATCCTGGACTCCTTTCAAAAATGCTGCGGGAACTTTTTTTCTAGTGCGAAGGAACTCATCCATGGAATCCCCTGACACAGCACTACTCTGGCAGGAAGCTGTCTCTGTGCAGTTGTGGACAGCAAGGTCTTTCATCTGGACAGATATGCCCTGTTTATCGCGTACTTGATCAGCTAGGAGAAACTAATAATGACCACACACACAAAAAATTCCTTATCCCAGTTATACAGAGGTTCAGGGAGATCCTCCCAGTTATATGGAGGTTTAGTGAGATTCTCCCACTTACAAGGAAGGTCGGTGGGATTCGGTGACCTGAACAAGTTCACGTAGCTGGTACATAGCAAGATCAGAACAAAAGCAGGTCTTCTGAGTGCTCGTAGGAATAACCTAATTGGGATAGAACTTGGCTATGGTTTGGCAATACCATAGGATTCAGAAAGCAGGGTCCCTCCACCATCATTTCATCTTGTTCACGCAGTGGTGCAGGCTGACTGGAGGGGAGCTATGGAGCTTTAATAACCTAAAATTGTTATTACTTAACAGACTGAGGATGCTTATGGCATCGCACATGTGCCATCCCAGCACACAGGAGGCGACCACAGGAAGATCAGGAATTCAGGACCAAACCTGAGCTACATAATAATTTCCAAACCTCTTAAGCTACCTGGTAAGACCCTGACTCAATCTACAAAAAATAAAAATGGATGTATGTATGGTAGGGACTTAACTTGGGTTTCCAAAAGGTAAAACCTAGGTGAACTACCTACTTGCCTCAGGGGCAGCATCCCAGAGAGGTAAGAGGCAGAGAATGAGAGGCAACAGGGGTGTTGGTGGACTTAGCTACTCCATATTGCATGACTGTCTCCTAAGAGACCACAGAACAGTTCCTCCAGGAGGATGAAGGAAAAAGATGTGCTTGACCAACATGAGGTTCACTGCAGCAACAGGAAGTAAATAAATTATACGCTTCTTTTTTTCCACTAAAAGGGGGAGGGGCTAAAAAGGGACCCAAGCATAGCGGTACACACTTATAATCCCAGCACATGGGAGGTGGAGACATGAAAATCAGGAGTTCAACATAGTGAGGTTTGGTCATGATGCATCCATCCCATGAGATCCTATCCCCCCAAAAATAAAAACAAAAACAAGGGTGGTGAAGAACAACCGGAGTAATTAGATTGAGATGTTCTAAATTCACTGATGAATTGGGCTTTCTTGCCCAAAAATTCAATCTCAATCTCAATCAAGTCAAGAAATATGAAATGCAGTCTATACAAAATAACAGCAGGACACAGTAAGACAAGTCCAGAACACAGTTTTGTTTGTTTGTTTGTTTTTTGAGACAGGGTTTCTCAGTGTAGCTTTGGAGCCTGTCCTGGCACTAGCTCTTGTAGACCAGGCTGGTCTCGAACTCACAGAGATCCTCCTGCCTCTGCCTCCCAAGTGCCAGGATTAAAGGCGTGCGCCACCACCACCCGGCCAGAACACAGGTTATTTTGCAGAACTGCCCAATGTATACAACAAATCAGGGGTCGAGTAAAGGATGAGGGGTGTTATCTGAGACATAAGAGAATACCAGATGCTACATGTAAGTCTTGTCCAGATTCTAACAGATGACACTATAAAGGACGCTTTCTGGTCCTAGACCTTACTGAAGAAGTATTGGTAGTTGACAGTTTCAGGGGAAGACAGTCACTCCTCTTTGAAGACGTGGTCCTAGTAAGATTTCCACAATGCAATGAAAGGCCATACTCATGCACATATGGGCAGCACTAATTGCACTTAGTGAGTTATATTTCATAAATACACGATATCAGGAGTATACTGGGGTGATACAGTGGGGAGGATGGGGACAGGGGACAGTCAATGTTATCATTTTTTATTGCATAGATGTATGAAATTCTCAAGAATAAAGAAAAACTGTTTAAAAGATAAATGAATAAAGGTCCCCTAAAAAACAAGTGTGGCATTAACAGATGTACACATGAGGCTGAAGAACACAGCAAATGAGCAAACGCAGAATCAGTCATTGAAACTGACTGCAACGATAGCCACGGAGGTGGGTGATGGCATGAGTGGCCAAAGAGGAGCAAAATGGAAGGGCCAAGAGATTGGGGAGAGAACGGTGGAGAATGAGAGATGCCTGGCACAGCTCTCAAAGCAGGCGCAACAGTTCCTTGGTATTTCCATCTATCCTTTAGCTGCCATGCAGACCCAGTGCTCCATGCATTATGGTATCAGTAAATTTTGCAGGGTGCCGCATTAGGACCCAAGCCTTGCAGATTTCTGAGCCTGCAGTTCTGCTGTCGCATCTCCTATCTCCTTGCTTGTGACTGTAAGGGAACAACATGATTATGCCCAAATTAGATACCATCCGTGAGATTATTGAGTTATTGGGAGCGTACTCTCGATTGATATGAAGAACATTTTTAGGTTAAGGAGACAAAAGAATTAAAGTAAAAACAGAGCTAAGTCTTTATGTGACAGTATCCTAGACAGCAATGGCCTCATCAAGTACCTGAAATCCATCCTTGGATTTATAATCTATTCCAGATCTTGTGCATAGTCACATGAAATCATTACCATGATGTTGCAAAACAGGAGCTGAGATATGAGAAAAGGTAGAAGCGGTTAAACAAGGAAGACAGCACAGAGTCAGTCTCCTATTCTGAATGCCGAGCTTAGAAACTTTAGGTAATTCTCGTGATAGTATCAACAAGCTCATGAACACTAGGAAAGATGCAACATCCATGTCTCCCATGTAAGTTAGTCACAAGCCTGCTTGTGATCTCGGTGACTTTATGAAGTGGTAGAGGAAATAATTTGCTAGAAACCATTGCACACTGGTGTTGGGAGTTTTTTCAGAATGGCATTCACTCAGCAAATACTTATTGGGTATTGACTCTATATGAATTGTAAGGTTCGGCACTGGATTGCTTTGGGTTATGAAACATGATCCATTCAGTCTAGGAGTTCGGCTTAGAACAGCCATGACAGACAGGCCTCAGGGAGCATCCATTATTTAGGGTTTCTGTCTTGAGCTTTGGAATGGGGCCAGTCTCAACAAATGCAGTCACATTTTGTAGGTCACATTCTGGAGACTCCCCGTTAACATTGTTCATCTGAAGAATGATGGATCTTCTAGAGGACCATGAGGCTTTGAGTTGGGATATTCTTAAGCTCAGTTCAAAATTGGGATACTCAAAGGAGTCCATAGAGGAGGAAAACCATCATTCAAACAGCAGGTGATAATCTGGTGGGCTATCCCTCTGTCCGCAGGGCTCCTGCAGCAACTCTCCCCCTGAGACAGTGATGATTTCCTCCTAAAGGGAAAAAGAAGAAAGGGAATCCAATTAGGATCAAGAAGAGATATAACTACTCATGGAGAATCAGCTAGTGAACTGGAGACAGAAAGACTAAGGCCAGCCATGCATCTAGCTCCTCTCACTCAACTTCCCAGAAATAAAAGGAAAAATCTTTTAAGAAGAAATGCATCAGTGCTATATGAGAAAATAAGGAAGAGCACCAACAAGTAAAATTCTGAAATGATTGTTGTAAACCAGATTGTCTGAGAAGAAATGCAAGCTGTGAACAGATTGGTGACACAGCCCCCAATTAATGTTTGCCCCCATTCTTGGTGAAACTAGAGAAGCTCAAAATACAGACATTTCCATACCCTTGAAAGGGCTACTCATTGTTGGCCCCAAGCCTATACCAGAAGACACTAGATTTGGGAAACAGAAATTGTCTACTCACTGATAAACCTAAGATTGAACATTGGAAGACTGTCTTATTCTTGAAGCATTTAAGGACCACCTCAAGCATAGCAGAAAAATGCTAAACTCAATAGTTCAACAGACTTCTAAGAAAGTTTATAAAGGAAACATCGAGATGCTTAAAAGATCTACAATATCTTTTGCAACAGAATACGTCATCCAGGAAACAAGAGTGGGCTGTTGTAAGAAAAAAAAAAAGAGCATGCAATTGAAAACCATGGCTGTTTAAATTAAAAATATTCTCAGCAGAGTAGATGTAACTAAAGAGCAATTTGGTAGACGCGGGAATTATAACATCAAGAGAAAGATGCTCAAAATAGAAAATGGACTGTGAGTAAGAAAAGATAATTTACAAGTAACTAACTGGAAGTAGCCTTGAAGTATATGAAAAGACACCTCAGCGTCAGTGGCCACGAGAGAAACACAAGCTGGGCAAAACTAAGCTCCAGTGTCTGTCCATGTGATGGGAAAAACAGTCTTCTATAGCTCTTGTGGAACACGAATTGGTGTCATGTTTTTATATGACAATCTGGCAGGTCTTCTGTAATTAAAACGTGCATACTTTTCTTTCCAGCAATTTCAGTTCAAGGAACTGATCCTGGAAAATCCCGCATATGTATCCATAGCGACAAAGTGGCATGTACATGGTACAGACGTCTCCGAAACACTGCTCATGACCATGAAACTGGAAGGTGGAGAGATGGGCACAAGAGGAGAATAAGCAATAAGCTGTACTCTACACCCATACCAGGAATCCCTGGAACATTGACAAGTCCTGGTACATAGACTAACGTGAAAAGATCTACCAGACATAATTTTGAGACAGGTTCTCAGGAGTCTCAGGCTGGCCTTAAACTCACTATGAAGGTAATGATGACCTTGAATATTTTATCTTCCTTTCTCTCCCTCTTGAGTGCTGAGATCACAGACTCACGTACACACCTACACACCCAGTTTATGCAGTACTGGGGATCAAACCCAGGACTTTATGCTAGAAAAGTGCTTTAATAACTGACCTTCACTACCAACCCCTCTAACTTCATTTTAATAACGGATAGCACCTACTGATGATGTTATAATATTTTTTCGTCACTCTACACAATGATATCTCACTGACATCTCACAGGGATGTCACGGAATCCACCCTACTAAAGAGGAAACTGAGTCACAAAAGTCTGAGTAGTAACCCAAAGCCATGCATAACAATGACGTTAGGATTTAAACTCGACTTTCTGGCTCTGGGGACCATGCCTTTAAAACCTACCTTCTGCAGTTTCTTAAATATGGGGTTGGAGGGTAAATTGCTGGGTTACATACTAGTAGTTACGAAACTACTAGCCAAGCATGGTGGCACATGCCTTTAATCCCAGCACTCGGGAGGTGGAAGCAGATGGATCTCTTTGGGTTTGAGGCCAACTTGATCTACAAAGCGAGTTCCAGGACAGCCAGTTAGTTAGACAGAGAAACCTATCTCGAAAAAAAAAATCATAAAGCTATGTATTTTCTTACGTGAATAAATTTTACTATCACTGCCCATCAAATAGCACATGGCACACTAGTAATTCATGGTAAAACACGGAATTGGGGGCTTGAAATGAATGAGGCTGACATATTAATGTAACCATGAACTAGAGGTGTAATTAAAATTTAATATATCGCTGGGTGGTGGTGGCACAAGCTTTTAATCCCAGGACTCAGGAGGCAGAGGCAGGTGGATCTCTGTGAGTTCAAGGCCAGCCTGGTCTACAAGAGCTAGTTCCAGGACAGGCTCCAAAGCTACAGAGAAAAACAAATTAAAAAAAAAAAAAGCAAAAAGCAAAACAAAACAAAAAAATTTAATTTATCAAAACTGACCACCAGATCTCCATATGGGCCTAGATGATATCTCTGTATAAGGCTACAAGTAAAATTGTTGATCTCCATAATTTAAATTTGAAATAAATAAAGCCCTAGTGAGATATCTGGTCTGGCCTTCCTGTGTAGAATCTGCTCAGAGAGCTGGGCACTGACACTTTGATTGAAACACTGGTGGAGACAAGCAGCCAGAGCTGATGAAGTAGCTTATTTTGAATAGGAAAACAAACAAACAAACAAACACTGGGGCTCAGAGGGAAGCACCAGCCGAAGAGGAAGGCAGCCCGAGGTTTAACTCTTGATTGCAGCTGGTACCAGCCATGAGAACTTAGCCAAGTGCCTTGACCTCCCAGATTTTGATTTCCTGGTCTATGAAGAGGGCTAAGGCACTCATTAACATAGGGGTCACAGTGATTATGAAGGGCATGCATGCTTGACTCAGAACAGTGTTACTAGAATCCACACACTCCCTTCTCTTTATGCTGACTGTTAGGTCGTCTTTCCAAACACAAGTAGAAATCCACTCTGACCAAGTCTAGTTCCACAGTAGTGCTCTGAGCCCAGCTGTCGATGAATGACACATTCTAAATCTCTTGCGTTCCTCTCTCTCTCTCTCTCTCTCTCTCTCTCTGTTTTTGGTGTGGTGTTGTTACTGTTCCTGCTGTTGTTACTGTTGTTTGAGGGGTTTTTTTTTTTTGGTTTTTGTTTTTTTGTTGTTGTTATTTTTTTTTCCTTTGGTTTTTCGAGACAGGGTTTCTCTGTGGTTTTGGAGCCTGTCATGGAACTAGCTCTTGTAGACCAGGCTGGTCTCGAACTCACAGAGATCCGCCTGCCTCTACCTCCTGAGTGCTGGGATTAAAGGCACCCAGCTTTTTGTTTGAGGGTTTTATTCTTGCTGTTTCTAGCTAAGTAACCCAAGCTTCCCTTGAACTGATGATTCTCCTGCCTCAGCATCCACAGTGCTGGGATTGCAGGTGCTTCTCAACATGCCTAGCTAAACAGGTAATTTTCTATGTGTTTTATTCATAAGGCCAGGTGAGGCGGTATCTCTCAAGGTCTGGGATCATCTGTGAATGGGGGAAAAAATCTAAAAGCAATATACAATCCAAGAGATGCTATTACAGAAAAATTTCAGTGCAAGCAATCTCTGTGACATCTTCAATTAGGTGTTAGACCTGGAGTTCTCATAACCTTATCCTCAGACCTTCCCTTTTTACTGATGAGGTATGAATGTTCTCACAGTGATGACAGCTGCCAACATCTGCATTAACACAAAGGCTGCTTCTCACTATCTGTGAGACATTTGTAAGACAGCATCTTCCCTGATGTGGGTCAATGACGGGACAAATGGCAGAGTCCTGGACACAGGATCTCCATACTCGATGGACAGTCATAGAATACAGTTGTGGATACAATCTTGTCAAAATCCACAAGATCTCAAATAAGTACTGGTTGATCATATGCTTTGAATGTGCTCCCAAAAACATGGGTTCCAGACATAATTGCAATATAATGGTGTTAAGGGATAGAAGCTAGAAGAGGCAATCAGGTCAAAAGGCTCTGTCCAAAACTAGATCAAAGCCACTATCTCAGGAATGGGTTCCTTGTTATAAGGTGAGTATGGCCCTGTGCACATGGATGTGCATGGGGAGGGGGAGAGAAAGAGAGAGAGGAGATGCATGGGTCTGTCTGTATGTGTATATGAGAGTGGTCTTGCCTGTACACACAGGCAAGTGTGGAGGCCAGAGGTTACTCTCCAATTTAATTTTTGAGACAGAGCCTCTCCTGTGAGCCTGGAACTTGCTATTTTTGCTACAATGGCCGGATCTGCCGGTCCCTACCATCTCACTCTGAACCTAGCACAGGAGCACAGGTGTATGCTGCCATGACTGGCTTCCCCGTGGGTGTTGGGGATCTGAGGTCAGGTCTCATGGTCACCCAGCAAGCACTCTACCCACGGAGCTATCTCTCATATTTGGCCCCTTGCCCTGGCCCATTCTCTTGTTCTCTCTTCCTCCTTTGCTTTTTCACATTCTGCCAGGAGATGATGTAGCAAGAAAGCCCTGCTTGAGGGACAGTCCCTCCGTCTTGGTCTTCTCAGAGTCACAAACTGGAAAGATGAGTTTCTTTTCCTTACACATTTCTCCATATGTTTTGCTCTGTCGTAATGGCAAGGAAAGCAGATGACAGGGAAGCTCGGTAACAGTAAGTGACCTGGTCAAGGTCACACATGTCCTAAATGGAAAAGCAAGTTTGGACAAGAAAAGTGTTGATTCTATGGTAGAGATAAGTTGTTATAACCACACGGATGCTACCTTCAAAGCTTCAGAGAGGCAAGACTAAGACAAGGGCTTGGATAGAGAGCCAGCTGTCAGCCCCCATGCTGACAACAGGTACTCAACGGAGAAAGGCCTGGGAGTGGGGTTACAGATGCACAGGGGACAAAGCATGAAACATGAGGCTGAGGAGAGACCATGGACCCCAGAGCCTTCCCCGGACAACCTCTGGTCTCTTCCACCTGAATGTCCCATAGTTCTGAGATGCTGCAGCCTTAGGCTTAGAGCCTGCACCTGCTGCGCTTGTACCAGGCTCTCGTCAGCCCAAATCTCTGCCAATCCCATGCTCTACCAACGCTTCCAAGAGGGATACCTTGTGGAAATCAATGAGGTCTGTGAGGGTGGCATGGCGATTAGGGTCCACTCCCAGAAAGCTGTAGAAGTCCCCAGAGGCATCCACAAGAAAGTGCTTGAAGCCTCTCTGTAGGCGGTAGGACAGGGTGTAACCCCAGATCTTCTCACTGACCCTGACCAGAAATGCTCCCTCGGTCATATTCTCCAAAAGGTCTTCCGCATTCTCTCGGCTAATAATTCCTAATTTAAAAAAAAAACAGAAAGGAAAAGAGAAAAGGAAAAAAGGTTAAAACGGCCTTTGTAGGTTCTGAACTTCCTAGTCCACTGCCAGGTCATCTTCCACACCATTCTCTCTGGCTCAGTTCACAGGCCAACCATGCTGTCTGGGGTATGAAAAAGGAAGAGAAGGGCCTTAAGGGTTGACTGGTCTCTGCCTGCTGTGGCAGAACTATACTGACCCAGAACAATCAGCCACAAACCTGAAAACAGCATTCCGGCAGGAACCAGACTGGAGCATGCTTTCCTCCAAATTAAAGCACACTAATTTGGATTAATTAGGTAAGCAAGGAATTACTAATGTACTGGAATTATAGCATCTATTGATTACAAATACTAGAGAGCCTTAAAGATCAGAGTTAATGACTAGCAAGAATGATGGAGGATCATGTCACAATGACCTGGTACAGTAGATGAAACGTGAATAGTGTTTTCCCATAAGTCACGAGGATCCAACCTTGTGACATTGGAACACACATTGTCCTCAAAAAAGCTCACTCTAAAACAATACACAAGCATTATGCTTTGAGTATGCTTACAAATTTCTCCACAGCTGTCCTGGGGCATGTGCAGCCTCTGTGCATGAAAGAAGCATCCACTGGATGCCTGTGCACACTGAGTGCAAGGTTCCTTAGTGGGACAAGTAATGAAGCTCTACTTCACACCAGGACCAGAACTTCCTAGGGCTTCAACCTATGCCATGTGGTACTGCCACTGTATGTAGTTACTTGGAATTACTTATGCATTGTCATCATAAAAATGCTTCCATAAAAGCCGGGTGGTGGTGGTGCACACCTTTAATCCCAGCACTTGGGAGGCAGAGGCAAGTGAATCTCTGGGAGTTCAAGGCCAGCCTAGTCTGCAGAGCGAGCACCAAGACAGACTCCAAAGCTACATAGAGAAACCCTGTCTCAAAAAAACAAAAAAAGAAAAAAGAGAAGAGAAAAAGAAAAAAAGAAAGAAAGAGAGAGAGAGAGAGAGAGAGAGAGAAGGCCTGACAACTGTATACTCTAATCTCAGAAGGGAGGCAAGAAGAGGACAAGGAAGGGATAGGGATAGTATTTAAAACTGAGTGGCTCCGGACTGAAACCTCAAGGTCCAAAGCAGAAGGAGAGAGAGCACGAGCAAGGAACTCAGGACCACGAGGGGTGCACCCACACACTGAGACAATGGGGATGTTCTATCGGGATCTCACCAAGGCCAGCTGGCCTGGGTCTGAAAAAGCCTGGGTTAAAACTGGTCTCGCTGAACATAGTGGACAATGAGGACTACTGAGACCTCAAGAACAATGGCAATGGGTTTTGATCCTACTGCACGTATTGGCTTTGTGGGAGCCTAGGCAGTTTGGATGCTCACCTTACTAGATCTGGATGGAGGTGGGTGGTCCCTGGACTTCCCACAGGACAGGGAACCCTGTTTGCTCTTTGTGCTGACGAGGGAGGGGAACTTGATTGGGGGAGGGGGAGGGAAAGGGGAGGCGGCGGTGGGGAAGAGACAGAAGTCTTTAATAAAAAAATAAATAAATAAAAAATTAAAAAAAAAATAAAAAAAATAAAACTGAGTGGCTGAGAATTATCAAAGACATATGGCAAAGCTGTGAAAAGACATTTACTATCACCGTGATCAACCAGGGAAAAAGGACAGATTACCAAAAAAGACCAAACTGTTAGGATAACTTCTCAGTTGCAATAATAAAAGCCATAAGAAATTAAAAATAATATACCCAGTGTATTAAGAGCAAAACAACTATATTTAATAAGACAATGTTTCAAGGAGATGAGCACAACAAAGTCATCCTCAGAAAAGGGAGAGTTGATTACATGGTATACTTTAGGGGGAAGGGAGGATCCTGGGCAGAAAATGTGAGGCTCAGGAAGGGTGAGCACATGCTGCGGGTGAGTCAAACACAAACAGAAACCAACCTTACAGCATGATGAGAACAGACAGAGGGGTTTTAAAAAATCCATTATAATGGATAATGAAAATGTGGTAGCTACCTACCACACAATGGAATTTCATTCTGCTGTGAAGAAATCGAAATGATGGAATTTTGTAGGGAAATGGATTCTTAGAAAATGTTATATTCAATGAAACAACACAGTCTCAAAAAGTCAAACATATGTGTTTGTCCCATTCAAATGTGGATCCTCGCATCGAATCTTTATATTTCTGTGTTTAATTTGGAGTAACATCAGAATCCAGGAAACTAGAAGGGGGCTGTTGGTGAGGAGGAGGAAAAAAGACCCTAAAGCAGGAGGTATCCTGTTTTGGTCTTTGCTTCTGTAATAAACACTGTAACTTGAGAAGGAAGATGTCTCTTTTGGCTTAGCTACAGCCCATCACTGAGGGAAGCCAGGACAGGAACTCAAGGCAAGAACCTGGAGGCAGAAAGCCAACAAGGAGGCATGGACAGGTGCTATGCACTGGCTTGGTCCCTGCAATTTGCTCAGCCTGCTTTCTTATACCACCAAGAACCACCTAACCATGGATGGTTGGACCCTGTTCTATAAATCTGCTTACCAGCCAATCTGACGGAAACATTTTCTCAATTGAGAATCCCCCTCACAGATAACTAGAACTAGTGTCAAGTTGCCAAAAAAAATAAATAAAACTAACCAGGACAGGGGTATATTAGAACACAAACAATATCAAGGTATATCGTGAAATAATGGGGAGAAAAGTTTAGGTGGGTAGAGAGATGGTAGGGTAGGGCGAAGAGGGAAGTGGTGGAGAGCTAACTAACACTAACGATGTTTGAAAAGGACATAAGAAAACCTATTTTGTATTTCTTATTACACACACACACGCACACATAAATGAGTTTAATTGGAATTACCCTACATAAGGGATAATGCTCCTTCAAGAAGCCACAAGTTGCCAAATAGAAAGCCCCGTCAGGGCTACCCAGGAAGGTCCCAACACAGTGCAGGCTGTCATCAGATGGGGCAAGTAAATTCCCTAACCTGCTGAGCCATCCCATGGCCTGCTAATTACTAGTTTAAACTAGAACATAAAAATTATGCCTATTTACAGGGTACCATGGGGTTATGTGACATCTTTATATAGAAGTGTCACTGGTAAGAAGATTATGTGAGTTTATGTAGTCGTTAACAGGAAAGTAAGATGAGATTGTTTATCAAAACGTTCAAGTTAGGGGCTAGTAAGATGGCTCAGCAGTGAAGAGTGCTTGCTGCTCCTGCAGAGGACCAGAGACAGTTTCCCAGTGGCCCACAATTGCCTTAAACTCCAGTTCCAGAGAGACCCAATGCCCTCTTCCCTGGGCACCCATACACACATACATACACACATCACACATACATACATAGATACATGCATACATACATACATACACAGAGAGAGAAAGAAACCAGTGGGCTCCATCCCTAGCACCACATACACTGGATTTGTTGGCATAAGTCACAAGTTTATAATTTTACCCTTTAGAACATGGAACCAGTCATGGGATTACAATTCCAGCTAGTCATTTATTCTGGGCTACTTACTGATAGCCCAGGTTCCAGACACATTCCTAGACATGAGGAAAGAAAAAAAAAAGCCAGAAAGTTGTTGCTCTCATAGATCTTAGATTTGCAAAAATATGATAATTTTAGTATAAACTACTGTTGAAACCATGCATTTAGGTCTCACAGCTAGTGAGTGGCTGAGGTGGGACAGAGGAACAGTCTGTTTGTCAGTCTCTTCTCCTCAGGTATAACCCAGAGCCTCCCATGCAGAAAATTGGAAGACTGTTGAGCAAGGTGTGGATTAGCATAGCATCACCAGTTCCTACCCCATGAAGGCACAACCAGGAAGTACATAGAGGCCTCTCAGCTGGCTGAGTTCTACGTGAGCCAGGCCCAGGTCTCTAGGCACAGACTGATAGGAAGGCTAACCACCCTTGAAGACACAATGCCCTGAGGGTGCAATGTGGAGAGGAGACAGCTATGAGAATCTACAAATAAGAAACTGTACCCATCTTTGAAGTCTTTCCAATACAGACAGACTCACTACCAGCGACCGGGAGATTAGGTTCAGTAACGCCCGTGTATTCGAGGAAGGAGATTCCAAGATCCACATCCTTTATATAACATGGCTCCGTATGTGCACATACCTGTGAAATCCCTCTGCAACGGGTGCTTTAAGTCATCTCTAGGTGGCTCATACTATACTGATACAATGACATATTAGGCAACAATAAGTCTGTGCATGTTTTATATAGATGAAACCTTTGTAGAATAACTACATTTCCATTCTCGGTTGAATCCATGGATACAGAACCCACAGACATGGCAGTCATACAGGACATATTAAGTGAAAAAATATCAGGGGCTCGTGAAGGTTGTGACCACAGCGGGAAGTGGAGTGCTGTTGCCACAAAGTGTGACACAAACCCAACTGATCCTGTTCTCCTTTACACACTTTGAATGTCACGGCTCCAGCAATAAACTAAAGCAAGCAGCCTCTGTATCTACATGGACCCTTAATGAGAATGACAAAGAAGGGGTTCACCTGAATCTCCCTGCAGGTATGCAGAGCCCAACAGCTACAGCACCCTTTATTGGGTGTCGCTGGAAAATGATAGGGACACTATCAAGCAACAAGCCCTTCCTTGGAGTCGCCTCTTTGCCCAGGGTTACTGACTGCTGCAGAATGACTTTGCAAGAGCAGGGGTGTGTTCCGAGGTAGAAAACAAGCCAAGCTAACTCCGCCTTCCCACCAGCAAGGCCTTACTCTCCCAAGGCTGGTATTTGCAGTTAGCAAGCCAGTGAAGGGGGCCAGCAGCATCCAGCTTCCCCCATTGCTGCATCTCAGTACAGACCTTAAGTGAACACATCCTGACTCCACTAACTCTTGCCCCAAATCCCATCTGGATGCTCTCAAACACCATGTGTAAATTGTCCACTATCAAAATATTTTCTCAATAAAAGGAGAGCACATCTTAGACTCAACACATGCCATGCTCGGATATACCCATAAATCTGCCAGGTAACACAGCATCAAACCCAACTCAGGTCTCCATCTCTTCCTCAACCCCAATTCCATCCTAGGAAATCATTAGCTGGGAACTGAAGCCACCCAAGTAACCAAATGAGCTCTTTTTATTTCTGTCAGTGCTTCACTCTGAGAAAGAAAGACGCGCAGGCCGGCCGGCTGCCCTGGTTCCCCTTTTATGAGTCTCCATTTATCTGATGTGCATATTTCTTAAAGCTTTCGCTGAGCTTCGCCTCACCGGCTGACAACTCCCCTATTACTGCTTAGCTATTTCTCATTCATTTTTGTGACTTCCCTTTCTTACTGCTACACTTTACAGACAATATCATTAAGGAGGCTGGAGTTATTAAGCTCTTCATTCTCAACGGTTTCCTCAAAGCATCTGAAAGCCACAGAGATTGTGATGAATGTGTTCAAATGCCTTCGTTTTTTTTTTTTTTTCTTAACCTCCCAGTGAAACTGAACCATGGCTAACTGCTGAGACAAGGGTTTCGGCAGACAGCCTTTCTAGCTTTAGTTATATTTATGCTCAAGAGGGAATATCATCCGTGACTGCTCACAGCTGATGGTGCCAGGTTCTAATCACCGAGGCCACTGTGCAGGTTAGTGTTCTGTCTCTGCAAAAAGCACCTTAGGTGGTCAACATAGAAAAGGGCAAGGTTTGCTTATGGTCAAGCAGACCAACTTTAGGCCTCTGGAGGAGGAGCTAGGGGGCACAGCCTTAAGAATGGCACAGGGTTGCACCATCATTTAAATTCATAGGGTGTTTTCCTCAGGAACTTTCAAGTTGTCCCTGATTTCATTTCTTCGTATTTTCACAAATTCCCTTGAGATTTTGTTGTCTGTTCTTCAGCCTGGCTTGTGCATCAGCAGTTGTTCAGGCATACATACATACATTTGAACTCATAATCCTCATGTCTGCCTCTTGAGTGCAATTCCAAAGGTAGACATGTACTCTGAATGTGTGTTGGCTTGTCAACACAATTTAATAATGGTGATGTTAAAATGGTTAATACAAGAGAATATAAGAAAGAGTAAATACCTCATGTGAATATTCAGAACAGTATTTTGATTTATCTAGTAGAGAGGTAATAAAGTAGGATAATCAGCAATAAAAAAAATGGCATAGGGGTGGAGGAACATTCTCATCTCCCGGGGAGGAATCCAAAGAGGAGTGACGGGCCCCCACCCATCATCCCATTTAAAGTCATACTCCCAATAACCGCTTTAGGTTCATCCACCTCCTAAACACTGGGTGGTGACCCAGTTAATGGCCTTTATCACACGGATCTTGGAGACAACGCACATCCAAATTTTTGAACACGACAAAGAGTGACAGCCACCACTTAGCCAAATGATTTCTGAGGCTGGCTATGTATTCTGTGTAGCACTTATGTCAACTGGATAGATCCGTGAAAGGCGTAATTACGTGTGCCCTGTTAGCCTTGTAACCCACCTAACGGCTCTGAACAGCAGAGAGCAGGCAGTTTTTCTCTACAGAGACCAGCCTCGCCTGCTCGGTCCTGCCTCCCATCTGCTGGCAAAGGAACTGGGACCTTCCTTTGCTTTCTCTCTATGCAATTTCAACAGTGTAGATTATGTCTACACCTGCCCTAGCCAGTCCTAAAACGGTCCAATCAGGCAGTCCATTTACCAGGCCACAGTGATTGGTTTAGGTGTGATCCTATAACTAAACCGGAGGCCACGAAGTAGTCATCTGGGAACAATACTGGGGATGCTGAATGAAAGCCCGCCCTCTCCGCTGCTGCCTTTAAACTTCAGAGAATGTAGGCCTCGCGCCTTAAACAATGGCTGCTTCGGAATGAAAGCCACGGTGAGCAATGGGGCTCAGTGGCAGAGCGGGGCCAGTGGTTGAAGCATACATATCCCTTAGATCAGGTTCAGGCTGAAACTGGACCCAGCTGTGTGTGGGCTTTGCAGTCATGCGAGCTGATTTTTTTTTTGGGGGGGGGGGGTATGTTGCTGTGTATCACCTGCAGCTGTACATAAGTCTCATGAGGATTCGGGGGAAGGTGAGCCGGTAACATGAGTAACCAAGTAGTTGTTTATTTCTTTGCTTTCAGACAGACTAATTTGACACAAAGTTTGAGAGACTAAAAGTCTACAGTTTTATCAGCTGCACTTCTAGTGAATGTCCTTTGCTGGAAAACAATGTGGTAGAAGAACAGAAGTCAAATTTGTACATGTACATGAGATCACAAGGCAAGGCAGGCCCGGGGTGGGAGCCAGCCTCACTAGTTCTCTGAGTACTACACAGCTCCCTCCTAAGGGCTGTGCACCAAACCTCCCCTTTCCTGGCTCTTTCCCTGATGAATACTGACACAGTAGAGGCCAGGACCCCAGCTCTGTACTGTGCAGCCTCTGCCACACTTCTTATAACCTGGCCAGAGCCCTGTGTCTCTAACCTTTATAACCGCTTGCTGTTATAAGCCTGCTATATCTTAATTTATAGTCTGATGATGTGGGTTGATCAAATCGCTCCCCAGCTCCCCCTTTTCCAATTCTTCCCCTATTCCCACCACTTTTCCCGCCTAAAGAATGGCATAGTGTGAGCTCCAGGTACCAAATGGTTAGTATTATTACATACTCCTTACAGCCATATGAGGAATAAATGAAGTATTGAATAACCAATGTATATTTGATACAGTGCCCAAACAAAGCAAATATTCAGAAAGCTATTGAAACATAAAAGTCATCACACTCCCACGCATGCGCCCAGACACAGTCCCACAGAAACAGTCCAGGGCATGCTTGAGAACAAGGGGTCACATGTCCACTGACCTTGGAAGTCACTGAGCTAAATAATGCCTCTTTCGGGTCCCATATCCTATGCAGGGCTTGGGAGCAGAGCCGGCACTAGAGTTATAGACAGCTAGAAGGAAAGTCAAAGCCTGAGGGACGCCAGTCCAATCTGCTTTGCTTAAGCAGAAATAATATTGTTCTTTGTAATCCCTTTTGGGGCTATCTAACTGATGCATACTTTCAGGGAAAGAATGAAAACAAGTCCTTTCTTTCTTAGTGGGAACACCTCAAACAAAAATGTTAGAAGGAGCTGAGAGCACAGCTCAGTGGCAGAATGTTTGCCTAGCCTGTGCAAGGCCTCAGATTCAATCTCCAGAACTAAAAAAAAAAAAAAAAAAAAAAAAAAACGGGTCATGCAACCCGCTCTTTCCACCTTTAAAAGTTTTGCATCTGGGGTAAGAACTGGTAGAAGATTTTTCTTTTTCTAATTCTGGAAGCTCTTTGACAGGCATGCCAGTTCTCTAAATGACCTGTGTTACACCGATGGCTTTCAGAAATGACTTCAAAATGATGATTTGTGGTGGGTTTGTTGTTTGTTTTGTTTTGTTTGTTTTTGAGAGGGAAGGCTAAATTAGTACCATCTTCCTTTGGTGTAGTCACCTGACGTCATCGTTTACTTCTTATCTGAGTGATGAGACTGGTTTTCAGTGAGCCCTGGAGGTCTGAAGCCCCTGGCACTTCAAGTCCCAGTGCTCACCTCCCAAGACCACCATGTTTATTATCGACAAGCAGTAGCATTGATTTGCAAACCCTAATACTTGTAGCCCTCGAACAAGACCAGATGTTGTCATCATCCCCAGCTCCAATTGCAGCTTCACATAAATTTTAAGTGTTTGAGTTTATTAAATTTCAAACCCTGGACAAAAGGTTGAGGTGCCTATTTAACATCAAAGCTGACCTGGCCCCCAGGTTTTCCCAGCATCCCTCAGTCCCTCCCTGTTACAGGGATCCTCCTGGCTGGCACGCCCCACCCCCAACCCTAAGCTTCTTCAGCCCAGGGGCTGTCCTTCTCTGTATAATCCCGTCATTTCAACTACTTTTCTGAGCCTCCAGGTTACTGCACCTGTTCCCCTCCTCCCCTCTCTGTCCCCCATTTCTCCCACATGGTCCATCTCAGTCTGGTCACGTCCATGCTGGACCTTCCCACATGTCTGTAATAAACTTTGACTCTGGCTATCCTCTCCCACATATCTACAGTAAACTTTCACCTGCACCAGACCTAAGTGCAGCCATGCCCTCCTTCCTTTTTAATTCCTCTTTTGATTCTTCCGTTACCAAAACCCGGGACCAATCATGGTTCTTCTCCTTTTTATTTCTTCTCATTCAGAGCTCATAGACCTTCCTTAGCAAGCCTTCCTGGCTCTATCCGGGAGCAGAAATAACCCCCAAAGCCTCACTCCAGGTTCTTCTTTCCCACCAATCTTGGAAACTAAAGGCAAGCATCTCAAGGGCTTACTCTCTCCGTCTGCTCTCAGCACAAACTGGGCATTGGGCATTCCCACAGAGCTGATCAAACCCTGCTAAGGGATCCACATCAACTCTGCTCTGCAAGGTCATAGATCAGGTAGAGTGAAAGGCAGGTTGTACCAAAAGCAAATCTCGATAAGGGTTTATAAATCCAAAGAGGACGATTTATTTAATCCCAATACCCATACCTAGGTAGCAGAGAGTTCAAGGAGGAACAAAATATTCAGAAAAGAATAAATAAAATCCTGGGTTTACTGTTGGGGAAAGATTGGGTCAGTTTCTTCAGCTTTCTGGACCTCTTGGTGGTCACCTGTAAAGGTACGTCCATGACCAGTTCAGAAACCATTGACAGTTGTGTGACATGGTGTATATCAAACTACACCGTGTAAGTAAAACAGGAGGGACTACATGGAAGTGGAGCATCAGAAGAGTGGGCAAAGGAAAGCCATCCTAACTTCTAGGCTCCCTGGAGACTGCACTGTCTACAAAGATGGGGAATGCCAGCTCCCTACTTAGTGCTTGTAAGAATAAGCTCCATGCCAGTAACATATTACCTGAGCGAAATCATCCCTGCTTAAATTAGGGTGAGTCCACACTTGGGACACACACCCAGCATCTGAGCAGAACTCAACAGGACTCACTTACCAATGCCACGCTCAACTCATCATCAGCCACATTGCCCTTTGCTGCGCCAAGCCACAGGGGCTGTAGCAAGGCTGCTATGCATCATTGCCAAGACAACAAACCACGGAACATATTTTAAGCCTTTTCTAGAAGTAAAGCTAAGGAAGAGGAATGTGTTCCGAATGAGCCGATGTTCAGACAGAGAGCACTCAATAATGTCAGGCGCACACTGAAGTCCAAAAATAGCTTTTTCCCAGAGCCAAGCTTATGTGCTGGCACTTCTCAGGAAAAAAAACTTCAAGCCTCTCGTAATTCTTGGGACGCGGCAATGAGCAAAGGAAAGGGGATTGCTTTTTTGCTACTCTTTTTCACAGAGGATGGATTAACCTCCCTGGTTGGTCCCAGGGGGGATGACAATCTCCATTCCACTTGTCCTTCCATCTGTGCTCTGGGCTCATTTCTATACACTGCATTTCCTTGGAGAGGTGGAATCCCTTCTTATAGTTGATCCTATACTCCAAGACACACTAGTACTGGCACTCACATGTGGCTCCTTTGGGGGGACTAGGCATCTTTGTTGGTTTGATTTGCATAGGTACCCCGTGAAGTGCATTTATAATGTCAATTTCCCAGAGTTTAATGACACAGCCAAGATCAGAGAAGGGCCCTGTATCTTGAGAGCCTTGTGTGTCCTGCTGTTTGGATTTCACTACAATACATCTAAATGTCTGAGAAAACAGGTGAACTATAAATCAAAATCATCATTCTCAACCTGCATCAAAATCCTGCTGAAATGCCTCGCTCAGGGAAAGAGAATAATCATGTAGTATATTTCACTGTTGCCTCAAATTCTTCCTAACTCACTATGTCTATATCATTTGATATATGATGTTGAAGTCTTCTACAAGAAAGAAGGAGGAAAAGAAGAAGAGGAAAAAGAAGAGGAAGAAGAAGATGGTGACAAAGTGTGGCTGGCAGTATGAAGCAGAACCAACAGCATAACTGGTCCTAAGCCTAGACTCTAAGAAACGGATGCTGCCCATCATTCTCTCCCACCTATGACAAGAGCTCATCATCTATGACAAGAGCTTATCTAAGTAGACCCAGTGCTCCCCAAAGATGAGACCTACATGAAGTAGGACTTCCCCCACTAAGATACCCAGCCACCAAAGGCTTGAGCAGAGTCCCTGCCAGGGGGGTTAACAGATTGGTACAGGCTACCAGTGGATTG
>JABTXL010008037.1:10286603-10320977 GCA_025134845.1 Neodon shergylaensis | reverse complement strand
TTCTTTCTTTCTTTCTTTCTTTCTTTCTTTCTTTCTTTCTTTCTTTCCTTCCTTCCTTCCTTCCTTCCTTCCTTCTTTCTTTCTTTCTTTCTTTCTTTCTTTCTTTCTTTCTTTCTTTGTTTTTCGAGACAGGGTTTCTCTATAGCTTTGGAGCCCATCCTGGAATAGCCTTTATAGACCAGGCTGGCCTCAAACTCACAAAGATCCGCCTGCCTCTGCCTCCCGAGTGCTGGAATTAAAGGAGTGCGCCACCACCGCCCGGCCAAGGGTATCCATTTTCAAAGATGTCCTGTAACTCAGACTGCTGGAGCCATGACACCTGCCTAAATCTGTGCCTTTAGCAATAAATATTATGAAGACTGAAAGGCAAGCATCCAAGTCTCGGAAAGCAAGTGAGATAGATGCACCCACAGTTCAGTGGGTCTAATGAAAGGGACTTTCTCAGCCTCAACCCAACAACTTTCTTCTTCCCTCTAGCACAGCTTCACCTCTGACAACAGAGAACCCTGTGGAGACCAAGGCTGACTCTTGGATCCTTTCATGATCCAAGCTCTCAGGCTATGTGGATAGAGCAATGGCTTGCCATGGAAAAGTTAAATAAGGCCCAGGGATCGGTCAATGGGGCACATGGCGATACACAGAGTATTAGAAATGGGTTAATTTATATGTAGAGCTAGCCAGTAAGAAGCCTGAGCCATCGGCCAAACACTTTGTAATTACTATTAAGCCTTAGAGTGGTTATTTGGGAACTGGCAGGTGATAGAAAAGCCTCCAACTTCCCCTCAGTTAATCTTCTCCGAAAACACCTCACAGATCAGGATGGTGGTGAACCTCACAGGTTTGTTAATCCAATCAAGCTTCCCTACAGAAATCAACCATCACACTTAGACACTCCATGCAGAGGATAACAAGTTGCCTTTTTTTCTTCTCCCCCTTAAATTCTAGTCCAGTCTTCTCTGCTCCAGCACACCTCCGGTCTAGCAGCGTTTTCACCAGCTCCTCTTGGTTCAGCTTGCCCCAAGCCTCTCACACTTTAGCGTCGCCAACGTTCAACCGAGGACCCAGACCCACTTCTTTGTAAGAGGGAAGGAAACGGAAGCAACATCACTGGGCCCCTGTGCCAGGCTTTATGAACACTTTCCTCAGGTAGCTCTCTCAGCAAGCAGGCAAGGAGTGAGGCAATGGCGTGTAGGAGGTTGATTTGGGGCCGTAACCCAAAGCACACAGTCAGAGGCCCCAGAGTGACCACAACTCCTACTCAAGATGGCCAGACCTCATTACATTTTAACCTCACAGAAGCAATAATGTCTGGGTTCTATGAATACTTTTATTTTCTGGATCCTCTCAAAGTCTCTGACCAACTAAATAGTCTCTAACACCACACCCCTACAAGCTCACAGTTGAAAATCATTATACACACTGCCCTGGCTGACCTATCCAGAGGGTTTCAGAAGGCAGACCTCGAAGATTTGAGCTGAGTAACTAACGCCCCACTCAAGTGATACCAGAGCCACCCTTCCCTTTTTTCTCAGTTGGAGAATTTAATTTGACTGTTTTATCAAAACTGCTGCTCCTGAGAGATTAATGGCCCAGTATATCTTTCAGATTAAGTTAATTGAGTGCGGAATGGATTGCTAGATTTGAATGGCATGCTCTAAGTTCAGTTCCTTAAGAAAATATGAAATGAGAGCCTTTAACCAGAGAGCCTGAATTGTCACATATTTCCAGTTTCCCAGAGGTATTTCAGCTGCCACACAGCACACTGAGCTACAATCAGGCAGTTCTCAGAGGACAAGGGTTCCAGTCTCCACCCCAAGTGCTCTGAAGAAGCGCTGCAGCCTGGGTCCTCTCTCTTCATACGGCAGGAATAACCAGCCTCACAGAATGTGCTTGAAGTCACTGTTTGGAGGTCAAGTTATCCAGCCAATGCTCACCACAATGACATAGCAGCTTCACCTTGTTCATCTCACTATGTTTTTTAACGTAAATGTTGCCTTTTCTCCTTTTTCCACTTGCCTCTTCCTGTTATGAATTTAGATGAATGGCATCCTCTTTAGCTTTCCCCTTTAGCTTCCTCTTTAACTCATCTTTCCAGGTTTGTTTTTCATTACGGCCCATTATGAACACCAGGATGTAGCTACATTGTGACTTGTGCATACTTTGTCAACTATAGATACATCCCAGAAACAAAATGCAAGAAAGAAAAAGAAAGACAGAGACAGAGATAGAATAAATATGAAGGGTGTCAAGAATAAAGGTGAATTAAGAACCTCTAAAGATGGGGCTGAAGGGATGGCTCGGAGGTTAATAGCATGTACTGTTCTTGTAGAAGCCTGGAGTCTGGTTCCCAGCACATACCAGGTGACAAACAGCCCCCTATAACTTCAGATGAAGGGGATCCAACAACTTCTGCAGACACACACACACTGAAAAAGAAATATTTTGAAAAGAACCTCTGACCATCCTCTCTTCTTACAGGCAACAAGAACACTGCCAAATGTCCAGAATGGACTGTCTCACAATATTATTGAAAGTGAATCAAAATCTTGAAAGGACTCCAGGAAGCATTTATTCAAAAAACAAGGGTTCAACCCAAGTGAAGATACTAAGTTTCCACAAAGATCCCCCAGAACTAGATGGGCTCACGAGTAAATTCTACTGAATGTTTAAGCAGGAATTCCAATTTTTCACAAGTTCCTCCCAAAAGACGGTGAAAGTAAATGCTCTCTAACTCATTCAATGACATTCAGACTATCCCAAAACCCAAACTAGACTGTCAACACCACAAGAAAAGCACAGAATAACATCCGTCATGAATATCAATACAAAAACCCTCAAAGAAGTTTCTGCACACCAGGACTGTGGCGTTGACTGAGATGGCAAATACCTGCTGTGGAAACATGAGGACACCAGCTTGGATTCCTGGTGTCTATGTAAAAGCTAGGCATGGTGGCATGCACCTGTCACCCCAGCACATGGCCTGATGGGTACAGACCAACAAGATCGAAGAGTTCACTGGCCAGTCAGACTAGCCAATCAGTGAGCTCCAGGTTCATGGAGAGCCCGTCTCAAAAGAGAAGCAAGAAGAATAGAGGAGAACACCCACCATCAGACATTAACATTCACCTTCTACGTGTACACATGCACACACACACACACCACACACACACACACACACATGCATGTACACTCTATGGTTACATTTTATTTCTGAGGTGATAAGATTTTATATGCTTAGATAGTGGGAGAACTGCACAGTTTTGTGAGTGTACTAAAAAAATGCCCAATTGTAAATTCTAAAATGATGAATTTTGTGATATGCAAATTCATTTTCGAAAAAGGTCTATATAATGAAACCGGCATATATTCATATGGTCAAAGAATACTGAGAAGCAGAGGGCTGCCTAGCCAGAGGGCTCCTACCTCTCCATCCTACCGTGGGCTTTCATTGCAGTACAACATGTAATGCAGACTGAAAACACCCACACCCCATGCCGCCCCTGTCCATCCTCTCCCTGACCTAACAGATTCACACGCAAGTCTGCAAAGGTCCTACTCACCGGCACTGGTCAAGCATGCGTACTACTTTGTTTTTACTGATGCTTTGACCTGTAAGCACTTGTTGCTGCTGGAGGGCTGTCCCTCCCTCCCAAGGCCAGCCAGCTACTGGCAGTAGTAAAGGGTTTACCTTTCATAAGCAAACCATCCAAACAGAAGCCACGGCCTCCAGTGAGAAGCTTTTACAGCAGGTCATGACACCTGGACCAGCATCCACCTGTCCTAGTTACCTTAGAGGCCAGACAACTGGAGTCAGGGCCCACATTCAACAACCCGTTGGAACTGTTCACATCAACAAATAAATATTCCTGCCTGAGCCTTACCCTCACTCCAACACCTCACTGACCCTGACGCCTCCTATGTGACCGTGCCTTGTGTGTTACTCCTTGGTGTCTAGGCTCTGTAAGGAAAGACATCTTAAGAGTCGTATTGTGCCCACGTGGCAGTATACCTGGGCTCAGCAACTCCTGGGCACTGTTAAAATGTTACCCTTCAAACCTGACTCCTCTTTGTTTTTCCCACTTGACTTCTTGCATCAGATACTCCCCAGAGTTTCCATACACGATGTGTCTTAGCTTGCAGTGCCCCATTGTCTCTGTGCCTTCGCACATGCTGGCCTCCATCTAAAGGGCTCTCTTTGGAGATAGAGAAACAATTCTATGGTTAAGAATGCTTGCTGCTCTTGAACGGGACCATAGCTTGGTTCCCAGCACCCATGTCAGGACATTCACAGCCACCAATAACGCCATCTTCAGGGGATCTGACATCCTTTTTGACCTCCATAGGTACCCACATGCACATATATAAACACAGACACATATACACGCATGCATATACATAAAAATAAAAATCCTCAGAGTGCTTTTTGCTACAATTATTCCTAAGGCACCACCAGGGTTCACTACATACACTCCCTCAGAGCCCACCAGGACAGCCAATCCTGTGCTCCAACAGTACCTGCCACATTTCTCCCTCAAGTTCATGTATCTCTCTGTGCTGACTGGAAGCACCTCTAACATAAGGCCTGTAAGTATCAATATCTGAAGTCCCCAGAACACAGCTGTGGTGGTTTGAATGAGAATGCCTCCATGGGCTCATATGTTTGAGTGATTGGTCCATGGTTAGTGGAACTGCTTAGGAAGGATTGGGGCATGTCTTTGAGTTTTATTGGTTAGAGCTACAGTGAAAAAGACACCATAACCGTGGCAACTCTTATAAAAGAAAACATTTCACTGGGGCTGGCTTACAGTTCAGAGGTTTGGTCCGTTATCATCATGGTAGCAATCATAGGAAGAGACAATGGCTTGATCATTTGAGACCTCAAAGTGACCTCCTCTAACTAAGCCACACCTACTCCAACAAGGTCTAATAGTGCCACTCCCTATGGGCCTATGGGGGCCAGTTTCTTTCAAACCACCACAGGAGGTATGGTCTTGTTGGAGAAGGTGTGTCACTGGGAGTGTGTTTTGAGATTTCAAAAGTCCATGACGGAAAGACACACACCAGGAGAGGTATAGCAAGATCATATGGTAAGTCCGATTTCTAAGGGTTTCTCTCTCTCTCCCTCCCTCCCTCTCCCTCCCTCCCTCTCCCTCTCTCTCCCTCCCTCTCCCTCCCTCTCCCTCTCTCTTCCTCTCCCTCTCCCTCTACCTCTCCCTCCCTCTCCCTCCCTCTTCCTCTCCCTCTCTCTCCCTCCCTCTACCTCTCCCTCTCTCTCCCTCCCTCTTCCTCTCCCTCTCTCTCTCCCTCCCTCTCCCTCTTCCTCTCCCCCCCTCTCTGTGTATGCACATGTGTGTCTATGTGTGTGTGCATGTGTGTGTCTGTCTCTCTTTCTCCTCTGACTGTGTCTGTCTTTCCGTCTGTCTGTGTCTCTCTCTGTCTCCTTCTGTCTCTCTGGCTCATTTTTCTTTGTGTATCTGTTTATCTGTCTCTATATCTGCCTATCTCTATGTCTTTGTCTGTCTCTGCCCTGCCCCCACTTCTTCCTGCTTCCTACTGGTAAGGATTTAAAGCTCTCAGCTACTACTCTAGCACCGTATCTGTTTGCTTCCTGTCATGATGGTCATGGACTAACCCTCTGAAACTGTAAGCAAGTCCTCAATCAAATGCTTTCTTTTATGAAAGTTGCCTTGGTCCTGGTGCTTTTTCATAGCAATAGAAGGGTAAGTCAAACAACAGCATAGAGTCAGGAAATTATTGCCAATTGAGTATATATAACATTTTATTCTTTAATGGGAGACAACTCCAGGGCCTGTGCGTAAACTCCTTGAGTGTGCAGCCCTGAGCCCAGTGGGACCATGCACATGGGTAAAGCCTTGGGTGGTGGGAGAGGGAGCTGGGGATGGTGAGGCACAAGCACAGGGGGAGAGCTGGGTGGGGAAAGTGGGGCAGGCCTAGGCCAGGACACGGCTTGGCTCAACTCACGCTGCTCTTCCCACTCGCGCTCCTCCTTCTCACTGGCTTGGCAGTGCAGCTGGGCCTGCTTCAGGGTCCAGTAGAGTTCTTTGGCTCGCTGCTCCTCCTGCAGGCGAATCTGTTCTTCTCCTCGCCTCCTCTCTTCTTCCTCTTTCCTCTGCAAAATTATTGAGATGGAATGGCATTCAAATGGGGGAACTAACTGCCTGGGGGATTCTGTAGCTAGTCAAGCTGAGCTGTCGGGAGGAGAATGGCCAGCAGCCACCATCCTACTCCTGGTCCCTACACAACTGAAATGTGATCGTCCACACTTGGTAAGAACCAAATGGATTGGCAAGATTTTATTTTATAAATTTTATTTGCTGTTTTGCAATACTTGGGATTGAACCTAGAGCCTCATTTTTTTTCCTGGCTTAATAATTGCTTTATCTTAAAGAAGAATATTGAAATTTCTCAAACTCCTATCAAGTACAGTAAAGTTTCTCTAGATTAACCCCTATATGAATTTTTATAAACACAGTATTGCTTCTTTTTCAGAGGGACAGCCTTCCCCTGGGAGTCATTTTTCTTTCTCCTATGGGCGGTGCGGGCTTCCTAGATACCTCTCCGCCCATGCTCCAGGACCTGCCTCTGAACCTTCTCGAGACAGAGCCCTGTTTCACGGGTAGCTGCTTTCCTTCTGCAGTCACTTATCTCAGGATACACTGAGCCATTTTCTGAGCGTTTGCCTGAAAATACTGCTATGCCAGCCTCTCACTCCGCTACTAATTTAGCTGAGCACAGAACCTGAGTGATTAAAAAACATTGCTACCTTGTCTTCCAGCATTGCTGGCGCTTCTTCATCTGCTGCATGGGGTACTTGTTTTCTCCCTGGATATCTGCAGTTTCCTTACCATGAGCATTATAAAGAATTTTCTTTCTCCTTTTTTTTGTTTTTGTTTTTATTGAAAATAGATTCTTCTCTCCTACAATATAGCCCAGCCACAGTTTCCCCTCCTCTGCTCCCCCTCCATTTCCTTCAGAAAGAAGCAAAACATGGCCCACTGAATCAATTAAGCAGGGCTTATATGGGCTCACAGAGACAGAAGTGGCAAGCATGGGACCTGCATGGGTCTGCACCGGATCCTCTGTGTATATGATATAGCTGTTAGCATGGTGTTTCTGTGGCACTCCTAACATTGGGAGCAGGTTTATCTGACTCTTTGGCATGTTCTTGGGACTCTTTCTCTTATTGAATTGCCTTGTCCAGCCTCTATATGAGGGCTTTTGCCTTTTTTTTTGATGGGGAGGGGGTTCTCTGTATAACAACAGTCTTGGCTGTTCTGAAACTCACTTTTATAGACCAGACTGGCCTCAGTGATGCTTTGTCTTATACTATCTTGTTTTGTCATGTCTGGTCATCGATTCTACATCATTTTCAATGATGTGCTGTGGGTTTTCTGCAGGCTAGAGGCCCGTGTCTATCCAGTACAGTACTTCCCCTCTGCCTGGATGAGTTCCCTCACTTCCCTTGCTATGAGACTCCTGTTGTCTAGTCAGTCAGCCTGAGTCAGCCTCCTAAAAACTCCATTGTTGAAATAAGGGTGGCCAGGGCTGTGTCCCCAGCACCCCGGCCGCCTGCTCGGCTAGCTTATGCCCTGAAATAACAACACACAAACTGTATTCATTTAAATACTACTTGGCCCATTAGCTTTAGTCCTTACTTGCTAATTCTGATATCCACAATGTCTCCCTTCCATCACCGAGGCTTTCAGGGAGACCATCAACCAGAGAATCTCTACCAGAAACATGACCCCTCTGTGATCTCTCTGTGCAGTGAGCCCAAGACCCAGCTCTACCTCAGCTCACTCCAAGTGTCTAGACTCAACCCTGGGTATGGAAAAAAGAGGCAACCGGAGCCTATCATGACCACTGTTAGAGACACGGAAAAAGAAATACTGTCTTCCTCAGTCAGCTTAAAGCTAAATCATATGAAAGCCTGAACTGCATAAACCTCTCTCCAATCTTGGTTCGAATATTGTATAAAGTGAGGGGAGGAGTTGGCACCTAATGTACAAAGTGAGGGCAGGACCACTCGAACGTATAAATAAAGAGAAGGTTTTTATTGTAGATATAAGGGAGAGTACAGTCAGAGGCATCTGGAACATATCTCAACATCCCCACTCTGCAGCTGCTAGGGAGGAAGGAAGAGGTTTTAAAATGGTGACAAGTGAAACTCAAAGGCTAACTCCTTCCAAAGCTGCGCATAGGGAGACGGGACCGAACTCCAGTTTAGCTTCCAGCTCATAAGACCATGTCTCTGGGATGAATCCAGGCCCATTAAACTGACTCCCTCAGAAAGCTCAATAATACCAGAAAAATGTGCGATGTGGTCTAGCCTGCACCTAACGAGGCTGCCTGTTCTTACAGTGCTCCCTACAAGGATGTTGGGCAGACATCTCTTTCAACTCAGAAGCATGTGTCTGGATGCCCGGAGGGCTGTTCCTTGGCACTGTAATCAAGGAGGGGCTCCTTCCCCAAGCTTCTGATGGAGGACAGATGCCCACTTCACCAACTGCTTGGCTGAGGGAGCAGCATCTAATTAGAGGCTGACCTGCTTTTAGCTTCTTCACCCCTCTACCTCTGCTGAAAACAGGCTCTCCCCTTCTCCCCTGCCCTGTCGTTGAGTGCTGATTCTCACAAATCACCTCAGCCACTGCTGAGGAATCGCAGCTCTCTCCCTCACTGTCAAGAGTCCCCCCCCCCCAAAAAAAACAACTTTTTTGTTTTGTCCTTTGTTTTTGTTTTTGGCAAATGTTGAATACGAAACACATATTTCTGTGCATACTATACTCCCATCCCCAAACTCTATTTTCTTGCCTTGACTAAAGTCCAGCTGTGTTTGATTTCAACAATGCAACTTACAAAACAGTACAGTGTAGGGATTGAATATGATTTTTTTGTTTTGTGTTCTGCTTATTTGTGTTTGTGTGTTTTCCACTAAATAAATGCTTTGTACCTATAATGGAAAAAATTGCTTTCAGGTGATTTAAACTTCCTACCTGTTGTTGCTGTGATAAAACACTGTGACAACAGCAACTCAGGGGGAGAGGGGTGATTTCAGCTCACAATTGTAGGTTACAGTTCATCACGGAGAGGTCATGGCAGTGGGAACTCAAGCACCTTGTCACAAGCAGAGAAAGTAGATGCCTCTATGCTTAGACTCAGCTTGCCTTCTCTTTTCTACTTCAGGGTCCAAACCCAGGGCATAGTGTTCCCTTTTGTAGGCTAAGTCTTCAATGTCAATTAATGTAATCAAGATAATCTTCCAGACACAGGTCCATGAGAGCCAACTCATTCAGGCAGTTCATCATGAAGGACTCATTTCTGAGGTGAGCCTGCATTGTGTCAAGCTGACAATTAAAGCCAATCATCACACTACCAGAGAGCAAGGAAACCCATTTACCAGTTCCAAAATGCTCTAGACCTAGTTAATAACACCAAGTGACCAGACAGTCCAACCATCACACTACCAGCTGATCTGGTCCAAAGCCCAGTTCCTGGGGCTTCATTTTACAAAATACTCTGTTTGGGATGAAGAAGGCCAATAGTCTTTTCCTGAATCTGTACACAAACACCATTATGTGTGGCCTTGACAATTTCGTTGTCTGGCCCTCATTTCCCTCATCTATACAACAAGAAGATGGGCCAAGGTGTGTCAACTTCCTTCTTTCTCAAGCATGCCAGATTTCTGTCTTATAACACACCTAAGATCAATGGCCAAGAAGAGATTCAAAACGAACAGGGCCACACCAAACTTGGAGGCCACACCAATGCATTGTCCCACCTTGAATTCCTCGTGTATACGTTCCTCCAGGACTTTGGCAGCCTTGCGATCCTCCATCTCCACTTTCCACCTCTCTGCCAGGATCCGGGCTTTCTCATTGGCCAAGGCATCCCGGAACTTCTGGGTGATCTCTGCTTCCTTCTGTTTCCTTCCAAGAGATCAGCAGCATGGGTGAGCTTGAGTGAAAAACTAGAAGACCATATCACAATGCAACTTCAAGTCAAAGCAATGAGCAACCTTGCCTTAGTACACAGAACAGCAAACACAAAGATTAACATAACTCATGATAACAAAGGAAGGGAGAGATAGGGACGGGAAGGTAAATCAATAGGACCATTCTGGAAGGTAAGAAACAAGACATGAAAATCCTATTTATCATTCAAATAGCCAAAGCTTATATAGTAGCCAGCAGAGAAGTTTCAGGAAAAGAAATGAAAATCAATTCGGATGTCTATCAAAAATGTAAATAAGTTGAATTCCTGTGTAATAATAGACTACCACATGAGAATCTTCAACAGCCTCAGGATTTCAACTGATGGGATCTATCAAGGTACAAATAAATATTTTTTATCTCTTAAATATTCTTCATGGTTAGGTCTTTAGGTCATATCATCAACGGAAGAAAACTGAGGTTCCAGATTAGCTATCTGGTGGGTCTAACACTTGAACTCACAAGGTTTACTGAGGGGAGTCTCTGGTGCCTTGGTTAGTTGATCATGACAGAGCTCAACACAACTGAGAGCACCTCAGTTTTCCACCCACAGCTTAGACCTACCCAGGGCTTTAGGCTCAGGCCCTGCCCAGTCCCTCCCAGGCAGCACCTCTCACCAGAGCTCCTCAGCCTCTCTCTGTGCTTGCAGGCGTGCTCTCTCTGCAATCAGCTCCTCGGAGATCTCCTCATAGGGCTTGTCGCCAGGGCCTTCACCCATGACCCACACCCAGACCTCGCCATCTGCTCCCAACAGCCACTGGATGTGCTTGTTGCTTGCTGCCTCACAGTGGAAGGAAGAAGAGAGAGAAAAGAAGAAACACATAGTTTCCCGTTAAGGAACAGGCTGAACCGGAGCACCGCACACATTATTATAGCCATCACACAACTCGACAGACCAGCAGTGGCTTGAGTATAGATTCTGGTGCAGATTCAAGGCATTCCCTTACACCATCCCCTCTAAGGAGGAACATAACAGCCAAGCCAGCACCGGAGGCTAGCGTCAGAGATGAGCGCTAATGAGGTCCACATCGGCAAAAATATCCAGGCTAGTGTGATGCTCGGTAAGAAACGACTTGTGCTGCTCCTGGGCTGAGGCAATCAGGTGTCAGCGAGTCTCCTCTGCCCTCTCGTTTGCCTAGTCAATGACTAGAAAGAAGGAATCAGAAATGGCAGCATTGCAAGATGAAGCAGCCTGGAGCCTCATGTCTCTGTGATATATATCATGCTGTAATTTGAGGAAGAAATGAACCTTTGCTGGATGCGGCCACCGAGAACCCTTAGTCTGCCAATAACGGCAGGTTCCACTGATGTCTTGACGAGATCAGTGAGGTTCCTCAGTGACAGGGTTGCCACAGCAATAGAAACCCTGCATCTGGGTGGTGAGTGATAGCTAGCAGGCCAAAGAGCTGGAGATCCATGCATGCAGGAACAAACTGCTGGTAAAAAATGCCGCAGACTCATTAGGGCTTAAAAGGCAGACCCTGTTTTCTGAGTTGCGGGGGGAAATGAAGCAATAGCGGTGTGTATTGGATGCATTTGACATGGTGTTAAGAGAAAAAAAACACGTAGAATTCAAGAAGGAATCAAGTGTTTTGCAGGGAGAAGTGAAAGAGAATGGAGAGAATAGAGAAAATTGGGTTTCAAATTGTAAGAGATGTACTGGCCGTGGTGGTGAATGTCTGTGATCTTCGTACTCTGCAGATTGAGGCAGGAGGATCATGAATTCTAGGGTAACTGGGCAATGTGGTAAAATAATCTCTCTCTCTCTCTCTCTCTCTCTCTCTCTCTCACACACACACACACACACAGAGAGAGAGAGAGAGAGAGAGAGAGAGAGAGAGAGAGAGAGAGAAAGAGAGAGAGAGAGATGCAAAAGATTAAATTCTGAAGAGTTTTGCCTGACAGAGCTCAGTTAGCTGTCTCCATGAATGAGATGCCCCGGGACACAAAGCACAGTGTGGCTGTGCTCATGGGTTCTCTAACTCCACTACAGCAGATGCCACTAAATGAAACCACCAGCCTGCAGGACCTGGTGTTTGCTCACAGTTATTTCCCAGAGGCTGCCCCAGTCTCTGACTGACAGGCCAGGCTAATGACTGAGGCATCTGACTCCTGGCCAAAACTTCCTTGCATTACAGGGCTCTCTGCAACAAGGCCCCCAGCCTCCCTCTCTCCTTTCTTTACTCAAGTTCAAGGGAGAAAATTTTAAATATTTACTTATTTTAAATAGTGACAAACTCATTACATAATTGTACAAAATTGTTTTATAAAAAAAACCCAATATTTATAAGACAGCAGAATTATCATTAGGGCTACAATCACCGAGCCACTGCCCTCCAGGCTCCATTGTCTGCCTTTCTTCTGGATGCATACTTGATAGAACAATGATCAGAGTGAAAAATCAACTTATGGGGAGAGAAAGAATTCTTGCAAACATACACCTCATTAAGGGCTAGCATCCAAATACATACCGAACTCCAGCAACACAATATCAATAAAACAAATGATTCTGTTTTAAAATGGGCACAGGGCTTGAATAGACACCTCTCCAAAGAATCCATACAAATGGCCAGCTGTGAGAGAAAACATTCAGCCTCATTAATCATCAGAGAAGCTCAAGTCAAAGCACTGTGGGATATCACTCCACGCTTGTTGGAAGAGTGAGCAGCAAATATATAAAGCTAAAATGCTTGGCAGAAGGAGCTAGAGCAGTGTTCTCAACCTGTGGGTCGAGACCCCTTTGGGAAGGCCAAACAACCCTTTCTCAGGGGTTGCATATCAATAACCTACATGCCCCATATTTACATTATGATTCATAACAGTAGCAAATTTACAGTTATGAAGTAGTAACAAATAATTTCATGGTTGGGGTCACTACAACATGAGGAACTGTGTTAAAGGGTCGGAGCATTAGGAAGATTGAGAACCACTGGGCTGGAGAGATGCTCAGCCATTACTTGTTGCTCCTGTAGAGGACCTCAGTTCCATTCCCAGCACCCAGATGACAGCTCATGACTATCTGGAACTCTAGTTCCAGGAGATCTAGCACCCTATTCTGCCCTAGTGGACATAGAATGCATGTGGGCACAGATACACATGCAGGCAAAACACCCACACACATAAAGCATTTTATTTATTTGTGGGTTTTTGTTGTTGTTGTTTATTTTTCAAGATAGGGATTTTCTGTGTAGTTCTGACTGTTCTCAGACTTGCTCTGTAGACCAGGCTGACCTTGAACACACTGAGATCTGCCTGCCTCTGTTTCCCAACTGCTGAGATTAAAGGCATGCACCACCAGCGCCCAGAACTTTTTTTTAAAAAAAAAAAAAGCTTGGGAGAGCATAGAGAGAAAGGAACATTTGTATCCTGGTGTAAGAATGTGAGTTAATGCAGCCATTGTAAAAAAAAAAAAAGTACAGAAATTTCTCTGAAAACCAGGACTAAACGTGTCAACATGTACACACACACATATATGTATGTATCCAAAAGAAATTAAGTCATTATAACAAAGATGTCTGCACAAGCATATTCATTATGGCACTGTGCATAACTGCCATGGGGTCAACCTGTGTCCACCAAGAGTCATGAACACATAAAGACAATTTTAAAAATTAAGGAATGAATAATGAAAATTTAATACCATATTACAGTAGAATATACTATTTGAGCCTGGAAACGTAGGAATTCATATCATTTTCAACCATATAAGTGAACCTAGGAGGAGGGAACACTGTGTGAAGTGAAAAAAGCCAGGCACAAAAATGCAAATATCATATGAACTCACACATATGTGGATGTAAAGTGGTTATCTGGTGTGGGAGGTCTTTCTTTCTATGTGTTGCTTTTATTGGTAAATGAATAAAGAAACTGCCTTGGCTTGTTGATAGGGCAGAACTTAGGAATGCTAGGCTGAATGCTGGGAGGAAGGAAGAAGGGCAGAGTCAGACAGATACCATGTAGCCGCCAACCAGAGACAGACTCAGGAACTTTAGCCAGTAAGCCACAGCCACTTGGCAATATACAGATTCATAGAAATGGATTAAATTAATTTAAGAATTAGCCTATAAGAAGCTAGAGCTAATGGGCCAAGCAGTGATTTAATTAATACAGTTTCTGTGTGATTATTTTGGGTCTAAGCTAGCCAGGCGCCAGGAACCAACAAGCAACCCTTCTTACTACAGTTATCAGAGAATGAGGAACGGGATTAGAGAGATGGTGGGATAAACACATGTATATCTCTAGTTGAATATATGGACAGCACTAACTGGACTTAATGGGTTATTTAAAAAAAAACAAACATGAAGTAGGAAGGGATATGTTTGGGCGATAGGAGGAATTGGAGGAGAAAAAGGGGATAGAAGATAATATTTCATTGCATAAATGTATGAAATCTCAAAAATAAAAATATATAAAGAACATCTATCACATTAGTATACAAACTTTATCTTATCCTTAAAAATGGTAAAAATATTATGTATACCCAAGATTTGTTTTAAAATATATTTCTCTATGATTTATTATTTAAAAAATGGGTATTGTTCTGCCCTTTTGCAAATCTATTGACTATCCAGCCTAATTAAAAGGAAACAGGGTTTTTGTGTCTTCCGACTTTACCCTTTATAATAAATAATTTTGGTTGATGCACATTAAAAAATTGTCAACATGCATTTGGAAGAAAGAGAAAGCATTTCAGCTTTTCCCCAGGTAGCCTTAGATACTGAAGTAAGATTCAATAAGTCATGGATACTCTTTTTGTTTACTTACTTATTTAGAGATAGGGTCCTGCCTATGTAGCTTAGGCTAGCCCTGAACTCATTTATAGCCCCAGTGGTCTTGAATGTATGATAGTTCTCCCACCTCTGTCTCCCCAGTGCTTGACTGTAGGCACGTGCCACCATGCCCAGCTAGTCGCAGGTTGCTAAAGGTTAGTTACAACAGAGAAATCTAAACCATATCAATAAGGCCATTGAGCTTTTGACATTAAAAGCTCATTGATTGTGATGACATAAGGGTGCTACCCATTAGGGGAAGTGCTGTAGGTATTCTCCAAACTCTTGAAATTCTTCTCAAATAAATCTGAATTACTTCAAAATAAAAGGTCTAAAGAATTTTTTGTAAGACTTTATTTTTGATTTGTTTTGGTGTGTGTGTGTGTGCATGCACACATGTGTGAGTGCATGCACGTGTGCGTGTGTGTATGATGAACAAGGACACTGATCTCCTGCAGCTGCAGTTACAGGTGGTTAAGACTGGACTGGTGTGGGTGCTAGGAACCGAACCTTGATCCTTAAGAAGAGCAGCACTGAGCCATCTCTCCAGCCCCAGTCTTTTGTACTGGAACTCACTGTATAGATGAGACTAGCCTCAAACTCACATTGATCTGCCTACATTTGCTGGGATAGAAAGCATGTTTTTGTGCATGTCCATGATCCCAGCTACTAAGCAAGCAGTAATGGAAGAATCAGCACTTGAGGCCAGTATGGCTACAGAACAAGACCTTGTCTCAAGACACACACACACACATTTTAATTTAAGAATAAAACTCCACTGGCTCATATTGTACTTTGAACAGACCTTGTACTTATGCATGACTTTGCTACTTTGCTCATTGGGTCAAGATAGCAAACAGATCTTCTAACCATAGGTTTTCCTTTAACCAGTATCAGAAAAGATATATTTTAAATGCAATCATGATCTTACGAGAAAAAGTGCTACACATTCCGCAATCTGTAAGCTCCTTGTGATGGATAAAAGTTTTCCAAAGAGTCTTGCCTTTTTGCTTGAAAGCAGAAATTTTATCATTGGCGTAAATTTTGTCAGTTACTTTTCTTGAAGTAACAGATTCTCTTTATGCATTTTTAAATACTTACCTATAAAAAAATATAAATCAACCGAACAGAAATTTAATACACAAACACATATATAATGTAAAATTTATGGAAAATGTAACCTCTAAATTTTAGTGCTGTTTGGTAACATGCTAATAAGTAAGCATAGAGAGATGGAATGTAAACTCTTTATTTTAGGCCCTTCATTGTTAAAATGTTTATGTAAGTGTTACCTTTTTCATTTTAAAGATATCCAAATAAGTACTTAACAAGGAAAATGGATATGTTCCAAGGGTAGAATAAAGAAATGATGAAAAGAAAAAAAAAAGAAAAAATATAAATCAATGCCTGGCAACCGTCTCTTAAGTAAAAAGAAGGAAACACAGAATGTCTTTCTCAAAATACTCCTGCATCCTGCTGTAGTAATGCTTGCCGATGCCCTCTCATTTCTCACACAATAAAATGTCTACTGTTTCACTGCGGAGTGAAGCCATCAGTCACTTGTATGGAATATACATTGACCACTACCAGTATGCTACCAGACTTCCTCACTGCATGAGTTGGCTTTCCATCACTATGACAAATATCTGAGCTAGTCAACCAGTAAGGAAAAACATGGTTATTTTAAACCTTTTTACAGGGCTTAGAGTTTGGAGATTTCAGAACATGATCTGGCCGACGAAGTGAGGGATATCGCACTATGGTGGAGTCACACACCAGAGCAGATGGGTCACATCCTAGCCAGGAGAGGAAGAGAATGAAATCCCACAATCCCTTCTGAGAACATATCCCCAATGACTAGGAGGTTTTCTACTAGACTGACAGTCCTAGCACCTCCCAATAGCACCAGACTGAGGACCAAACCTTCAATATCTGGGGCTTTAGGACACATTACAGATACTAACTGTGACACCCACTATTGATTTTACAGCCTTAGAACAAATACGGTTAAAAGGAGCACAGTTTTAACCTCATAAACTGACCATCCCAGAAGGTTCTCAAAATGTCCTAGGGATCCAGGAACCACATAATATAAGAAATTTAAGCTATAGCATTATGGAGGATCATTCCATAAAGGATTAATACCTAGAACACAGAAAGAATTCCTGTAAATGGCTGATAAATACCAAAAATACTTAACTTCACCACCAATTAAAGATAAAGGAATGAAAACAACAACCAACCGTCATTTCGCTCATACAACACTGGAAAGCACGGAAAGGTGTAACGGTAGAACACCAAAACTTTTTAAAACTGTCTCAAAGAAGAAGGCACAGGCACAACCATTTTGAAGATAATTAGCAATATTTAATATAAAGTTGAAATGGTTTCCATTATGATTAGAAAGTAATGCTTCCCAGTAAACAACCTGACAGCTGTCTTGCATGTGTGTTCAGAGAGACCTGAGCAAGATAATTCCTGGAGGTGTTGCTCAAAATGTGAAAAATTGAAAATTACATAAATAATAGAGGAAAATGATACTCTATTTTATGATATCATAGTGTATGGCAAGAAAGGCTAAACAACATAACTGCATCTCTAAAAAAATGAAGACCCACGAAATTCAGCTCAGATTACTGTATGATAGAACTGTGCCATTTATATACAGATTATGTAGCATATTGTTTACGGACCCAAAGCACATATTAAAATAAGGAACGGACATAAGAGCGATACACACTGAATTTGAGTAACAGTTGAATATATTGTGAGGATCAAAGAATAAGATTATAGACTCTAGAATTCCATCAAAATGACTCTGAAATACATCAGAATAGTTTAAAGAAAAAGTACAAACATAGACTTTCGACAAAGGTATTAAAAGCCATGAAAATTTATATTATTTTTACTATATCTATAGATTCAAATGATTTTAATGAGAAAATTTTTAAAATATTATTTTAAAGACATGATATACAGGCTGGCACAATGGCTTAGTAGGTAAAAGTGCTTGCCACCAAATCTGATAACCTGAGTTTAATCCTGGAAATTAAAATGAGAGAACTGACCACCACACACATGTGATAGCACGTGTACACACACAGACACACATAAATGAATAATACCATAACTTGCCATAGCCACTAGGTATTAGCAAGACAGTTAATAACAAGAATTGGCAAAAATATGGGAAAAATAAATCCCCCTGTAACTTTTGCTTGGAATGTAGGGTTGCTCGGAATGTAATCACTAGGTGATTACAACCAAGAGAAAGAAAAACATGTTTCCATACAGAAATATACATGTGAAACTAGGCACAGTACCATACACATGTAATGTCAGCACGTGGAAGGATGAGGCAGGAGGATCCCTGTGAGTTTGAGGCCAGCCTATGCTAGATATTAAACCCTGTCTCAAAAATAAAAGAACAACAACCAACCAATAGTTAAAAAACAAAAATCCTTGTGCACAAATGTTCATAGAAGCATTGCTCGCCATAGCCTAAAAAGAGAAACTAAGCCATAGGTTCACTACAAAAAGAATGCATAAACAAAAATGACCATGGGGTGGGGGGTGCGGGATGGGGCACACGTACCTAGAATTCCCTGAGACGTTGAGGCAGAAGGGTCATTAGATGCCAGCCTGAACTACATACCCAGGACTGTTCATATTAATATGATCAACAGACTGATCCAAACATTCAATGCTACCTTAAATTCCCAACATGAAAGCTGATTCTAATATTTGCCATAATAAAAGAGCTATAATAAACAAAATAAATCTTCAAAAAGGTGAATAACCTACATAGTTCCAGTTTTAAATTTATTAGAAAGCTACATTTTCAATATTTAATAGAAAGCCACAACCACAGTGATATTTATGTAAGGGTAGATACATACATTGGTTGACAAGTAGATAGAGTCCAGAAATAGAGCCATATGGACTTTTTGGTCAATTGCTTTTCAACAATAGTGCCAAGATAATAAAATTGAAAGGGGATTTTTTTTTTCAACAAACAATACCAAGAAACTAACACTCACATGCAAAAAAAGAATTTTTGACTCCCACCAAACATCACACACCTGGCCACATTCAAGCTGTTAGGGAATGAGAACATTAGTACAATTGGAGAGCATGGCAGAGACCCTGGATAGCATGGGGGAAACATTGAATAACTCGGGAAAGAGCCTAGATAACAACGGGGAGATACTGGGTAGCATGAGGGAGACATTGTTTGCAAACAAACAGCATGAGGAGTTTTTCAGTTCGAACCATGTGCAGAGAGAAGCATTGCTAATTCTTAGGTGAGAAGAAACTAGAAAGCAATCGCGTTCACAACTCTGAGACAGAGAAGCAATGAAGCCATCTGCAAGCTGTTACTTCTGCAGAGCTGGAGCTGAGACCTGCGATCAGATTACAAGGCGATATAGCTAGTTCCTTTCTCAGGGACTGTCCCTGCTGACCTCCAGGCTGGAGGGGGAAGCAGGAGGTGACATGCACAAGTCTCTGACACAAGAAAAGAGAAATTAAATCTGGGTAGTTCAGTCCAGCATCCTCCACTGGAGCCCTGTTCGAGTCAGGAAAGGCATTTGCCTCCATGCAGGTGACCTAACCTAGCGCTCTGCAAGAACAGTGTCCTAACCTGAGACAGCTCTCCAGACCCATACTTTCTTTTTCCTTTAGCCTGGGATCAGATCACGGAATGGTGCTATCCACATTCAGGGTGGTATTCCCACCTCAAAAAAAAAAAAAATCCCAAAACAAACAAAAACCCCTGTGAGATCAGCCTCACAGAAATACCCAGAGGTTTGTCTCTTAAGTGGACAAACTTAATAGGACAAACTTGATAGGAATCCTGTCAAGCTGACATCAAAATTAGCCATCACAACCTCTTTACATCTTAATTGTGATTTAAAATTTCCTGAGTGGACTGTGGGAGGTGGAATAGGAACGTGAGTGAGCAGGTGTTGGGGGGCAGCAGAAGAACGTACTAAAAAAGATGACTGGAAAGGGGTGCATTTCAGGGTCAGGTAAAAACCTGGTATAAGAGAATCTCCCAAGAATCTACAAGGATGACCCTAGCTAAGACTCCTAGCAATTGGGGATATGTTGCCTGACCTAGTCATCTCCTGTGACCATGAGAGACTTCTAACGGAGAGAGTGGGACACCAACCCAATCACATAACCTTGGCCCACAGGCTGTCCTGTCTATGGAATGTGCTGGAGAAAGGGTGACCTAGAGATTGAGGGAGTGGCCAATAAATGACTGGTCTAGGATAAAACCCAGGCAGGAGAGTAAACCCATCCCTGACACTGACTGGAGCACCAGGACCCAGGGGCTGGATGACCCAGAGACCTCAGATAGAACCAAACACGACTGGAGAAAAAAAGATAATGTCAATGTAGTGAGTGCTAATGATATTCTGCTATACTCAGAGATTGGTATGTACTTCAATTCTCATCAGAGAGGCTTTGTTATGCCCAAATCCACGAAGTCCCTGCAAAAGCCAACGAGGAAACCAAGTCCCGTATGTAAAAGCAAAGAACCTTTATTTTAATCAAGTTTGCAAACTCGGTCTCTGAGTGTCCAACCTACTGGTATAATAAACAGAGAACCCCTAGCTCAGTTAGAATTGGGTTTTTATAGTAGGAAAGGTGGGAATGAGGGGTTTTTGAGATTTAGGACCCCTGATTGGCTGACATTTGTCTAGGGTTGTCCTGGTGAATGTGTACTCTCAGGTGGTCCTATCTACAGCAGTCAGAATGTTAGGCATTTCCTTTGGATGGTCTGTTTTTGAGTGGTGCTAGGTAATCTCAGTTTGTGGTTCTTTCTGCAACCAGGTATTGCCTCAGGGTAAACTACTGAGACTCGGGCCTCTTATTAAATTTATTGATGACCAAGTTCTATTCTGGCAGGTGATAATGGTTGGAAGTAAAGGACTTCCTTTGGGTGACCTGCCATCATGGCTGGCCCCCACAGCTTCATCCAGCAGCCTATAGAAACAGATGCAGAGACCCTAGGCAAACATTAGGCAAAGCTCAGGGAGTCCTGCTGAAGACTGGGAGAAAGGATTATAGGAGCCAGAGGGGTCAAGGACACCATAAGAAAACCCACAAAATCAACTAACTTGAGCTCATAGGGGCTTACAGAGACTAAACCAACAACAGAGATGGGGGGCGCTGGGAAGAGAGGAGGAAGGGGAAACTGTGGCTGGGATGTAAAAAAAAGTAGCTCTCTTGTAAACCACTTATACAGACATTTCCTCAATTTTTTTAATTGTCTTTTCCGAATTGATTTGGAAAACTTGTTTATATTTACTGAATATTAACAGTGTGTTTTATATTTTGTAAATGTTTCCCTCCCATTTATCTCCTATTTTATTCTCTTAAAAATGTATTATTGTGCGTGCATGTGCTTGCATATATGTATGATTTACATGTGGGAGCAGGTGTATGTGTGTGCCATAGCATGAGCGTGGAGGAGAGAGGACAACTTCTGGGGGTTGATTCTCTCCTACTGTGCTTGGAGGTATGGTCTCTCTTGCTTCTGCCATGTTGCATACTCCAGGCCAGCTGGCCAAGAACTTCTAGACAAATCTCCTACCTCAGTTTCCCATCTGGATGTGGAGTAATGAGTAATATACTACTCATGCAAGCCACTGCACCTGACTTTTTAATGTGCATCCTAGTGGTTGAATTCAAGTCATCAGGCTTGTACAAGACCCTTTACCCATCTTGAACCATCTTGACGACCTTTGTCATTTACAAACGTATTTATTAAGAAGATTGCTTTTTATCTAATAATGTTTTTATTTTCCTTGTTCTATGTTTTAAATGCCTCTAGTTTGCATTCTCTTTTATTCCTCTAATAATTCTTTTTACACTTTTGCTTCTTTTGTATTCTGGCTTTTAATTGTTCTTAACAAGTCTTTTTTAGGGGCTGGAGAGATACTTCAGCAATTAAGAGCACTGGCTGGACCTGGGTTCAGTTCCTACAAGGTAGCTCACAACCATCTGTGACTCTTCTGATCTCCAAGCATACTACACCAACATGGTACTGCAGACATACATTCAGGCTAATGCTCATTTATATAAAATAAAAATAAGTAATGTAAGGATTGTTCTATCTCTTTAAGAGACAAGCCACGCCCACCCCCTCCCTATCCACTGAGGCAGGCAGGTCTTCCTTTCTGGTTGCAACCTTAGTCTCTCTCTTTTTTCCATATCTCTCTCGGAGAGGCCTCTGTCTCTCTTTCTCTCTCTCTCTCTCTCTGCCTCTCTGTTCTTCTCCCTTTCTCCCTTTCCTTCCATAACCACTAAATAAATATCCAACCTCACTCTGTATGGTGTGCCTATCCATCTGTCTCTTGCCCACTGCCACAAGGCTTGCCGCAGGTGACACTGCTGGAGACCAGCCACCTTTGGAGACCTGCAGCATGGTCTCGTGTGGTGTCCCTGCCTGGGACTGGCTGCTCTCAGGACCCCCTGCCCACTGCCTGCCGCTGCCGCTGGGGATCCTGCAGCAAGCTACTCGGAGATCCATAGCAATTTTTAATAATCCATTACAAGTAACATCTCAAAAATATTAAATACGTAAATAAAGATCATTAAATAACTGTAAGAGAAGGCTGTATATTGAGGTGGGAAGAATAGAAACTTGAATCCTAGCAGTCATGTCGAAGCTCAGACCCTATTTCACCTCCTTATTTCCCAGTATATGCTGCTAAACCTGCCTGAGACTTCATCTGCCCAATTAAAACAGAGCTTATTCCCACTTCATCAATTCAAAGACACACATTTTAACATTTCTGCAATCAGGATGTGTCTTACAATCAACAGTGTGTCATGATTTAATTCACAAAATGCATACAGGTGCAGCTTCCAGGTCTCTAAGAGGGTGAGGTTAAAAAGGGTTAACGTGGGCCAGGCTGTGGGGAGATCCAAAATATGAGCCTATTTCCACCTTGTGTGAAGGTCAGAGAGTTTGATGTTGCTCAAAATTGTTGACAACAACCAGGGCTACACAGCCTGATCTAGGGTGTGGTTACTTGGTCCTTTTGACATTAAGATGGCACATACAGGTAGATCCACTCCACCCTGACCAATGCTCAGGATATTCAAGTATACTTCTGTGTGGAGGACTGGAAATGTGAGCCTACTTTCATGTTGACCAAAGGGCAAAGAGTTGGAACTTACCTCTAGTTTCAGGATAGAATATGAACCACAAACTGAATCTCTATTAAACTCAAGGCTGTGACCCTGATGAAACATCAACACATGGAAAATTCACTAGATCACACAAAATAGGTAGGTTCATGAGATCTTCTCTTGATGCCACAGACTATCAGCCAAATGCTAGACATAAGCTAAGCTTCATTCCAGCTCATAAGCTATGTCTCCCATTGTCAGTAGATCTCAGCAGTTCTCAGTAGACTATCGCCCATGCCCATCATAAAACTAGGTCTTCGTTTCACCCATAAGAATGTTTATCAACATCTCCAAAACAAATGAAGTCTTCTGGGATTAATGAATTTCCTCCCATTTATTCCATACATTGAAAATAAATGTGCCAATCATACCAGCAGTGCTGACTTGAAAGATGCAGAAAAAGACTCCACCCTCTTAAGCTGCACTATCTTCCATTCCCAGAATCTAGAAACACTGAAGTAGGCCAAGCAGAGATGTGCTACTCCCAAATCCCCACAGAAGGAAAAGAGAGAGATGAATGTGATCTGCCTCTCTTATGCTATGTGCCTTCAGAGTGGTTAAAGGTTTCTAAAATGAAGACATTTTTTGAATTCCACCCATTACTGTTAGAAAAACTTTGTTACTCCTATTGTAAGGTGAATTTCCAAGGTTATACCACCAGGTGATAAAATCCAAGTGATCTGGCTATACACATTTTTAAAATTGCATCAACAGCCAAGCATGGTGGCACGCACCTTTAATCCTAGCATTTGGGAGGCAGAGGCAGGTGGGTCTCTGTGAATTCAAGGACAGCCTGATCTACAAAGCAAGTTTCAGGACAGACAGTGCTGTTACACAGAGAAACCCTGTCTCTAACCCTCCCCGCTAAAAAACAGCATCAACCCAACTCAACTCAAGAATAGAGGAACTGAGATGCTACTACTCCTTACCATTGAACAGTTTAAGAATTTAATGCTAGCCACAAGAAAGTGCACATGAGCAAGAGTACCAACTTGGTGTTATCAAGAGGAATGAAGAGGAAGAGGAGTCTAAACAAACCTTAGAATGTGGGAGTAACTGCATGAAATCTTGCAGGTGCATAGTTATGCCACACTGTCTCAGAGTCTCAATGTGACAATACGATTTTCCATTGAACAACGAAGGGTCAGAAGTATCAATAGTCAATGTGATGGTAGACAAACAGATTTTCAAGCAGGGTATCTCCATTTGCTGCAACTAGGTCAGGAGACTGCACCAAAGAGCAGGGTGGAGACAGAAGTGTCTCATAATGAGAAAAACAATGTGTGCTCATCCCGGATTCCAATGTCCTGTCCTTCCCCCGTGTAACAGAGGTCTAAGCTATCATTCTAGCTTGTTTTTGTGATCTCAAATATGTGCCCCAGAGTTGAGAATGTCAGCAAGGTTTGTGAACTAGAATGATTCATGATCCCTGGGTTTACTCACGGCATTGTCAGACATAACTAGAGATAGGCCAGGACATTTTGCCCTAGCCTGACTCTAAGTACTATCAGAGTGTGACCTGAGCTCCCAGGTGGTGAACTTGGGTCTACTGTAAGCTGGAAATTTTTTTCCAGTAAAAGAAGAGGGTCAAAAAAACAAACAGGGTGGGGACAATGGCCAGAGGAGCATGAGACCATTTCAGGATGAGCATGCTTGAGGAATGTTGGAGAGAAATCCCAAGAAGCCAGCAGACCACTCAAGAGGGGCACAGTAGATGTGTCCTTCAGAACAAGTTAGGAGAAGGGAAGGCAAGCATGCAGGGGAGAAAAATGGAAGGATGTTCCTACCTTGAGCCACCATACAGATGCCTTGCACAACACCTGGATCCTGGCACCTGTGTAACTGTGTACCCTGTGATCCTTCTAGTCAAAGTTTCAAAGGCTAAAACTATACAACCCCATCGATGTCAGCACTTAGGATAAGTGAATGTATGGGTGAATGGCTAGACACGAGAACAAATGATAGATTATTCATTTAACTGCATTTCCAAGATCAGAAGGAATTGGATAGGAAAAGTTTGGCCATGAGACTCTAAGTCAAAGTCATGGGATGCATATTTGACTTCATTTCTCAGCAGCTGGGTGCCATTGGCTGTATTGCATCTGTTCTGTGAGGCTCAGCACTCTCACCTGAAGTAGGGCCATAGGGAGGATTGTGCCTGAACAAAGCTGACACACAAGGTGTAGGGTCTTCAAGACTCCTTGTCATGATTCCAGGACAGGAATCAGCCACTATGCACTCTCAACCCTCCAGCAAAAAGTTTTTTGGTTCCTGGGGTACAGCCAGTCCCTTGTCTAGAATTCTCCAGGGTCACAGCCAGTCCCTTATCTAGAATTCTCCACAGTCAGGATGAAGCAGTTCCCAGGGGGCAATAGTGAAGAGATCATGGACTGAAAACTGAATAGGATTTTGGCCTAGGAGGCACACATTCCTCAGTAAGCTCCCCCTCTTTTCTATTCTTTATAAATCGCAAATCTAATTACCCAGAAAAGAATCTTCTGCACCAGAAACCCAAATGAGTATAATGTATAATTTAAATGTAGGTGTCAGCATGTGATAAATCACGACCTAAATATTTTTGCAGTTAAATTTGTAGGCATCTATCGTTCTCCCAGAGGAGCTACCAGACAGGTGTGAGGCCTTAGGACTCAGGCAGAGGGGGGCTGGAAAGCTTTGATTGTGGACTTCCCCAGCTAGTGATTCGGTTGCCAGAGCACGGAGCCCAGACTTAGCACCGATCCCCCCCCCCCTCGCACTCACGTAAGAGCTCTGGTACAATCACCCTACAGGGAGGGTGGAGGCAGGTGGAGGGTGTTTCTGCTAGTTCTTGTTCAAAACAGGTATTCAACATTGTCCCAGGTCTATGCTGGGCCCCAAGGGAGGAAAACACAGTGAAATAAAGCTCCAAGGTTTAGCAGTTTGGGATCTACTGGGAGAGCCAGACAAGTGAATGATGAATAACAATGCCAGGGTGACTAACGCTACAGCTGGGGTTGGTCCTAGTGCCAGGAAGCTACAAAAGAGCAAGTCCTTCCTAAACTAAGGGCATCCTCCAAGTCTCCAGGAGCAGGGCAGGCACTCATAAAACAAAGGGACAATGCCAACAGTAAGAAAAACCATGGACATGTTTAGGTAGTGCCATCGCGCCAATTGGTATGTATTGGGACAGACCAACAGTGAGGCTGGAATGGAAGGCAGAAGCTAGGTCACCAATGGGCCTATATGCCCAGCCCTGGAACAGGATTTGGCCTGGATTGAACACTTTGAACAAATCAAAGCTATATAGTTCATTTGATGAATAGATGGAGGCCAAGTGAGGGTCATGGGAGCAAAAAAGAAAGCAAGTGTGTTTGTGTTGTCAAGTATAGAGTTATGGCAATGTGTTATGATAAAATAGCCTTTACATTTTTAGAGACTGGAACTTTTACTGTACCTCACAGCCAGAGTTAATAATACACCTTGAGATATTACTAAGACTTAAGATTGCTATCCTACTGTGAACTCAGCCTGTTTGTTTAATCTGCCTTTAAGAAGGCAGTGTAACAACCAACATTAATTGCCTAGAGTTCCCAGGTAATCAACTTTTCCTGCCTAAACTAATGCATAGCCCAAATCTTAATCCACCTGGCTTTAGTGGACTGTACCAAGTTTAAGCCTTGGCAACTTTGAATAAAAGGACCATAGGGCACACAGTTGACCCAAGTATCAGCATAGAGAATACTGTTGAGGCAAGGGCCAGGAGCCAAGCAAGGTCATGCAAGGTAGCTCCCATGCCCCTCACTCAAGAGTAATGCATGTGTTTGGTACATGTGTCATAATAATCACTTGTCAAAACCAGCAAATATTGGATGAAAACAATCCTAGAAAAGGACTATCCACCATAAATATTGAATGAAGCATCCAAACATTGCTTGGTAAACAATGATGTTTATAGTACTCTTTGTTATCTGGGTTACTTGCGGTCAGTGGGGATCAGTGATTTAATCTCTCATAAAACTGTGTTCAAGATTTCTGTAAAGTACCCTTCATCCCTTCCCCCCAAGTGATGTTTTCTGTATTGTTCAAGGAAACAGAAAGAAAACCCTTGGTTAGGGACAGAGCGGGAGAGACAGGGACAGACAGATTCACAAGACAGCCTTATCAGGCACATAAACAGACTCATCCAACAGACAGAAGACGATGGAAGCTATAGTGAGACTGAATCTGGGCTCATTCTTGATCAAATGACGCCAAGGAAAACTGCCGTCCTTAATGCATGCAACACCAACACTGAGTTATTGGTAACTCAGAATTTACTATTAAAGCATTCAAACTGACCACAAAGCAAGAGCAACATACACAAAAGCTACTCTCCACAACAGGATCTTACATCCTGTCCAAGGTGCAATAGCCTGTCTGAGGCCAGCTAGAGGTCACAAGCAGGTCATTTAGCATCAGTCCATGGCTTTGACTGACAAAAAAACTTTGAATATAAAGAAGACAGGGCCCTTGCTTCTTGCCTGAAGTTGCTAATGCCATTTGGAGATGATGAATAATTGTCCAAGGAAATTTCCTGGAATCCTTCTGCCAGATGTGCAATGAACCTCCAAATACAACCACAGCATCCTCGAACATGCACAGAGGCATGATGTAGAGTACAGGCCTGAGCTGAGATCCAGAGTCTACAAGGCAGGGAGGAAGGGCATACAGATCTTCAAGGCACTACGCCTAGAACTGGTAGCGAGGCAGAAGAATACATCCTTGGTTTGGGCATGGACCTTAATGGCAGAGTGTCTACCTAGCATGCAGAAGGTCTTAGACTCAATTTCCAGAATCAGAAAAAAGAATGATAGAAAGACTGTTGTCTATTATCCGTCATGCAGTTGCCAACTATCCGAGCATGGTTTCAGTGGTGTTGTCTCAGAATGTGAGCCGTATACAACAAGACAAAGCAAGTTCCCATTTCCCCAGCCCATCTGGGTCCGGCATAATCCTGGCCACATCCTTCATCTATCCTCATGGTTGGAAGATAGAAAACCCAAGCTAGTGGAATCAGAGCCCCCAGCATAAGAGTTTCAAATCCCCCGTCTTTTATAACATTAGTGACCATATGAAAGAACTCAACCTGGACTCATTAACGTTTTTACCTCCCGGGTGACTGCAAGCCACATACCTTGCTTGACCTTTGTAGGCCTGAGGCCTTCTGCCTGGGCCAGGGTGTCCCAGGCCTCCCGCTCCCTCCAGCGCCGAAGCTGCTCCTCTCTCATCTTGTAGAAGAGGATGTGCTTTTGCACATCACTGAGCTCAGCCAGAAGCTCGGGGTCGATGTACATGTCGTGCAGGATCTGCTGCAGCATGATGCTGGAGGGGACGCACGCGGAAGCACAGCCTGTCAGAACCGCAAGGCCGGGTAGATCCCCAATCCAGGCCGATGCCTGGAGTCAAACTTCTGTTCTGGGTCCTCACTTTGGGGCCACTCCAGGTGTCCTTTCCTTATATAGCATCTTTGCTGGGACAGCAATATAGAACTAAGCAGTGATAACTGAGGAGCTGAGACGCGAACTGGAGGCAGGAAGCAATCTAGCCCTAGGTTGCTTGCTGGTCACTGCATTTCTGCCATGCCTTGCAGAGTGGCTTCATCTGGGGCTCTGGGACAATAAGGGTCCATACCTCTACTCAGACCCAACCCTGCCTGGACCAGTAGGTGTCGAGTGATCTGTTAGTGGAAGGTAACGATGACACCAGCTGTATCAGTGACACTGGTCCGGCCAGCTGAGAGCTGATCCCTCCCCTGCAGATAAGCGGGGGTGGGGTGGGGGGTGGGGAGGTTGCTTTGCCTACTAATTCCATGCTTGAGCCAATGTCAAACAGAGACCTCTGGAACGGTCAGAAGCTTCTGCAATGCCCAACTCCACACTGCATCGGCTTCACTGTGGACGCCCTTTCTCCTCACGTGAGGGCACCTGGAAGACTCAGACACAACTTTTTAAAGTGCCACGTGGAGGGAAAAACAAAACAAAAGAAAACAGAAACAAACAAACAAAAAACTTCCCTCTTGTCTGTTTTGGCTCCAAGGTAGAGTACAAAAGGGAACCGGTAGAGGCAACAGAAGGGTTGTTATCACAGAGTTCAAGGCCATAAAGCTGACATCATTTCCGCTTTCCCTAGAGCAACCTCTTAAGCTCTGCTTACAGGCAAGACTCTCCAGTGGGCCATGGGGGGCGGGGGGCGGGGCGGGTGTTGTTGAGATCTTTGCTGTCACGTCCTTATTACCACAAGCAAAATTACCTTTGTGCCTTACTAGGCGTGTCCTGGCGTCTGCTTTGAGGGAGCCACCTCTGATTGGCTCAGAGAGGAGCAGGAGTTGCAGAGACCAGAGGCTCCCCCACTAAACTTGCATATAGAGCTACTCCCCGGGGCCCTTTACAGGAAAACTCAGGGGAGGTAATGCACCGGCCAGAGCGGTCCAGCCGGTGGCTACACCAGCTTCCCAGCCAGAGTTCAAACTGGACATCCTGTTGGTAGTGGAAAGTTGCAACCCTGTCAGGGAAAACAGGCAGGTGAGTAGAATTTGGCACTATGAGCCGGTCGGATTGGTGGCCTTTGTGTCTCCCCTTCCTTGAGTTTTTAAGGTAGTAGATCTCGCAACCGAGAGTGCTGGGAGGGACTAGGGAAGGAAGGAAGTAGGGCAAAGCAGATTCTTACCAGCTAAGCCCACAGGGTCCAAAAGGCACCCTCCTCTCAGGTCAGCCCGGAGTCGCTGTGTGACTCTGAGCTGAAACCTCTGCGCATAGGAACTCCTGCCCTACATACCCTTCTTCCTCACCACAGCTTCTCCTGACTGACCCCACTGGGCCCACCCCCACACACCCCCCCACTCCACACACAACACCCTCGCCCCACAGACTCGTGGCCGGAAGCTGTCTTCCCCAGCCTACCCCTGCCTCTGATGTGGTTATTTTTGTCTTTCTCCCTGAGTGCGTTGGTTAGTTTTTGGTCACCGTTACACAAGCTAGAGTCACCTGGAAAGCAGAAACCCCACCTGAGGAGCTGCCTCCAGCAGACAAGGCTGTAGGCACGTCCTCTGTAGGTACATTTTCTTGAGTGCTGATTGCTGGGGGGGGGGGGGGGGGCACTGTGCCATTCCTAGGCAGGTGGCCCTAATATGTATAAGAAAGCAGGAGGAAGCAAGCCAGCAAGCAGCCTTCCTGGCGGATCTCTGCTTCAGTCCCCGCGTTGGCTTCCCTTGGCGATGTAAGACGAAATAAACCTTTTTCTGCCCTCAAGTTGGTTTTGGTCAGCGTTTTATTGCAGCAATCGAAAGCAAACTAGGACACAGGTGAACTGAAGGCAGAAAGGGCACAAAATCATCCAGCCTCTTTCTGCGTCCCCAGATTCCTACCAACCAGTCATAGAGGGCAACAGAGCACACTGTTAAGAGAAGCGGAATGGGCCGGCTGTCTTGAAGGTCTAGGGTTCCAGTCCTTTGAAAGTGTTGGGGACTCTAAGAGTCGAAGACTAGGAGGAATGACCGCAGCTAGTGCTACAGGGGCTCTCTTCTGCAGGGGAGGGGTGCTTCCTGGCAATCCTAGGGCAGTGGGGCAGGAAGTCAACTGGCACCAACCAAATCTATGGACCTGACCCAGCCGCTGGGTCAGGTTTCTGGAACACTAAGGGGTCAGTTCTGCCACACTGGGTGCCACCTGCACCCGCATTCACCTGTCCAGCAGGTAGGGTCCAACCTGGCACATCCCCTGTCCGTCACACTGGACCACAGTCCAGGCTTGGATCCTGTGGTAAGGGTGCAGGAGCATCTTCCGACAGGTTGCAATTTGGTTTTATTTTTCAGTAGCCAAGTGGTGCATTTCCTGTTGCACACTGACACAGTTCCTTGTGGAGCAAGTCGGTTGTGCAAGTTTCTGGAAACCACCTGGATGTCACGCAACTGGGGAACATTATTGCTGTCACAAAGAACGATGACATCAGCTGTCTGGCAGAGGGGAAACATCCAGGGCAAATAAAGTGAAAAGGCAAAAGCGTGGGATACTGTCCACAGTCTGGTTCATTTTAAAAATGTGTCTGGACTCTTGGGAAGTGGATCACACCGAAGAGTTAATACCTAATTGTTTAGCCCAGCTACTTGGTTTCTTCTTAGAGAGTAGGGGTTGTTTTAAGTGAGATAGTTTTTGTATAACTCATGACTAAAATCAAATGTCTTTCAAAATTCCTAAAATGCGCTCCACAAACACTACCCCTGGACATCAGCCCCCATGAGGCTCACGACTAGAAAGAGCCCCAAAGGTCTAAATGCAAGTCCTCCCAGGTCCCTTAATAGCCGTATCTGCACTAATGGCCCTTCCCACCAGTCTCAGCATCAGTGGCTTTAGCCTGCTGGCCTGGGCCAATCACTGCCTGATGGCTCACAGAACACACCAATCCCCTTTCCTAGGGCCTCAACATTGGTTTATCAGTCTGCCTAGGATCCCCTTGACTGCTCACCTAATCCCCGTCTTGGTTCATACAGATCCTCTTGACTTCAGAATTTGGGTCTAAGGATACGGTGCTTTGGAAAAGAGGTTTTCGTTTTGTTTTCATGAAAGATGAGAACCTGTGGATTGCCTCTTGCCTCTAGGCGAATATGGTTTTATTATCTAAGGGCTCCTGAAAGGTCACCGTGAACAGCCTCTTATTGGTTAACTCTCACATTTTGATTTAGCCCATTTCTATTAATCTGGATATCACCACGAGGTCATGGCTTACTGGGAAAGATTCAGCATGTCTGATCTGGTGGCTCTGCTCTCTTTCTCCCAGAATTCAGTTCTGTCTTCTCCGCCTACCTAAGTTCCGCCCTATCAACTAGGCCAAAGCAGTTTCTTTATTCATTATCCAATGAAAACAACACACAAATAGAAGGAACTCCTACACCACGGGGAGATGGAATAGTCAATGAAGTGTTTGCCTTGTAAGCATGAGGACTTGAGTTCAACACTCCAGAATCCACATTATGAAAAGTAACAATAAAAAAAGGAGGTATGATACACTTGTAATTCCGGTTTTAGGCAGAGACAAGCAGATCCCTGAGGTTTACTGACCAGTCTAGCTTTCTTGCCAAGTTCCAGGCCAGTGGAACACTAGATCTCAAAAACAAGGTCTGTGTTGGGACTGGGGGTAATGGCTTAGTGGGTAAAGGCAGTTGTCCATTTGTCCCCAGTCCTTACTTCTGAGTTCAACCCCAGGGCCCATATGGTGGAAGGAGAGAGCCAACTCCCAAAAGTCATCCTTTGAAGCCATACACACTTTGTAGTGTGCACCCACCCACCCACACACTAGAGAGGAAAAGGGAGAGATTCCAGCATCAAAGCTCAGAGTTGTAGCCAACCAGAATTGCATGCAGCTGCATAGCCCACAGGTCCAGGAGTCCTCTCTCATGACTCAGTTTCCAAAAACAGCCAAGTCATTTCTCTTCTCATTAACTGGTGACAGAGAGTGTGGGTAAGTCAGGCACACACAGTGACTTCCAGAGCTCAGTTCCTCTGATTCTCCATGGAGGGCCTGCCTCTTTGATATGCTGAACCAAAATCACCATGGATTGAGGTGACCAATTCTCTCTGCCAAGCAAGACCAACACAGTCTCCAAAGTCTGTGTGCTAGATGTGATTCCAGTCCGGGTTCATCTATAAACATTAGGGAAAGTTGGCTGTCTTGTTTTGTTGTTGTTTTGCTGGTTGCTAACTGTGGCTGATGGCCTTCAGCCTTTCTTGCAGGACAAAGGTCTGTGTTCACTAGGGAAAGAGTCTGGCCCATTGCAGAGACAGAGATTCCAACTGATCACCTTAGCAACATCAAGACCCTCACTGGCTTCCCAGATTACTACTCCCCATTATTCTTCCCTACAATGGAAGCCTGTAAACCATTTTTTTTGTTTAACCAGGAGTTTGCCCTTTTCCAAGGGACACCAGAGACACCATGAAAGAATCATTCATTCTAGAGAAGGTACATCACCTGCTCCTAGGTGATCTCTGTGCCTGCACCCAGCTCATGGAAAAGGAAACCCTGGGTCCTCAATGTAGAGGCATTACTGAGTTGGCTGTCATCTTTCTATCTGATGCCTGACAGATATGACCACCACTGCATCCACGCTCCATAAACCCCTCCTGCAGCCCCAATCCTGCTCATCAGAAATCACTAGTCCCTCCCATCTTCCCCCAGCTGAGGCAGTTTAGCAGCAGCCCTAAGTAGCCAGCAGGCTGCCCTAGAGATAGCCTTTCATAGGGCTCTTCCTGGTCTCTAGCACTCACTGAAGACCAAGCAGTATTCTGTTTTCCCTATGGCTCTTTCCTGTTTAGAAGAGTAACAGGCACAATTCAGGCCCCACCAGACCCAGGTCACCCTGGCCAGAAGTGACAAGCTCTGCCCTTGCCTCGGAGTATCTGGGAATTCCAGTCAGCCTAACCTTCCTGTTCAGGTTAGGAAGCCACAATCTAGGTCCTGCTGGATACAGCAATCAGGAACGAGCTACCAGTGTCCTCAACCTACCTGACCTTCTTTTTCCTTTTAAAAATCATCTCATGTTTATATTTGAGGATGCAGAAGTGAATGGTGGATCCACTACTAAACCCTAGGTCTCGCGGAGTCATGATTTGGCACCACGTACGTATGCCCTCCCACCTCATCCCATTCCCAGCTCTGTTTCTCAGCTGTGTAGTCTTTCCAGACGCCCAGAGCTGCCGCTGAGTTCAGTACCCCTCAGTCATATCTGCCGCCAGTGAACCATCTGTCCCAACCTGAACAGAGCCCACAGCCCAGACCGGTATGTGAGGAGGCTACTTGTGGCCTCCAGGCTGGGTCAGAGGCTACATGAGATAGACAAGCCCCAACAGCTTGGGTCTCCAGTTCCTCACAAAGGGACTTGGGGAATCTTCTTCACTGAGTTGAACACAGACCACCTGCATCCAATTTTTTGCCTCTCGCCCTTCCTTTTCTGCTCACAGTCAGACTTCTCCCACCCTTGAAGTGGTGGAACGAGAGCCTAGTCCTCTCTGACCCCCACTGCTTCTAACCAGCAACAAGGAGATGTGGGAGGTGGAGCCACAGAAGAGGAACCTGAGTCCTTGGGAGCCAGTGGAATGTGGCATTTACAAGCCGGTCCTCGAGAAGCCACTAGGACCTGTAAAAACAGCAGGAAATACACACAAACCTTTTTCCAATCCATTCTGATTTGGGGAAGTGTTTGTTTAGTGGCTAATCTTCTGACTCAAATCTTTTTTTTGTTGTTGTTGTTGTTTTTTGTTTTTTTGTTTTTTTTTTTTTTGTTTTTTTTCGAGACAAGGTTTCTCTGTAGCTTTGGTGCCCGTCCCGGATCTAGCTCTTGTAGACCAGGCTGGCCTCCAACTCCCAGAGATCCGCCT
>JABTXL010008037.1:10255519-10286593 GCA_025134845.1 Neodon shergylaensis | reverse complement strand
CTAGCTCTTGTAGACCAGGCTGGCCTCCAACTCCCAGAGATCCGCCTGCCTCTGCCTCCCGAGGGCTAGGATTAAAGGCGTGCGCCACCACCGCCCGGCCTGACTCAAATCTTATATGAGTTCCCAAACTTCCCAAACTTTCTGTCACCTGAGACCTGAGCTCCACCGGAGTATCTGACTCCATAAACCTGGGGGACCACTAAGTCTGTAATTTTCAAGTGACTGGCATGGGGGACCACACTGAGAGAACCATCTTGGAATTCTAGCACTTCCTCCCTCTTTGCCAAGGACAAGGTACTCACTTTCTGACCTTTATTAACTCTATGCTGTGTCAACATGGGCCTCCAATACCTGCTGAGGCCCTTTGATCACCGATGGTGACCTGAAAGTCACTGTCACCAATAGGGAGAGAGGAAATGCTGGCTGTAAAACCATTTATGACACTTTCCAGCTTCATGACATCTGCAAGTTCCATAATCTAAACCTGCTTCCTCTTATATAAAATGGATGGTCTTGTGTCAGTATCCTCTTCCACCTGCTCCCTCAAAACTCAAGAACAATCCCGGAAGAGGGGAAGGGGTAAAAAGGCTGTGAGATCCAAAGGTCAGGAAGGATCAGAGTGGCAAACTGCCTTCTGAATATGACTGGACCACTGTACTCATGAACTCAAAGCATCTGGACATGACCTACACAAGATCAAGCCAGTCAACACTCTAGCATGGTGGGAGGGGTGCGTAACACCACCCCTTACCGAAGCGCTACTGACAGCTAATGGCTTCTTCCCTCCAGGGTCAGCTTTCTTGGAGGGGTTCATTCCTGCTGTGTTGACCACTCTCCATTGGGGTGGCCCCACATTCGTGAGAATTATGAGCAGCACAAACTGGATTTGGTGGGTTTAAAAGAAGTGGGGGGAGATCCAAGAGGAGTTAGGAGGAAGAGTGGGGTGGATATGATCAAAACACATTGTAGGAGATCATCAAAGAATAAAGATGTATTTTAAAATATATGTCTTTGCTGGCTGTAAGAATTACATTGAAGGGAAGGAAGAGGATTCACCAGCCAGGGGCTGGGAACCCCCACATCACAGATTCTTAGAACATTCACTACAGGTTCTACTCTGTTCTACAAAAGTCTTTACGTGTCCACAGTGGCCAGGAATTGCCATCTTCAGAGAAATGAGGTAAACACATCTCAAAATGCAGCTGTGTTCAAAAATCAATTGCAACATGGGTAGTGCAAAGAATCCTGAAGAATTGTCAGGAAGAGGTGCAGAAGGGCCAGGCAGAGGATGTTCCAGTGTCCTGATGGGTATCAGAGAGAGAGAAACATTCCCATCTCTGGAGGGAACTTTCAGAGTAGGCAGCTGGAGAGCCCTAGTTCTCAAGATCACCGTAGTTCTCCAGCAGAACCACTTCTCAGAGTCAACGTGATATAAACCTGATTCCTGGATTTGGCCACTGGTAGACAGAGGGTTGGCTTTGGGGTTGGGGAAGGTGAGTTCAGCAGCTAGGCATGCAGAAAGCGAGGTGTCTGCAGACATTCAGGCACTGAGTGTCACTCATGACCTGAACCATCCATATACACAGGACCACCGGCACCTGAACACCTTCCATGGCCATTGGCCTTTACCTGGGATGGCTAGGGATACCAACCACCCGGGGTTCACCATTCACCATGAATCAACAGCTCCTTTGGATAACCTGCCTGGGTCCTATTTGAAAGTCAGCTCTGCAAGATTAGTTAGACATTTGGAACAAGCAAAATATCCTGGCTGTTACCAATAAAAACCTATGTCATTTAGGACACAATCCAACAGCTTTCCGAGTCTCTAGACTTTCATTATCTTTGAGGTATTTTACAACTATGCTGTAGTTACTGCAGACTTATTCTTGTAGATAGATGTGCATATAATACATCCAGACGGGACTCAGCAGATACCCTTTCTATTGAAGAACCGTTTTGGTATTGCTTTACTCCATAATGCTTCATTGTGGTCCTCCTTTGAATGGGTTGTTAAGCTTTCCACCTCCCTCAGTTAATAGACTGAAATTTAAAACAATTTCACATGTGCTTATCTACACGTATGAATCCTTTAAAAATACTGTCCTTGGCATGAGGACCACTGACTCTTGGAAGTGAAAAGACTCATCTGAGTTCATGAAATATAAAACCCTACCAGCTGTCAATCCTATGCTTAGACAGGTGTCCATGCCTCTTTATACATCTTCAGGGACAGGGTACTCAGTCCCTCAAAGAGGCCACTGCAACGCATTCCATATGGCCCATGGCTGTGCTAACTTTACGTAACAAACACAATCTAAATGGGGATAACATCACATTGATTCATCTTGCTGAGAGGTGATGACTGTTTAGGACAAAGGGAATCTATAAACATATAATTCAGACTTTTTTATAAGAGCAAAAGGCTGAAGGGGCTGGGCATGGAGGATGAGGATGCAGGCCCCGCAATGTGGCTGCAGAGGAGTGACACGTGATAAGACTTCTCATTCCCACTGCTTTTAGACAAACACAATCACAGGTGGCACATTTGACCTGACTTTTCCTGACTCTCTGTTAAGTTTTCCCCTATACGTTCACACCAGTTTTTCTTGGCACCCAGGAAAGTGCACAGCAACCCACTCCCTGGTTTGACAGCGAGAGCCTGGTTATTCATGGAAGCTGGGATGAACATGCTTTCCCACTGGAGTGGGATCAGATGGGGTTTCCCAAGCACGCAAACATGATGACCTGGCATTCAAAACACATCAGCTAGCACCAGGCTCTACAACTACACCTACATTCCAGCTCTTTCCACTGTGTACCCTAAGCCCCTGGAGAGTGGGAGTGCTGGGGTTCCCAAGAGGAGACCCCATGCTCCTGACCTCCAGAGGGAATGTCCTTGCCACCTTCTCACCCTGGGTCCCAAAGCACTGCTAAAAAGGTTCTGGGGACCCAGGGGTAACTCCTTTACTTGGGTGGCTTTCTGGCAGGATCCATACTCCTGTAGGAACCAGTGCGCCCCCCCCACTATCCTTACAGCACAGAAAGCAAAGGGACCTTGAGCTCCAGAGTCCTGCTGAAGTTCCCAGCAAACCTCAAAGACTCGTTCCTAGAGTGACCGACATGTGACTGCCTCCTTTCAGCTTACCACAGAACTCAAGCTGTAGGACACTCTTCCTCTTCATGGCTCAGCTGGTGGAAATGTAGCTCCAGAGAAACATCCCAAGGTTAAATGTTAAAGCCTTCACCTACCTCATCTCATTTAACCTGTGAAGTTCCACAAGGGATGGAGCTACCATTCCTATGTTACAACAGAAGGAATGCGGCATGGCAGTAAGTAGTGACCTGACTGGGCAGTGAGCCCCTAGAACTTTCTAACACATGCACACCTGAAGTCCTGAAGTTCCTTAAAAATACTTTCTAAATCCAACTAAGTTATCTGAATAACAAGTACTGCAGTCCCCCCCCCCGCCCTTGGTGCATGATGTGTGAGTATCTAGGTACACGACACACGCCTATGCATGACTGTAGATGCGGGCGGGTAAGGCACATCGCATATATGGAGGTCAGAGGACAAGCCCTGGTGTTGGTCCTTGACTCCCCTCTTCAGACAGGGGTTCTCTGTTGTTCTACTGATTAGGCCAGACGAGCTGACTCACAGCTTCCTGTGAATTTGCCTGTCTGTACCACATAGGTCCTGGCAGGGGCTGTGGGGTTACAGACATTTGTGCAAACGCAGGTTCTCCAGGCTTACAAAAAAGCCCCTCTGCTCACGGTAGCATCTCCCCAGCCATTCTGCAATTTTTTTGTTTTAATGAACACTTTAAGAGCAAAACATACCCACAGGAGGATGAGGGGAAGTGAGTGGCATTCCCACCACTCACGCCCCAACTGACAGTTATTTCCTAACATGTGGTTGAAGCCCCGTGAGCAGTCACGGGGAAAGGAGGACCGTCCCTCCTTGACTCCACAACCATGAAGCCCCATCATGGAGGCTAGAGGCTGTCTTGAGGGAAGCAGGCCCTGCCTCAGCCTCCAACAATGGAGACCCTGTGGCAGACAGAGAAAAGGAAACCAGATCCCGCTGACATCACCTTTGGATTACGCCAACCCTGGAACTCACTCCACCTCTGGACTTTCCAGTTTCAGGAGCCAAAACCCTCCGCTCATTGTTCAGGTTGCTTTAGCAGGGTTTCCTGTTACCTGGGACTGCAAACATAATCCCCAGAAGACCAACGTCCACTCGCTTGTGGCATATCATACAGTGGATAGCTTGACCGAATGAAGGCACCACGGGTCAATACCCTAAGTAAAAGGAACCATAGAAAGCTGGAAAAAAAAAATGATCCCCGTTTGGACGATGATCCAGAACATTTTCTAGAAGGATCCTTAGGAGTGGGTGTCTTCAGGCAATAGAAAACATGCCTCTCACTTCACACTCTATTTAGACAGCTTTTACTTATGATTTTAAAAAATGAAATTTAGAAGTCTGAGGTGACAAAAATGATGGTCTAAGGTGATAATTTAGTTTGGTAGTCATTAAGTTATGTTTTTGAAGCCCCTGCTGGGATGTGAGGTACAGAATACAGAAGAAAGCCAAGTGAGGGAGTTTTTGTCTCCGAGCTCTGCAGGAAGTGCTTGTATCCTGCCACTCCAAAGAAAGCACCCCCACTGCTGGTAAGGGTCCCCAAAACTCAGATAGCATCCACTTAAGGGCATTCTTTAACTCTTTCTCCCCCAGTCACACCTTAGCCCCAGGGCTTTTTGTCACTTTTTAAAGATTTATTTTACATATATGGGCAGCTTGTCTGCTTGTACGTATGTGCATCACATGTGTGCCTGGTGTTCACAGAGAGCAGAAGAGGGTGCTGGATCCCTTGGAACTGGCGTCACAGGTGGTTGTGAGCTACCATGTGGGTACTGGGAATCTAACCTGGGTCCTCTAGAAGAACAACAAATGTTCTTAATTGCTACATCTTTCCTGTCCCTAGCGCCACTTTTATAATGCTCATTTCACATTTTCCAGAGGATCCTTGGAGACACCAAAAGTGACTGACTAAAGGGACAGTCCTTTCATGAGGATGAAGGACAGCTCCTGCACACTAAATAAGCTCAGCTCAGAAGGCTGGACAGCATCCTTCTGACATAACACAAGTATCTCAAGTAAGATCATGATGGGAGGTAGGGTACCCCACAGTTTAAGGCTGACAATGTGGTACCCATGATCCTCAAGGACACAGAGAAATGTAACGCTGGGTATAGTGGTCTATTATTTGTATTTTAATAATGTTTCCTGAAGACCAGAGGCAAAGCTAAAGCCATTAGAGGTCAGGCAATGGTGACACACATTTAATCCCAGCAGCATTAAGGAGACAAAAACAGATGGATCTCTGTGAGTTCAAGGCAACCCTTGGCTACACAAGATCAATGCAGAAACAAATCCAGGTGGTGGTGCTCCCACCTTTAATCCCAGCACTAAAGGGAATCTAAAATGAGAGGAGGGAGAGGCTTAGTCTGTTTAGTTTGCAGTCACCCAGCCTTGGTAGAGGAAGACTTCTCTAGTGGCTTGGCTGCTTTGCTTTTCTGGTTTTCGGGTCGGACCCCAATTTCTGTCTCTGGGTTTTTATTATTTGTGCTGCAGTTGGGACAAAGGCATGGGCATACACGTTCTCTACCCCTCACTTGTCAGTGGAGGAATTTCAAACAGTTCTTTCACCTCTGAAACTATGGGCCAGGAAGCTACCAAGTGGCTCCCCATGCCGAAGTTGCACCTTCCTCCCTCTACTGAGGAGCCCTCCAAGAACAGCAGCCCACATGCTGCCTCTGGACCCTCCAAAGTGTCTCTCTTTGGAAAAGAGAGCATCTGATTCTGCACTGTCTAGAACAGAAAACCATCCAAAAGCTCACACAGTAGTGTCCTTTCCGGAACCATGGTGTCTGCGCACTCTTGTCCGGATGGACCATATTACCAGGGTTAGATTCGAGATAACTGAGAATAACGCCTCTTGGAGTTCTGGAAAGGAAGTTTTTACAGTTCATGCTTATAGCTGAGGGTGGCAAAGCATCAGCCACGCAGTTTCAACTGTCAGGTGCACGTGAAGGATACGGGCACTCTGTCAGGATGTACTGTAACTACTGTCACACCCGACGCCTCAGGTCAGCTCAGTGGCTCAATTTATCACCAAAATGCTTGAAGTGGGTTTTTTTTTTAATAGTGATTCCAAACAAAAAATGACCCAAACAACAGCATTAATATAAAGATATATTCCATAAAAGAGTTTGGCAGGTCAAAGAGAAGCATCACACTTCTAAAAACACAAGCATTCTTCTTCCTCTAGTCTATAGAGAATTATTTAAAAAACTATAACGTCATCATCATCATGAACACACACCCACCAGTATCACCAGTATACACCACACTAGAATGTACACCTCGGCAAGTAACTGAAGGTAGGCACTCAACCCCTGAACGGTAAAGACAGTGAGCTACAGAGAAGCATTAAAGAGGAGCCCAGCCCAAGGGGGACAGACACCCAGCGTGCCTCAGGAGTACCCAGTACTTAAGACACACATCATTTTCAAGAGCAGCCCAGAACAGCACTGACAGTGAACACAATGGCAGAAGAATGGCATCTGGGTGGAGGAGTCATCACGGGAGTTAGAAATAAGATGCGCTGAGCTTCTGTACAGCACCCGGTGTCTGCGGTTCGCAAGGGCCTGGCTGCAGAGTGTTGCCCTCCAGGGACAGCACACTTTGGGCCGCTAGCTGTATGTGGTCGTGAGAGGAACCTGGTTTCCAGCTAACAATCAGGAACGTGGGGTCCCCGGAGGGCAGCAGGGAGAAAGGTCAATCAGGATTCAAGTCCTGGTGGCAGTTTCAGTAGCACCGAGACCAGAAGACAGTGAAGCCAAACAAGGGTGCATGGAGGGAGTGTGGACTGGGGGGTGGGCATGTCACAGCTGGTTCTTGAGACACTTAGGGAATGGAGAAGGACAGCTTGGCAACAGACACTGGGTAAAGCTGCTGAGAAAAGAATGCTGGAGAGAAGAGGCAATGAAGACATGGTGGCGGAACACTCTTACCCCTATAAATAACTATTTACATGCTTTAAGAACAGGAGAGCTGGCTCTCAGCAGGGCTTAATGCTATGGAGACACTGGGAGAGCAGTGTAGGCTTGGAAGGCAGTGGCAAGGTGCTTCCCTGGGCCTGCTTTGGCTGGCCCAGGCGTACTTCACTTGGACATGGCTGAGGATCCTGTAAATCCGTGGCATGTTTACACCACCATGAACCCTGTTGGCACTCAGGAACCCACTGGACCACTTATCCTCCCCTCCATGATTCTTGATCCGATGGAGCCAGAAGTTGTCCTCAACCTCCTGGTCCAACACAAATGCTCCACCCACAGAAGATAATAGTAGAGCATTTACCTAAGCCTTACTGAGTAGGTAGGGCCTGTAGATGCTCTTGGGCTCCAAGCGGGCCATCAAGTCCCCCTTGCAGCCATGGGAGTCATTAGTCCTCAGAGTTACTACTCCAAATGAAGCCCACATTCTCTGTCTCTGGGCAAACCCCTTCAGAGATGCCATGTCAAGCGTGGGCAGAGGAGAAGGGGCCATCATCTTCAGCACCAGCAAGAAGAAACAGAGAGGTCACATCACACTGTTGCCGAAGTCAGGGGTCTGACTGTGGGTGGCTTCACCTCCACATGTGGCTCAGCTCCACTTGCTGCCTCTGCTTCTCAGAAGTGATGGCCTGCCTTCACTGCCTCGATGTCTGAGATCAGGGTCCTCGCCAGGAAGATGCCGAAGATCTGAAACCAAAGCCAAAGGTCAGCAGTGTAAAACAAGGGCAGGGAGCAGAGGAGCTAGTGAGGACTGCCTGCATGGACTCCCTCACCTACCCTACCTACCAGTCAAAGCGCAAAGTGAGAACAGAGCTTGAAGTAGCCCAGGGCAGGCTACCGCATCCTTCAAGCATGGAAGAAATCAGAGCAGGAGCCACAGACCAGAACAGATGCTCAGACTGCCTCCAGGGAGTGAACACACCACACACCATAGGCGGGACTCACATATTTGAGTGCTAGGTCAAACTGAAAAATAACACCAACTGTTCAGAACCAGCTACCCTGTAGGCCTCATTCCCAAGAGAATAGTCTCACAGCCATGCCCTGATGTCTGCAAGCAGGAATGCAGGGAGGGGAGGAGGAGGGGGAGGTTCTTCTACCTAAACAAACACACACTTGGGAAATGTGCTTGCTTTCTCCCCCTTCTAAGTTCTACGCTTCATAATTGAAGACAGTCTCTGAAGTTATTTTTCTACCCACTTCACAACCTTTTTCTTTCCTTTTCCACAAGCTTCTCTCTAGCCTTCTTCTGTAGTCCCTCAATGACACAGGGAAGAATAAAGAAGGGTTGTGTGGCTGCAGCCAGGTCCACTCCAGTCACCTCTTCAAGGCAGAACCACCTGACACATAAACAGAGCCTCCACTGCCTCAGAAGCTGCTTGAAGGCTGCCAGTGCCTCTTACTCACGGGCCTAGTAAAACCGAGTTTCCCCACAAGAACTGGGTTCTTGACTTTTTCTAGATTTTCTCATGGGCACCAGCCACCCCATTCACCACTGGGCTACCCATGTCTGTTCACATGAGGTATTTGTGAACAGGCAGAGCTTTAAGCCACAAAAGGCAGTGGGACATAGGGGCCTCTGTGATGAGAGGAAGACTCCAGGAAGCCCAGCCAAGTGTAGGACAAAATAGTTCTGGGATGATTGCCCCAACTAGAAGGAAGAGTCACCTCCCTCACTAGAGCCCCTGATTCCTTAAATACTGCTATTGCAATCAACCAGAAGCGAAGGATCTCAAAGAGGCGACAGTTACCGGCCATGCACTCCAAGTACCCTCATCACCACACAGGCAATCCATACGAAGCTTACTGGGTCACAGTTGTCTCATCTGTCCGCCCTAACTAAAGAAGGTCTCCCTTCAGGTAACAGACTGTCACCATGCTATACATATACATGCACATGCAACTAGCCTTGGACACTCTTTCCTGGGTCATACCTGCAGTAGTGAGATGGCAATAAAGACACCAGCCACAATGTAGATGTTCCTGGGGAGCCAGCCTTCCAGAGCTTGGATGCATCCTTTTGTAAAGATGAACTCGTCCCACTTGCTCTTCAACTGCAGAGAAACAGCACAGCGGCCTCAGCCTAAGCACACACAATCCCTGCCTGCCTCCAGAGAGCCTGGCTCTGGATGGGGCAGGGCAGGCACAGCAAGAGGATGATGGTCTTGGGGGGTTGAGAAGACACAAGAGAAATCCTCCATGAGAAACACACTCCAGGTTCAGTCTAGACCTCTCTCAGGGCCAGCTGCTATTCCATCTATCACCGATCTAAATGACAGCTCTCCTCTGGGAACTCAGTCTACATCTCCTTGAGACAACAAGGGCACGACAGCCAGAAGGATGGACCTGGGCTCAAGTCCCGGGTTACCCTTGAATTTTAGCTACGCGCGCGCGCGCGCGCGCGCACGCACACACACACACACACACACACACACACACGAGCAATCAGACTCAGCTCACTGCAGGTTTCGATAGGACTCAAGTGAGTCTTCCTGTTTCCCCACTCCAGTTCGCACTTATCCTGAAGCAGGAGATTAGACCACAGACTGAAACCTAAGGAACAGTCCCCCAAAGCACTTTGAAGCTCCATGTTGATAATCTTACCTGAATCCTGACGTCATAGCCACATTGCGTGTTCACAACTTTTTGCTGTAAGAAAAGCAGAAAACTTAAGACACTTTTGTCCTGTCAAAAACATGGTGGTAGGAGGCACTAGGAAATCATAGCCCAACACCAGGAAACACCTACAGAGATTCCATCACCGCTCACACCCTGCAGCCACTGCCAGCTCCCCTTCCATGTTAGCAGAGGGGTCAGTGAGCTGCTTCTGTGGTGGTTCAGCAGTGAATTTTGTAGAATTGGGGTACAGAACTGGACTTAATCTGCCTCATCAGCAGGAATACAGACCTGGACAGCACACAAACAATCTGGCTTGGCTATTCTTTTAGGAAACAAAGGCCACTGGCTTGGAATTTCATACAAATTCTTATAAATTACAAAATATTTTTTTCTTTTTTCTTTTTTTTTTTTAAAGATTTATTTATTATGTATACAACTTTCTGCCTCCACACGCCAGAGGAGGGCACCAGATCTCTTTACAGATGGTTTGGAGCCACCATGTGGTTGCTGGGAATTGAACTCAGGACCTCTGGAAGAGCAGACAGTGCTCTTAACCACTGAGCCATCTCTCCAGCCCCAAAATATTTTTTTTTTCTTCACCCATGTTTGAGGTTAGATGCAGAATATCCCCCCAAAGGCTTGGTCCTCAGGGTGCTGCTATTGGGAGGTGGTAGAGTCTTTAGGAGATGGAGCCTGGAAAGAAGCCCTTAGGTCTCTAGGATTGTGTCCTGTAAGGGGACAGGGGATTCTGTTTTGTTCTTTAGCTATGTAGTGGGCAGCCTCCTCTGCTATGTGCTCCTTGCCATCTCCACCAGGTACCACAGATCTGAAAGCATCAGGACCACCTCCAACACTGTCAGCCAGTGTAACTCCTTCTCCTTAAATTCTAGGGATTAAATTTAGGGCATCTTGCATAATAAGTATACTCCCTACCACTCAGTCCCACAAACCTTTCCTTGGAGGGCTGGTTATAGTGATGGAAAACTGACTACAACAACCACTGAAAAGCAATGCATCCTTGGCACAGGTCATACAAAGCAACCAGGCAAATTTCGGCCTTGGGCCACAGTAGACCACCTTTGGGCCAGGAAGGAGGTGATTATTACACTTGGTACACTCACTACACCGGCACTTGCTGCAACTGCTGGATTTCAAACATTCCTGGACACCTCTGACGCCACTGTGCAACCTTAGCAAACAGGCCTCTCCCACATCCAGGATCCTGTCCAGGTAATAACAGAGTGAAGGCGTGCTTCTCGGGGGCCATGACTAGGCATCTCAGGGCTGTGCAGAAGCTTGGGCAGGGCTGATCTCTACTCCAGCAAAACATAATCCTCCTTCATACATTACCCAAAGTGCTCAATTTCCAGAACCGTGAGCACGTAAGCCTTAGACTAGGAATGAAAGCAGGTGAAGAAGAGGCTAGACAATAATTAACCATGGAGTGGCTGTATACATAACTTTACAATCCATGGGCTTCTGGGCACTGAGTACACTCTGCAGAGAAAGTCCAAAAGGGGGCAGACCAGAGCACACCACCTTCACAGTAAGGGCCAGGAGCACCACTTGAAAAAGATGAGCTTTCTTCCTCCTTTACCCCACACAGAGCCAAGGTGCACCACTAAGAGGTTTCCCCGAATGTGTGCACAGTATTTCAGAGCTGCAAGGACCGGAGGTGGATGGAGGGAATCAGTGTGTCGGGAATTAGCAGCCTGGAGGACTCTGGCAGTGGCAGGAGCTGCTGGACTAGGGAAGGGACATACACTCACCGCAGGATCTGGCACACAGCAGGAGAAGGGCACTCCACATTTCTCTCGGCTGTAGCTGGCACCACTGCAGTTGAAGTAGACATTGAGGTCCCAGTCTTCAGGGCCATAGGCCCCACAGCACTGATTCTGAAATCACAAAAGCCAAGAACCGCATGAGGAAGGCCAGGGTCACTTAGCCAACCCAAGGTGTCTCTGGATGGCAGAGCATGTTCCCATTTACCAGACAGAGAGACACCAAGGCGGCCCACAGAGACGCTGAATAACATCGCTAGGAAGGAGCAGCAGGCACGCCATTTCCTTTGTGCGGCTCACAGCATGCTAACGTCCAGGCATGCCACTTGCCAGAACCCACCCAAGCTACACTCCCTCCCCTTTAAAGGCTTGCTGATGTACCCTTCTTCTAATCTAGAGAGCACTGCGAGACAAGCCTTCCTCCCTGGTAAACGGTCACAGCTGCTGAATATGTACGACTAGGGTGAGCATCAACAGTAACTCAATAAACTCCTGCCTTGACCTGGGGCCACCGCCCTCCACTCCCCAGTACACTGTACAGCTGACAATAGTCCTCATCAGCCTACAGAGGTGCAGCCCCTGCACACCATGAACAGACCCTGAGAGTGGCCCAGCCTCAGCAGGTCCCTTCCTACACTCACCTTTGAGGCTGGCCTAGAGGCCAAGAGCGATCTCTCCCTCCTTCACATCCTACCTTTCTAGTGAAAATCCCATCTTCCCCACCCACGCTCCTCCACGATGCAAGAAGCTTTAATGACTTAGTGACCATCTAAGTCATCCCAAGGCCTAAAACTTACTGGATCCTTCTTTATTTCTAGAAGAGCTGGGCCTGGCAGAGCACAGATATTCCTCTAATTTCAATAATCAAAGGGTAAGCTTGAGAGTAGCCTGGGCTACACAGCAAGATCCTGTGCCCCCTGTCTCAAAAGAGACAGACAGGCGGCAGGAAGACAACATCGCTTAGGAAAGAGCAAGGAAAGTGCTAGAAACTAGCAGGCCATGCCATATGAACACAAAAGAAAGAAATGGAAGAGAGAGGGCAGCAAGGCCATCTGCAAGGGGCTAAAACGCAGGATCCTCCCAAGTCAGAGAAGGCAGGGGAGCCTCTCTGTTTGCACAAACGGGTTTTGCTGGCACCCAGGCTGCATGCAACAGGGTAAACAAGTTTTGGTTAATAACAGTGGGTCAGTTATTTTTAGTGCTTTCTGGTTTCTCTTCAGAACCAAGTGTTCCACAGTAAAGACATTTTGGAAGCCAAGCTTCTGGGAGAAGCAGATCTAACAGGCCACTGTGGCAGGCAATGGGTTCATCCCAGGGGCTACAGCAGCCAGTGATCCAAGCTTCCAGGTGCAGCTGCAGACAAGGGGAAGGGGCAGGAAGGCTGAGGGATACAGCTCTGCTTATTCAACCCCCTGGGGAAAGTTTCTGAGAGGTCACCGCCCTCATCTGAGAAGGCTTCCCCCAGGCAGTTTGCCCTTCTTGAACAGGAAGGAGAAAAGGTCCCAGAGAGGAAGGGGACAGGAATAGCTCCTGTGGTGAGTCACAAGCCTGGGGGAGGAGCTCTATCCTCTACATCCCCTCTCCATCCACAAGACCAAAGGTCCTGGGGAGAATTGTGACTGAGCTCACCAGAGGTAGAGGGGATGCTCCATACCACCCCCTGCCATGCTGTGGCAGAAAAGGCCTCATTCCCATCTCAGCTGCAGGGCACCCCAGGGTGACCAGAGATGGCAAAGGGCAATCTCTAGCAGGAGGCCTGTGGGGAGCAGAGCTTACGGCTTTCTGAAGGGAGTCGATGAGGTTCTGTAGGTCAATGTCGTCCCGATAGGATCGGATGTTGCTCTCGAAGAATTCCCGGAACCGGTCCCTCACCCAGTCCTGGAACAGAAAGGCCAGCACAGCCACGGCCAGTTCCAGGAAGAAAATGAGCACAATGGCCCCGCAGAACTGCATGGGCACAAGAGAGGGGGAGTCAGCTGTCATCAGCCTGGCAAACCCATGCACCCCACTAGACCCAGAGCCACCTCCCACTGCACAGAACTTCATCTCCATAAATGGGGTTCACCACTACTCATGCCTCAGTTACCAGCCATGATGGTTACCAGAGATGAGCAGAGAGGGAGGGAAAGTCCAAACCACCATTTCCTGGGAGGCAGCCCTCACTCCCTTCCCCCACCCTGGGAAAGAAGCCTTGTCAGTTGCTTTCCCAGGGAGCCTCCACCCGGGCTTAATCTGCTCCCATCCCTCCACACTCTACCATCCTAACTCTCCACTCCCCTTTAGGAATGAAAAAACTGAGACTAAAACACAGGGGGCATCTGAGTTCCCTACCACTCTAGAGGTAGAATATGATCAGGACCCACTCTGCATGTGCCAAGCAGGATCGCCAGCCACATGCAGGCCTAGCTCTAGAAGCATGGCTGCGCAGGCGGGCAGGAGTGACATTCTACTGGGATCCATGCAGCCACTGGGGCACAGATGAAACTATCTGTAGCCTTACAGCCATAAATGACGCTAAGAAGCTTTGTCACATCTAGGAAACGGGAAGGAGCCTGCCCAGGAAAACTGGAGAGGAATCGCAAGCGTGCACAAACACGTGCACACAGTCTGTTCACATGGACATGAGGTGCAAAACACAGTGTTTGGAAGGGGGAGGAGATCTAGAAAAATGTGTGCTTTGCTTTTCAGATGAAAAAAGCTTGACCTAATAAACTCAACAAATAATAAATCATAAAGAAAATAAAAGTGTTTGCCTCACCAGGTGCTATTTAATTTTAACTAAATACGTTTAGAAATGAAGTCGTATCTAAATATAAAACTAAACTCTAAGCAATTCATAATTCTGCCAGAAAATTAAGAACTCTACATTACATCCAACAGATTCACACCCAGGAGGAAGGAAATGGTTTCTTAATGCGACTGGCGACATTGTTTGATCTTAGCCAGGAAGGGCAAAGGTGAGCAACAAACAATCCCTTTAGAACTCCCTTTAGGGGAGCCATAAGGCAAAGGAGGCAGGTAGAACCCCTGCATCAGCTGGCTCCTATGGGAGGGCACAGCAAACCCCATTCTCCTAGGGTGAGGAACCATCATCTGGGCTTTTCTCCTCAAATCTTCCCTCCAGTGAGATAGAGGTTCAAAGGCCTCCTCCCTGCGTCTACTGCCTGGGTCAGAAAAGATGTAAGCCCAGACCCCTAGCCCAGCACATCTCCCGCCTCCCACCATCAACTCCAGGACCACTCACAAACTTGAGCAGGCAGATGTTTTCCCGGAGAGCCCCCACACAGCCTGCGAAGCCCAGTGTGAACATCACCACGCCCACCATCAAGACCAGCACCACAGGGTCGATTCCATGCAACCGGGTCACCTTGGTAAGGTCGGACAGCACACCCTGGAAGAGGAAGAGAATACAAGGTAGCAATGCCCTTGGAATGGAGTCAAGGCCCTGGGGCAAACTCTGTAAGCAGCTATGGCAGGGGCCTGCTTCTCAAGAGATCAAGAGCCAGGCCAGAGTGTGCTCTAAACACTTCCAAGAGGCCCCAAGTCTAGTTAGCATCCTTGTCCACCTCAGCCTCCAGACACTTTTCCCATGAAGTTCCTGGTCCACAATGAAGATGGGGGCTCCTGTGAGCCCAGACCCAGATTCCTCCATGGCCCGTAGGGTACCTTGGCCAGGCCTCAGAGAAGTGGAGTCCAGTAGCCTATGGCCAAACTGGCTAAAAGCAGCCTCAAAATGAACATTTTTGAGGAAACACACCCAGCAAGGAGAGATGAAGGACTAGTGTTGCCTGGAGAGCTTTCTATGATGGAGCCGTTCTATCAGCATGGTTCAAAGAGAACCACTGTTGTTCTTGCAGGGGCTAGGGACAAATAAGAATTGGTTTATCATTTTTATTCAAATACATATAGTCAGGGACTACTGAGATGGCTCAACAGGTAAAGGCACTTGCTACCTTGCCTGGCAACCTGAGTTAAATCTCTAGGACCCACATGGTAGAAGAAAGAGCACCGAACCTACTCCCGTAGGTTGTTTTTTGACCTCTACTCATGCATATACATCACACACACAAAAAAAAGAAAAAGCAGTAAAATCTTTAAAAAGATATATGTATTTATGCAATATTTAAAAATAATTATATATAACTAGTGGCAACCACAATGGACAGATTCTGTGATATTCAAAGCAGGGGGAGTTGGGGAAGCTGCCAAAACAGATAGCTATAGCTACATAGGGAGCTCCAGGATCATGGCTCATACAGGTCAAGTCCATTGCAATTCCAAACATGGCCACATGGTGGCACTGTTAGACATGGGTTACTGCCTGCGGGTCACTAGGACAGAGACCTTGTATTGTACAGCAGCTTTTGCCATCAGCGGTTCACAAGCCTCCTTGAAATTTGGAAATATCCAATTCTGCTCCTAAGACCATCACATGAAAGCTCATAAACCAAAGTGCTCTGCTTCCTTTTTCTGGAAGCAACAGCAGGTTCCACCACAGAAACAGGGGTGCTTCAGCTTTGGGTCCTGCTTGCTCTCCCTTCCTGAAAGAATTCTAGCTTTCCCACCTATAAGCTACAAGCACTAACCTTTCATAGGGTAAGGTCAGCACCAGGACTCCACCTTGCCCCTGAAGCTCTGACCCCCTAGAGTACCAAGTGCCTCCTTGTCTAGCTGCACAACGAGAGCTTGGTTTCTCCTTCCTCACAGACCAGCAAGCGGCACATAGGTTCTTGACCTCCTCCCTAGAAAGCCAGGGGCATAGAACCAGGCTCTATCTGCTCCCTTTGTTCTGTAGGCCAGGACAAGCACTTAAGGAGTAAACATGACTGTGCACAGGGACCTGCTCACTTGTTCCCAGAAATAACAGAAAGGGTTAGCAGGCAGCCCCAGGCCTGCCTTGGGCACAGCTGCCAAGCCCAGCGGGTACTCTTCCAGTACTGGCCTAACTGCCCATGACCTCCAGGAGCAGAGCCAACTTTCACTGCACAGTTAGTGCCTATGAGCAGGCTAGAGGAGGGAACAATGCAATGCCAATGGCTCTAGGCCTGGCTGCCTGGTAACCGAGGTTCCACCTACCTTTTCGCTCCATGCCCACAGCCCGACTCCAAGGAAGACAACGCCAGCCAACTGCAGGGGTAGAGGGAGGGAAAGAGAAGAGAGAGATCAGAAACCAGCACTAGGAACAAAGTCTACATTCTAGTCGAGTGAGCTGTCTCCTGTCCAGTGTGACATCTGAATCTCGCAGATGAAGGAGCCATGGAGACTGCAGACAGAATGGCCGGTGGCTGGTTTCTACCTGGGATGGCTGCAAGACCAAAGAGGCGAGGTAAGGATGCTGAGATCAGTCTCAGAGAGACAGACAGCCTCACGCTGACAAGAGACTGTTTCTTCTTCCTGTCCACCTTCACCCTCAACTCACTTCAGTGTGCAAGACCCTGTACTCCGGGCGACTGCCAGGGTTATTAGAGGCCTCTGACCCAGCTGAGATCTGCACGGCTTAGGCCAGCTGCAAGGCAAAGCTACAGGGGAATAGCACAACCCAAGACCACCTGTTGCCCATCTCAGTCCCACAGCCCAGGATTCAGACTCCAAACACAGACAAGCATGTACTCAACGTGTTCACTGTTCAGAGCGGAGTCTCCTCATCACAACTGCACATAGCATGAGACAGATACACATATGCTCAGGAAATAGCAGGGTCTTAGCTGATAAATTAAGGTAAGCCACATTAAGCAGAAGAGAGGCACTGTAACCTCAACTTCCCCACTACCGTCGCTCACTGACCCAAATACACCACACACTCCTAAAGCAGAGCGGCCTTTTACCATATAAAGGTTGATACCCCGTGCTCTGCAAATGGAGCTGCCTGTTCTGTTGTTGGTTTTTTCACTATTCTCTACTTTACACTATGCTGGCATTTCAATGCCATTTAGTGGGACCTCACAGTAAGTAAGCGCTAGGTTTCTCTATGACTCAACTTTGCAAGTGGTATTCTCCAACTTTAAGTGGCTTCTGCCTATTTTATTCAATACCAGATCCATGTAGCTGGAACAGGAAGGAAAAGCCCTGTGTTGAAAACCCTGGGAGGTTTCGGTGCTCACTGAATCACAGGTCACTGTTACGAAATGCACACAGGCCTAATATCTGGTTGTGGCCCTCTGAGGGCTCACAGCTTACCACGGTTGGTTCACCTGGCATTCACAGATGAAGTCAGGCCAGGACCTCAACATTTCCATTCTACAAAGCATAACACTGGCACACAGAGAAAGCTAAGATCAAGAGACATGGCAGAGGGAAGCCTTGGTTCATCTCTTCACTGTTTCTTCTTAGAAGCAGATACTGGGTGAGCATTCTGAAGCTAGAAGACTAGTTCTCTGAGCCATCCTACACCACACTGGGTTCTTAGCAGTAAGGTCTTTGTTTTCCTGGACTCTATATCCCCTCTCTCCATCAGTTTCACAATGGCATGGGAAGTAAAGCAAAAGGCCACCCTACCACTCCTTAAGGAAACCAGTGACTGACTTGTCTTTCAGCAGAGTGGAGGCCTTTTTCTCATCTGACCTCATCAGAAGTAAGGTCACTGTTGGTCATTCCTCCTCCTCCTTCAATCAGGTTCAGAGACACCAGACATACATAGCTTGGGGCTGTCTTCCTCCCTTGCTGCTGCTCATCCTTCCCTTACAGATGCCACTAAATGATGGTAAATCTAATGGCTCAGTCAAAGACCCTTGGAACACTGGGGGCGGGGGCATGATGACCCAGCATTCACATAGCTTTAAATACTACCACATCCATGACCATCAGCCTCACAGCTCACATCTACCACCTCCTTGTGGCCTCCAGAGTCCTTCTTCCCCAGCTCCTTTCCTTATTAAACACCACTACATCTGTTCACTAGCCATTTTGGAGAAAACTCACAAGATGGAAAGAGGCCTCATACTCACCAACTGGGACTCTCTGCTCATTTTACCTTCAAACCTTAAGAGTGTGCATGGCCAGTTTTCTTCCTGATTCTCAGCTCCCCTCTGTCCATAATCTACCTCTTTCCAGGCCTGCAATAAACTAGAACCATCATTTAAAACTCCTCTATCATTTGGTATCCAAAGGACTGGCCTTAATGCCCCCAGTACATACCAGAATTCTCAGGTCCTCAAAGTCCCTGGAGTAAGCCACACATCCTCCCTCAAGTTGACTATTTAGTACACCGAATGGAATGCAAGCACTGTGCACATAGCTGTTATACTATATTGTTTAGGGAACAGTGAGAAACAGTCTTCTGTGCAGTTTTATAGCATCTTCCATCATGGTGAATTGAGATGCAGAACTATCCCTTGCGAAATATGACTATGACCAGGTCATTCCACACTTCAAAACTCTGCAGTCACTTCCCCTCGCCACTGCCTGGCCTCAGTTCTTCGCCGCCTCCTTCCCATCATCTAGGTCTTCCCCCGAGATGTCTACCTTTGCCACCCTATATGAACTTAGTCCTTACTGGCTTGGTTCTTGGTGCAGCCTTGATCCTAACCCAAGTGGACCGTGCCTACCTTCAGCCACGTTCTCATCTGTCTGCTTGGGGCTGTAACTCCCTCATGTGGAGAAGGATGGTGTAGACTGGGCCCATGTGAGAACCCCACCACGGCTTCAAGACCAGAAGGCCCCAAGTCTGGGGTTCTTCACACTCTCCTCTATGCATGCTTCTGGGTTTACTTCTGGGTCTCACGTACTCCTGAGGGCCAGGCAAGAGCCTACCTAGCCTGGCTTGCAAGGCTCATGACCAATCAAACTACATACACAGAATTAATGCAGTAAGATTGGAAGGTATCTTGACACTACTGCCATCCAGTGTTCCTATTCAAAACTAGGCCTGCAGGACCACTTAGAGCAGTCCGCCCACTTCTGGGGATCTAGGAACAGGTGAAAAAGAAGGTTATCATGAAACACTCAATCAGTGGCTCTCAGACTCCCCTTCCCTCCCCACAGTACCTCATTTTTTCTCCCCCCACATTAAATCAGCCTTAACTCCACATACACTTAGATGTTGCTGAACCCACGCTGAGGTATTTGGTTCGTTTAAGACATGGTCTCTCTATATAGGCCTGGTTGTCCTGGAACTTGTTATGTAGACCACGTTAGCCTTGAAGTGATAGAGCTCCTCTTGCCTCTGCCTCCAGAGTGCTGGGATTAAAGTGTGCACCACCACATCTGGCCTTGAGGTGCTGCTTTAATTTTTCCCTGGAGTAGCTAAACAGAAAGAAAGATGTTGGCTCTACCAAAGCAAGTGTACAAAGTTGTGCATATGTAGGCAGGCTCTAACTCATGTCACACACGGGCACGCACCCTCCTTCAAGACCTACAGGAGACTGCTGCTGGATCTGTCACAGTCATACAACGTTTTCTCTTACAGTGACTAAGAAGGACTTCTTCTCCTGTCATCTTATAGAAAGAACTGAAGTTAACTCAGACCCTAAAGACAGGAACTTAACAGCCACATGTTTGCTCAAGGGTTCAGTGAATATTGCCCAAGGCAGGAACTTTGGAGACCAATTATGGTCAAGAACCTGCGAGAGGACCAGACAAGGGAAGTGATCAGCCTCTGGACCACATACCAGCTTCAAGAGTGAATGGTAGACCTGTCATTTCCTCCCCAGATCTCCCACAGATAGAGAACGAATGTGGAACCATGTCCGAGGTTACACTGGACCAACAGTTAGGGAGCCTGCATCAGACAGATCTGCATGTGTGTAACAATTGTGTAGCCTGGTCTCTTAGTAAGGCTTCTAACAGCTGGAGCAGGACCTCTCCCTGGAACTTAGCTGGCTTTTGCTAACCCATGCTGGATTACCAGGCCCCACCTCAACCTAAAGAGAAGAGCTTTGTCGTCCCTCAACTTGAAGTACCAGGGTATGTGCAAGCCCATGGGAAGTCTGTCCCTTTCTGAATGGAGATGGAGGAGGAGTGGATGGGGAGGTGGGTAGATAGGAAAGGGGAGGGGCCAGAAGGATAGGAGGGGGAGCTGGTTGATATGTAAAATAAATAAAAAGAAAAATGTTATTTAAATTAAAAAAATGCCTAACCCAGAGCAGAAAGATTATTAAGAGCCAGAGGTGGTGAACAATTGTAAGGAAACAATATTGTCTAGATTCATGGAGACTGTGACAGCATGAACAAGACCTGCACAAGTTCAAGCCAGAGGGAAATCCCAAACCAAAGAGGGAAGCAGCTCTATGTATTTACTGCCTTTCTCTTTTCTTTTTCTTGTTTGTTTGTTTGCTTGCTTGCTTTTTTTTCAAGACAGGGTTTCTCTGTGTAGCCCTGGTTTTCCTGGAACTCGCTCTGGAGATCAGACTGGCCTCGAACTCACAACAGAGATCCATCTGCCTCTGCCCCCAAGTGCTGGGATCAAATATATGAGCTACCACCCCCAGACCTTTTTTTAAGAGAGAAAGAACATGAACTTGGGTGGGCATGGAGTGGAGGATCTGGGAAGAGTCAGGGTATAGTAAAGAATATGATAAAAGTATGAGTAAATTTTTTTAATTAAAAAAAATCCCCTCAGCCGGGCGATGGTGGCGCACGCCTTTAATCCCAGCACTTGGGAGGCAGAGGCAGGCGGATCTCTGTGAGTTCGAGACCAGCCTGGTCTACAGAGCTAGTTCCAGGACAGGTTCCAAAGCCACAGAGAAACCCTGTCTCGAAAAACCAAAAAAAAAAAAAACAAAAAAAAAACAAAAAACAAAAAAATCCCCTCACCATAAGGGTAAGTTTGCTATACTTTACCCAAGTAGATCAAGTGGCAATAAAAGTGTGAACATCTAAACCCTGCTAGATGGCAAATTAAGAGCATCCACCCAGGACTCAATGGCCTTGGCCCCTTGCCTGATTGCTCTAAACACACGTGTAATGCTTCAGCAATTCTTGCAGGCTCCACACATCTTAGCAAGGCCACATTTCTACAATCAGCACTGCTGACCTCTGGTTCATGGTAAATCTATTTACACTGACTCAGGTGATCAGAACCAGTTCCCTGGGCCTCCTTATAGATATCTGAGGTAAGCAGAAGAAAATGCACTAAAAATCCATGCAGTCCAGGGTCCAGGGTGCAGGCTCCAGAGTCCAGGGTTGATCTCCTGCAAGTTTGGGACTTTCTCAACACAGATGGCCCTACTCACAGTTAGGTTGAAAGGACTGGGGAAAGACTCTAATGGAATCTGCTTACAGCAAGGAGCCCTGATCTCCTGGGTTCAGGCAGAGCTAAGGCCTGAAGGGCCACCAGGTGACCCTCATACACCTCTACCTGTTGCATGCCCCTAGTGGTGGTTAATCGTCATCTCCAGCATCTGTAATTTAGAACCAACTGAAGGACATATCTCTGGATGTTTCTAAAGAGGTTTAACTGAGGGGTAAGACCACTATTCCACAGACCAGGGACAAGCCCCAGCTTTCATCTCTCCGCATCCTGATGGTGAGTAGCCATCTAATGCTCCCGTCACCACGATGAACTGTACTCTCAAACCATGAGCCGAAATAAAACTCCCTTCTTCTTCTTCTTCTTCTTCAGTGGCTTTCATCAGGTGTCTTGTCCCAGCATGGAGAAAGTAGCTATTACAGTCTTACTCCAGGCAGTTCCCAAAAGGACTAGTGTCCTAAGAAAAGGTCCCCTTTTCCAGAGTCTCAGCGTCCCCTTCTGGAGAAAACAAGAGATGCAGAGTTCAGGAAAACAAAGCAGGAAGGATGCAGACAGACAGCAGGGTAGAGAACAAGAGCCTGAAGAAATTATACTATCAAGTTTGTTCTTCACACATCCCAAGGCTCTGAGCAGTCACCCATCTCTGGGGCTCCATCTGACAATCAAGCACCTCATGGCTATGCTTTGACACCTAAGTCCTGCCAGCAGGATGCAAAATCATGGTCATGGACTATCCCAGAACAAGAAATCCCAGGGTGAGTTCACAGACTATTAGAGATACCTGCGACTCCTTCAACTGCCTATGATTCAACTAAATCTGAGGTCATATTGGCCTCCAAGAGGCACAGACCCTAAAACAGCAGTTCTCAACCTTCGTAATGCTTCGACCCTTTAATAGTTCCTCATGTTGCACTGACTCTCAACCATATAATTATTCATTGCTATACCATTAACTAATTTTGCTAGTTAAGAATTGTAATGTAAACAACTGTGTTTTCCAATGGTTTTAGACTGCCCCTATGAGAAAGTCATTTGACCCCCCCCCCCCCAGGTTGAGAACTGCTGTCCTTAACCCAGCCTGGCCTTGAAAGTCCACTCAGTGGGCTGAGCCCTACCTGGGCCATAGTACAGTCATTGGGGTTATGTAGCCCTGTCTACTATGAATGAAGGCCCTGGGAGTTCAAAACAGGGCAGCAAATCTTTTTCCAAACAATCCCATATCAAAAGTCTTAGCTGAGGGCTAGCCAAACGGCTCAAAGAGAAAAGGCATGGAAAACTGATGACATGATTTGATCCCCAGATCCCACAGTAGAACGAGAAAGCAGACTCCCTAAAATTGCCCTCTGATCTCCATGTGCACACCATGGAATGCGCTCACACACACACACATGCAATGCTAATAAATAAAATAAAATAAACACCCATTCTAAAAGTCTGAAAAGAACCACCTCTCAACGGAAGTTTGAAAGGTCGAAGAGCCATGGGGAGGCTGGGCCTGCTTCCTCAGCTTCCTCATTACAGGGGAAATGGGTCCAAGGCAGGAGGCACCATGCCCGGAGTCACAGAGCTATCACAGGCCAGCTTTTCCTCCCTCCGGATAGGTGGCAGCTTTGAATGAGAAGCAGATGGCCTCTGCAGCACTACAGGGGACCCAGCGAGCAGCCTGGAGCAGGGACAAGGACTGCTCCAGGGGCAGCTTCCGGTGACACTGATAACCTAAGCCCCACCCAGCAAAGGTTACGGAAAGACAATGGAGGAACCAAGTTATTACAGGGAGGCTCTGGGCAGCTTCCCGGCAGACTGTCTCTGCCTTCACTGTCCCAGATTACATAGGGAAACATCTAGGTTACTATACCAGGGCGAAACAGTCAACATTCTGAGTTCTGTGTGTTCCCTGAGCTCTGCTGCAACTGTCCCACCGGCCGTGAACACTGGGAGAAGCCAGAATTGCTAGACAAATGGATAGATGTGGTGGCGTTCCAGTGAAAATTACGTGCAAAACAAGCAGAACCAGGTCTGACCTGCCGGCCACAGGCGGCCAAGCCCAGCACTAAGCTATCACATTAAAACTGTCTGGACTTATGGATGAAGACAGGATTTCCTTTAATTCAGCCACGTAAACTCTGGGTATCTCTAACTCTGGTATGTTTTTGTATTATTTTAGCAGATGTGAACAGCTTACAACTGGATAGAACCCATCGACACATTCCTATAATAAAGTGTTCCACAACACCATACTGTTATGGAAAAACATTCTCATCAAAAACTACCTGGTACCCAGGTAAAAATTCCTTTAAAAAAAAAAGAGGCCCTGTAAGAAGGTGGCAGAAATCAAAAAATATGGGACAAAGGAATGACAGCAAATTAACAAAGACTTGAAGACAGATACATACACGCTGAGGAAAACATAGGTGGCAATGCAGAAAGGAACAAAAGACACATACAAAAAGACTCCTGTGGGTGGGGATCATGGTGCAGGCACCTAATCCCAGAACTCAGGAGGCAGAGGCAGACAGATCTCCAGAGTCTGAGGCCATAACGAAATCCCGTGTCTCACTCTGCACAAAACACAGTTCACATGGAGGATAGGAAACATGGGAGTGCCCTTTGAAACACAAATAAGGCGAGAATTTTCTCAATAGAACCCTAAGAGCACAAAAAAACAGGCCCAAGAAAAAGAAACTACACACACACACACTGAGGAAGCAGCAGTTTAAAGGAACAGACACCCTACAGAATGGAAGAGAAATCTTTGCCAACGACATTAGACTAAGGGGTTTAGGTTAATATGTAGAGTTCCAAAAAATTGAGCACTAAAAAACAAACTAAAAAAGAAGGAGGAGGAGGAGGAGAAGGAAGAGGGAGAGGAGGAAGAGGAGGAGGAGGAGGAGAAGGAAGAGGGAGAGGAGGAGGAAGAGGAGGAGGAGGAGGAGGAGGAGGAGGAGAAGAAGAAAAAGAAGAAAAATAAGTATTCAAAGTGCCAATCAATCAATAGGACCATGAACCGAATACAGAGTCTCACCATGTAGCTCTGGCTGGCCTAGAATTAACCATGTAGATCACACTGTCCTCAAACTCAAGATGCCTCTGGCTCCTCAGTGCTGGAATTAAAGGTACACTAACACATGTGCCTTGCCTCTGCCCCCCAGGAAATATTTGTGGATTTTTTGCTTGTTTGTTTGTCTTTTTTTTTTTTTTGAGTGCTCAACATCAGGGAAATGCAAATTAAAATTAAAACTACTTTGAGATTTCATGTCACCCCGGAAAGAATGTGAAGAAGGCAAGCACTGACTGATAAGGGTTTGGGGAAATAGGGGCTCTTACACAATGCCAGTGGAGTATAATCTACTCAGGCACGATGAAAATCATTGTGGAGGTTTCACAAACAATTTCATGTGTGGATGGCGGCCAGGAAACTAGAGGGCCGGTGAGACGGAGTAAAAGGCTTCAAGGAAGGGGTGCGGGGTGATGATATGAAGGGGAAGTGGAATACTGGGAGTGGAAGGATAAGGCAGGGACGGGAAGGAAGGGAGTGAGGGCAAGGGGTAAACCAACACGAAGACTGTAGGAAACCGCCGCGGTGAAGAGTACCAGTGTGGAGGCCACAAGTTGTCATGGTTACTTTCTTTGTTCTCCACCTTAGTTACTGAGTCAGGGTCTCTGGTTGAACCCAGAGCTCAGAGTCAACTAGCCCTGCCAGCCACCTTGACCTGGGAATCTGTCTTCTGAGTGCCCGCCTCCTCACTTTGGCAAGGAAGCAATTTATCCACTGAACCCTTGCCCCCGCTGTTCAACAGAAATTTGAAAAGTAATTTCTGAAGAAAGAAGACAAAAAACAAAGCAGTACAAACAAGATGGAACTGAGGCACTCCCACAGGGCAGGCAGCCCTCTCTGATAGAGCTGCCATTCCAGTGATCTACTGGCGCGCACGCGCACACACACACACACACACACACACACACCCCTTGTATTGGCAAGCATCCTGTGGATATGTAACAACCATACGTGAGGCACTAGCCACCATGCACAAGGGATAGCCTTTTGCCTTATCTTCCTTAGTGGTCTCGGCTTGGCACAGGGCTGAGGCATCCCGAGGTGAATACTCCTAGCCACACCTTAGTTGGAGGGGAGTCCCTGACATGGCAGTCCTTGCCCTCTGCCTTGGCAAAGCTGACTCTGAGAACACATGCACTCCTACTTATGCCAAGAGATAAGGAGACTCACTTCCTGTGACTGTAAGTGGGTAAGCTTGTCAGCCAGGTCAAATCAATGCACACACCTTCTGACCCACTAATCTCACTCCTGGGAATCTACCAGAGCAATAGCTCCCTTCCTTTCCTACAGGGAAGAACCCGTACTGCATAAATCTGTACCAGTCTCTACAGTCTTATCTAGAACAGGGAAAAGCTGAAGCAACCTAAATGTCTCACACAGAAATTCCTACAAAAAATACAACCAGAAAGATCGTGTGGCAACCGAAACGTCCTCCGCCTGTGTGTTGGTATGATATGCAGCCCCCAGCCAGGTTTTGAAAACACTGCCCATGAGGACATTAAACTACGCACATTTACAGAGAGGCGGCTGCAGCATGGAGAGGGGTGTATGTTATTCAGGGATGCTTTGTTGAGTCTTCTGGAATTCAGGCCATTGCAAAGGTGCATTCAATAATACTTTTATTTGTTTATTTTTATTTTATGTACATTGGTTTTTTTACTGTTTTTATTGAGCTAAATATTTTATCCCACTCCCCCTCCTTCCTCCCTTCTTCCCATACACTGGTGTTCAGCCTGCATATAAGTCTGTGAGGGTGACAAATCCCCTGGAACTGAAGTTACAGTCAGGTGTGAACGCTCATATGGTTGCTGGGAATTGAACTCACGTCCTCTGGAAAAGCAGCCAGTGTCCTTAACAGCTGAGCCATCTTTCCAGCCCCTCAATAATTATTGAAAGAAGAGACAGCATATCTCAGCAGTGAAAACTACATTGTTTCATTCTTAAAACAGATTTTTTCATATGCATCATTTAAAAGATGGAAGCAAAGGAGCTGAGAATGCAGTTTAGCTGGTAGAATGCTTGCCTTGCATGCATATGAAGGCCTAGGTTCAAACCCCAGCACTACATAAAACAGGCAAGACAGCAGTCTGTGCTGGGAGGACCATCAGAAATGCAAAGTCATCCACAGCTATGTGAGACCTTATCTTAGTGGAGGAAATGGGCGGAGGGGGGGACACAGAACACAGGTGACGGAAGCTGGGAAACAAACTGCAGTCAGGTCAGGGTCTCATACAATACAGTCAGAGCTCACTGGGAAAGGCCAATTCTCCATGAATTGGGGGGTGGGTTGGGACTGCTCACTCTCTGGAGTAGGGCAGCTGCCAGTCCTGGTGTGCCAGAGTAGACTGGGGCTCATCCGGTAAAACTATCAGTAACTTCTCCCTTGTTGAGACTCTTGACTCATATTATACATTATGTTCACCCTACCCATAGGAGGTATCAGTTACTGGGAAGGAGTGGGCTGAGATGTTCGAGGTTCCTGCCCCACTGTCTCACTCAGAAGCAAGGTTGCCCATTTACAACCAGATACAAACTCACAAAACTGACAAGCTAGAAAGCTAGGACTTAAACTCACTGAGGTTGTCAATGGCAGGGTGTTGGCTTTTTTCCAGCTTTTTTTGAAAGTAAAAACATGCAGAAGGTTCTCCTAGTGGTGTAGCACAGGCCTGATGCCTGCACTCAGAAGGGATGGGCTCTCCATTTTTTTTTTTTTTTTTTTTTTTTGGTTTTTCGAGACAGGGTTTCTCTGTGGCTTTGGAGCCTGTCCTGGAACTAGCTCTTGTAGACCAGGCTGGCCTCGAACTCCCAGAGATCCGCCTGCCTCTGCCTCCCGAGTGCTGGGATTAAAGGCGTGCGCCACCACTGCCCAGCTTGGGCTCTCCATTTTTAATCTGCCTCTGAAACAGATCCAGGCAAGTGCTTTATCTGAATTTGGGGAGATTACAGCAATGCTTATGGGAGCAAGCTATCTTGACTTGTGGATCATACTCCTTGAGAACATTCAAGAAGCAAATTCAGGACAGGGTGCCTTCTTTACAAAACTGAGCTGTGTATGAACATAGACAGGGCAGTCCACAGCTCCTCCTGCCTTGCTTCTCCAGTTTCTCTTCCTCTGTCTGCTAAAATGAAACATTTCTTCTTATATTTCTATGAAACACACAAGACATAAAATTTATTTTAACCATGTTCAAGTGTACAGCTCAGTGAGATAAAGTACATCACAACAGGGCCAGTCATTATCACCACCCATCCAGAGAGCTCTTTTTATATTACAAAGGTGAAACCGGACCCCTTAAACAATAATTCCTTGCTATGGGTTGATTGCGTTCCCCAAGATTCACGTGCGAGAGACTTTGTCCCCATTGCAACGGTGCTGAGAAGTGGGGCTTTCCGGAAGGCAGTAGGTCGTGAGGATGAATGGATTAATTCATTACTGCTGGAGTGGGCCTGGTATAAAACTGAGTTTGAAGGATGCAGATAGAGCACAGTAGCAAAGTGCATACCCAGCACATACATGGCCCCATGCTCATGCCCAGCACTGCAGGGGAGTGAGGGGGTGGCTGAATTTGGCCTCCCTTTGCACTCTTTCATTCTTCCACCCATGTGACACTTCCACCAGGCTATGGCTTCCCCAATCTTGCCCTTCTCTGCCTCCAGAACAGTAGTTCTCAACCCTCCTAAAAACACTGCTACCCTTTAATACAAATCCTCACGTTATGGTGATTCCCAACTATAAACTTATTTTCACTGCTATTTGATACCTGTAATTTTCTACTATTATAAATCGTAATGTAAATACCCGTGTTCTCCAAAGGTCTTTGGCAACCCCTGTCAAAGGGCTGTTGAGCCCCCAGAGGTCACAACCCACGTAAGTTGAGAGCTGTTGCTCTAGAACCATGTGCCAAATCAACTTCTACTGGTTAGAGGTGACCCAGCTGGAGGTGATCTGAACTAGCGGCACAGATGGACTATGACCCTCCCATTTGCTCATCACCTGGCAACCAAATTCCACTCTTTGTGTCTGCCTGTTGACTACTCTAGTTACTGAGTGGGGCCATCCAGTCAGTATCTACCTGAAGTGGAATCCGACTGTTATTTTTGTATCTGGGTTATTTTACTTAATATAATGTTCGAAAGGTTCATGCACACTGTAGCATGTGTCCTAGAGTGACCAAGGCTCTCCTGACATGTATATGGCACATACCCTTATCCATGGATGATCACAGCTTGTTTCTACCTTTTGGCTACGGTGAATAAGGTTGTGCATACTGGAGAACAGACGCCTGACATTCTGCTTTCAATTCTCCTGAGTATATATCCAGAAGTGGGGTTGCTGGAGCACATGGTGATTTCATTGTTAACCTGAAGTAACATCAGACTGCAATCATGGATCATTATGTGTTTCCATGACAACAATGTACAAGGTTACAGATTTCTGCATATCCTCATCAACATTTATTTTCTGCTTAAAAAAAAAAAAGAAAAGGAAGGAAAAGAAAAGGAAACACATCACACCTTAGTGAGTGTGAGGTAGTATCATACTGTGGTTTTGATTTGTGTTTCCCTGGGTTGAACTGAGACTCTAAACTAGAAACAGGTCTAGCACAAGTAGAAAAGTTTGTGTGTGGGGAGCGGGGGAAGGGATAAAACAGTACTAGTGTTCTCAACCAAAGTGGTAGGCTGGCTAAAAGCTACTTTCTGCATCACCCTGTGTAAAGAACTTCATGAAACCCAATTCTCTGCTTGCAGAGAGCAGCATCCACTTCTTACCAAGTGGAGGATGGGCTCTGGGAACCCCAGTCTCAAAGTCAGAAAAAAGCAAACTGACAAAAATCATTGGAGTGCTACGAAGATCTATCCCGACGGCTCAGTACAGCTACTCTGTCCCATACCTCAACCTGGTCACAGGAACATCAGCCTGCCATCTGCACACTCAAGCTGGCCTACTGAGCAATCCTTCCCCACCACAACAAAGCGAACACAAATGCTCCATGTGGAAAATGATCCAGGCTTTGATTCAAAGAAATCCAAGAGAGGGTGGGGATGAAGACGAAACAAAACCAGCTGTAAGAAGTTCATTCCTGAAGCACCAAGCTTGTTACATTTCTCTACTTTCTCCATCTAAAAAAGAAAACGCAGAAGCCATGTGGACTTAGCATGCCATTTTCTACTTTTTCTGAAACCTTGTAAGGGAGACACAACAGGCAGCTGAGATCAACTCTCAATGATAACACCAGGCTTTTCAAGGTCACTAGGTTCAGGAGGGAGGCCAGACTGTGTCCAGGTGTCCACAGTAGGCTGGCTTACTTTCCTCACTGAACTGGGAGCTTCCCAGGTCTCTGTGAGTTTCAGTGCTTGGGCCTCCATCCATGTTGCTACATCCTGCCCAGGGTAAGTGAATCTCTGCCAGGAACACAGGGGACGGTGGCCAACACCAAGGGGCCCAGCCTCTCGCTTCCACTCCCATCCATGAGGACATTTTCTCACTATTCCTGTTTGTTCCCTACTCTTCTGCCCCAGTGCCCGCTAACAAAAATGATTAACTCTCGACCACAGACACTAACTGCCAAGTCTGCACAAATCCTTAAAATACTACTACATACTTCAACCCAGCAGGCTTGCCACAGGTCTGGACTCACTGAACTCCACTGTTGGTGTCTGCTGCTGCTAGTGCAGTGTTCCCTGGATCTGTTACAAAGATCTGAAGGACAGAGGCGACCAGGGACTGGGCCTTGACAATGAGGGTATTGTGCCACCTGCAGCAATTGGGATGAGTCAAAGGTCAAGTCAAAAGCCAAGCAGGCAAGGTCAGGGCACTTGTTTGGGAAAAGAGGGAGCACAGGCCCTCCATACAAAGAGCAAAATGCAGTCTAAGAAGCCCTGCAATACACGGCAAGAATGGAGTGCAGGCCTCTGTGCCTAAGAACTGTAGCGCGCATGACTATCTATCTAGTCAACTCCTCGCCTCTTGCTTCCTGGCCATGAGGAGAGCAATTTGGTGCCACACACTCTACATCACTGCCATCTGACACCACAACCAGAGACTAAAATCAACAGTCCAGGTGATCATGGAACCTTTTAAAATGTGTGCCCCAGGGCTGGAGAGATGGCTCAGTGGTTAAGAGCATTGCCTGCTCTTCCAAAGGTCCTGAGTTCAATCCCCGGCAACCACATGGTGGCTCACAACCACCTGAAATGAGGTCTGGTGCCCTCTTCTGGCCTGCAGGCAGACACACAGAATAGTATATACATAATAAATAAATAAATAAATAAATAAATAAATAAATAAATAAATAAATAAATAAATA
>JABTXL010008037.1:10227567-10255509 GCA_025134845.1 Neodon shergylaensis | reverse complement strand
ATAAATAAATAAATAAATAAATAAATAAATAAATAAATAAATAAATATTTTTTAAAAAATGTGTGCCCCAAATCAACCTGTCTGTTTTTAAGTTCTCCACACCTGGTATTTTGTCAGAGTGGAAGGAAGCAAGCACACACATTGATATCCAGTACCGCCCTACATCGGGAACCAAGCTGAAGTTGTTGGTGGAAGACTGTCTGACCACAGGGAAGTCTGAGTTGGACGGCCATACTACTGCAGTCCACCCTATTTCTCTGGGACAGAAAATCCTAAGTACACAGATAAATCGCCAGGACATGACGTCGTAAGGTCAAAGTTGAAAAGGCAGGAATTAGAGGGTGCATCTCCAGAACGTCACTGGCCAGTCAGGGAACACCTCAAGCTCTCCACACATAGCTCGCCAAAGTTCCACCTCAGAACATGGCTCAAATGGCCTTCTCCCTCCCTCTGTAGCCACTCTGAAGCCGGATCACACCACCCAACACAAACAAAACCTTCTAAGAGTTAAAGAAATAGAAAGCCAGGGATGGTAGCATATGATCATAATCCTAGCTAATCAGAACGCTGAGGCAGGGGGATCATAAGTTCAAAGTCACCCTTGGCAACTGTCTTAAACAGGGTCTCTATTGCTGTAATGAAACACCATGACCAAATGTGACTTGGGGAGAAAAAGATTTCTTTTACCTTGAAGATTACAGTCTGTCACTAAGGGAAGTCTGGGCAGAAACTCAAGCAGACGGGAGCCTGGAGACGGAACTGAAGGGAGAGCTATAGAGAAATGCTGCCTACTGGAACCTCGTTTCTCATGGCTTTTCCCGCTTACTTTCTTACAGCACCCAGGACCACCAGCCAAAGGTGGCACCACCTATAATGGACTGGGCCAAATCACGACAGATTTGCCACCTACAGGCAAATCTTATGGAGGCACTTTTCTCAACTGACAGTTGCTCTTCCCAAATGATTCAAGCTTGTATCAAACATTAAATTAGCCAGGACAACAATTAAGATTATCTGAAAATAAAAACTAAAGGGGGCTGGGGTGTAGCTTAGTGGTAGAGTGCCTGTTTAACGTGCACTCAGCCCTGGGCTCAAATCCCAGCACTACAAAAGAAGAAAGAGGTAAATAACAACTCAACACCCTTGAGACCGATGCAGCCTGAGCTTCCTAACACCGTCCTGGCCTGTGTCACCTTACTCCAGCCTCACGGCTACCTGCTGTCTTTTGCTCAGCTCACCTCTTCCTCCACACAGGCAGCCAGACAGCCTTTGCAACTACTATTCTGACTGGGTCTTTCCTCTTCAAACCGACTGGGCTGCCTCTTCATTAATACTCGGGTCTCGGTCCTGAGGTTACTTTCTGCACCCTTGGCTCAACATGCTCTGCAAACACATACACAACAGCAAGGAGCTGTCCTGCCTACCCTCCGATGCTCTTATACCACTCTTAGGAAATCACTTTTTGTCCCTCCTCAACTATCCCCTCCCAGGATACAACAGAGAGCCTGGCCCACAAAGTACTTGGCTGTTCGTGTCTTGCCAAGGCACTGTTGAGTTAGGAAGATAGCATCGTCACTCCAAGACTGTGTCCAAAGGCTTCCTGAATCCTCCAGACCCAGGGCAGGGGGTAGGGTGAGGGTGGGTGGTGGTGGTGGTGGTTGGAGCCCTTAGTCTGACTTTTAGTCACCTTGGTGCACCCATGACATTACTCCTGGCTGGTTCTAAGAGGACAGGGACCATGGAACCTGCCCACATCTTCCCAAGGCCTCCCTGGAGTCTGGTCATCAGAAGTACAGGGAGAATCAGGACTCGGTGATGAAGGTTCCAACCAAGAGACCATGGTGGCGCCCCAGGACTTACCCAGAAGACGATGTTGTAGCTGAAGAGCAGGTACTTGTACCAGCAGCTGACCTCGGCATTCGAGTATCTATAATAGTGCATCTTCTGCGAGGCGGGACCTGCGGGGACAGCGACTGATGAGGCACAATCAGCTTTACACCTGCTCCCCAAGCGCAAAGGCCACAGCTCCCATTCAACTTCCAGAAACCTCCACTGCTCCCTCATGTCCACTTGTTCATCTAAACACAAATGTTCTAACAGTGCCAATTAGAGGCTAGACAACAACCAGGTTAAGTCAGCTTCCATTTAAAAACAAAAACAAATGGAAAAATCTGAAGAAAAAAAAAGGATGAGAATTTTGAAGTGTCTTCAAAGTATCAGAAACTCTGGAACCTTCTCAACCATTTACTGCATCATCTTCTCAGCCAAGGACAGTGGAGTTCAGAAAGGTCATGTGACCATCCCAAGACAAGGGGATAAACACAGTGGCTCACACTGTACTCCCAGCCTTTGGGAGACTGAGACATGAGGGCTGCTGTGAGTATCAGGCCAACTTAGGCTACACAGTGTGACCTCACCTATAAAAATAAATCCATAGATAGGAGGGTAAGGATGGAACCCAGAATCTGTACCATAGAAAGCAGATTACACTGTCCATATTATGTTATCCACCATAGCCAACGAGGAAATGAAGACTTGGATCACAGGAGGCACAGTGGGAAGAAAGCTGAAAGATGGGCAGGCTTGTACAGGATCCAACCATGGGGCCGGCACAGAAAGACTATTAAGGCTCCATGTTCATTTGTCTGTTGTCTGAGAAAAGTTCCCATTCTCAGCGTGTGGAGAAGTGAGAAGGCCCAGTCTGGGTAGAGGCCACTAAGGCCCACAGCAGCCAGCATTCACCATCACTCCATCCTCCTTCCTACCTCCTACGCTATCCTCCATGACCACAGCTTTGCCCTCCTGGCCAAAGGCAAACAATCCAGACTATACTGTCCCTGTAGGAGCATTCTTGGAGCTGTGAACAATGTATGTTGTTTCTTATCTGTCTGCTCAAAACACTCACAAAGCCAGGCCGCCAGTGTTACTTCCTTTTATCCACCACCCCCAGAAGAAAGCATGGATGAACGGTGGGACAGGAAAGTTGAAAGCGGGGGGCAGGATCTGAGGCACCAGACTGTAAGGGGGTACCACCATCTCCGCACACTCAACACCACCCCACATGTACATGCAGACAGGCACACAGCAGCCTGACATCTACCCCATCATCACCCCGCTACCAGGAGGACACTTCTGTGACACTGCCCGCTAAGGATGAGTGGGGACACACTCTGCCGAGTGCTGCAGACACACGCGCCATAGAACCACACAAGCAACAACACGGGGAAGCTCAAACTCCTTCAGAAAAGAAAGAGTTCAGAAAAAGGCACAGGCACCAATCGTCACAGCATGGCCTGACCAATCAAGTTCCTGCCTCATGGAGGCCTCGGGGACCTCAACTGAAACAGGTAATATATGACCAGTCCCTGGTGCTACCATGAGGGAGGGCTTCACCTGACATCATCGGAGTCCGCCTCACATTTTACAGGCTCCAGCCCCACCACCATCTGTGTAGATTTGGTTGGGCTCTGGATGTGTATTAAGCTTTTTGGGTGACTAGGCCATGAGGCCAGAAGCACGCCTGGTGGAGCAGCTATTACACACCAGAGGGCCGCTGTCTCTGTGGGAGCCTGGGAAGACAGAAGAGCCCGGCTGTGTGGGTACAGCACCTTGGCCGGCTGTAACAGGCGCTGCAGACACCTAACCAGAGAGGACGTTCTTCAACACAAGTGTTGTCTGTTTCACTTGAGGACATTTGTACGGAAGGAAAGATCATTAGAGACAACTGGATGGTCCCCTGTAGGAGTTAAAAATTCAGCCTAGAGTTCATTAACTCTAACCCACTTAGCTACCGAAATGTGCTGTTCAGACAGCACAATGTCCCAAGTGCTTGGAACTCCATCCCTTAGAGACAAGACTGTCCTGTCCTCAGAGCACCAAAGGCACCCCTTCTTCCAGGGCTCATGGAGAAGCCGGGGGAAACAGGCCACACAAGCATCCAGATGTTTACAACTCCTAGATGGCACTCCATGGCCACCATTTGGCCCAGTGAGAATAAGAACTCTAAGCCCCCTCCATCTTCTCACCAGCAAACACTGTCTGCTTGGACTGGCAATATTGACTCACCGTGTGTCCCAGCTCCAGGCCTCCATGATTATCCCATGATGACCATCACAATACAAATCCAGGGACTCTTTCAGTTCTAGCCAGTTCAACGTGGATAACACAGACCCACACAGAAAACCACTCCATGGGGAAATAGCATTCTGAGTGTAGTACGTTCTCCCTATACAGGGTGATGTCTTCACCCCACAAGCCCCACGACCAAACAGGAAGCAACTCTGTCTACACAAACCAGAAGCTGGGGTCCAAACCCTCATCAAAGAACTGCAAGTCAAGACCTAATTAACCCCCCCCCCCCCCCCCCCCCCCCGCGTGCAGTGACTTCCCAACACTTGGCACCTCACTAGGAGCAAGTCTGGCCTGCAGGGGCCACACACTCCCTAACTGTCCAGGGCACAAGGTACCACACCCATACAGCATGCCCCGTCTGCTACTTACAAACCAAGAACATGCATGAGCATCATCTCACTTCCTTTGAAATGACAACTCAGACCCTGGGGTGGGGTGGCCTCCTGACGGTACTGATTTCCCCATCCCCAACTCACAGAAAGGGAAACCATTTCAACAGCAATAAAAAACCCTACTTTCCTGCTGTTGTAATAGGAGCGGCTAGCTCAGTCGGTAGAGCATGAGACTCTTAATCTCAGGGTCGTGGGTTTGGGCGCCAAAATGTAACAGCGTAAGCGAATGCAGACAGATTGTAACGAATGCAGACAGCTTTAATGGGGAAATAGACTTACAGAACCACCGTTCCCGCGAAGAACAGGAAAGCAGAAGCAAGCGTCTGGGAGCAAGCTCGCCAAATTTATAGGCAAACATTAGCCTGAGGCGAACACGCCCCCTAAGGGGCGGGACTTATCCCTACATCCAGCTTTCTGCCATGAGTCTCAGGAAGGGAAAAATGGTGGTGGCCTTGGGCTCTCCTTTGGGGTCCTGGTGTCTCCTGCTGGCCAGAAACCCAAAGATGTATTTTACGGCTTACACTGTAGAACAACAGGAATACTTCTTTTCCAACCTGGTCTAAACTTGTCCTCTACAACAGGGCACAATGGTCTTCAGCAAAGCAAAGAATCAGCAACTCAAAACTTCAGGGGCAGAAAAAGGACCGAGCACTCATGAGCCAGCTGCTCATACTCTTCCCACACTCACAGCTGTGAGGACACTAGAAACTAGACCTGACCCCAAATGACTCCAAAGTGTCCAGGGTCCCTGACATCTCACCTCATGGGGAAAACACAGAGTGAAGGCAGACCTTAGCCAAGTCTCTGTAACTGGAGGTTTCTCGTCCCACCTGGTCCCATAGCCACTTTGAAAATAACTACTCTGAGGCTTATTATTAATTACAAACTGTTTGGCCTATTAGCTCAGGTTTATTATTAACTAACTCTTACAACTTAAATTAAACCATTTCTATTGTTCTATATTCTGCCCCAAGGCTTGTGGCTTGTTACCTCACATCTTGCTTCCCCAGTGGGTGTTGACATTTCCCTGACTCCCCCTTCTTTCTCCCTGTCTCTCTACTTGGATTTCCCATCTGGCTCCATTCTGCCTGGCTATTGGCTAAATCAGCTTCTTTATTAACCAATGGCAATAAAACATATTCACACATACAGAGGGGCATACCACATCAAGTACTAACCCTGTACAGTTGACCCCAATACTCTTTACCTTAACACGCATGCACACACACACACATACACAGATGGACAAATGGACAGACAGAGACTGGCTAATTTTGGCTTCCTAAAAGGCAATAAATTATTCAGATACTAGCAGACCTAGCAGAGAAGAATTTAAAAGCTACTCTATATGCATCCAAAACAATGATTAGACCTCAATCATGAACTCCAAGAACTCACAGATATAAAATAAAGCATCTACTTGGTAACAGGAAAGGTGGAATTACCTTATAGTGGTGAGCAAGCTGGTTAACAATCTGAGGGGGATTAAATAGGCAAAATCAATCTAAATAGTTAAAGGACACACTACACCTGCAAGCGTGCGCACACACACACACTCTGGAGAGCAGGATGTTCAGATCTATCTCCCCCTTAATCATCTTTTCTTGTGAGGCATCCAGGAGGTGGGGTGTAGGAAAGTGTGAGACTGTGGCAAATTTCCACATGATTAAATCCCATTAAAATAATAAAAGAAACATAAGTCACGAAAGCTTTCTGGAGGTGCAGCACTGATAGGTAAATGTTTGTGACATGACTCAAGCTCACAGTAAACAGTGGCTATGGATGGTGTGCAGAATGAAAAGGGCAGCATACTTTACAGACACGAACATCCCTATCACTGAAAATAAAATCTACAGACTATCCAGGGGCACTAGCTCCTACTTTCAAATTTAAGAGAATGCCACCACTTCTAGAGGTAAGAATGTCTGCACACTGCAGGCAGCAGATGGATGTTACCCTCAGAAAAGTCAACAAACAGTCATAGAAATTAGATTTGGTCACATCCTAATCCAATAAACTCATGACTAAGAATTGCCTCATGAAATAAGCCAGCAGAAGAAAATGAACTAAGTATGAAAATGTACTAAGTATGAAACATGAACATTGTGGTTTGTAATTACGGAACAATTTGTAGGCCTGTGGGGAAAGGCCAAATGGAAAAGCAGAGCACGCGAGGGGGTTGCATGCCGTGGGTCTATGAATGATTTTCCACAACATTTCCACCATCACACTTGCCATTACCATCTTGGCATTATAAACACTGATGGAGGCCACTGTGGGGGAGTGGAGTGGGGAGCCCATAGTCATCATTAGCAGGGCTCCCTGATCTGACTATCATATTAATGCTACAGCAATCTTCCCCACTGACTTCCCTTAATTTAAAAAATTAGCACCTGTTCAACTATAAAATACTTCCAATTCAGAAGAATGAAGGTGAACTGACAGATCAGTAGATCACAGCTTTTCAACTGGCATGATTTGACCTGGAATGTCTCCTGCAGGCCCCTGGAGGACAGCAGCAGTTGAGAAGGTTATGGGCCTTTAGGAGGCGGGCCTGGCTGGTAAGAGTAGGTCATTATGGATTGGTATTTGAAGGTTACAATCCCACCTAGCTTCCTTGTCTGTATATGCTCCTACTACCAGAAAGTTTCATAATACCTTCCTTGCTATGATTGACTGAACCTCCCTGAACTATGAGTCAAAATAAACCCAGAAAATTAATTAAGTTGCTTAGGTATTTTGGTCACAGACATGAGAACAAATATACCAATTCTTTGATTATGGTCCACTGCGATGGCATTTCAGGGACTAGAGATGTAGGGAGGGGCAGCACTTCCCTAGCATATATGACCCTAGGCTCAATCTCCAGTACTGCTATGATGGATGGATGGATGGATGGATGGATGGATGGATGGATGGATGGATGGATGATGCAGTGTGCATACTTGCATGTACAATTTCTTGAAATTCTGCTCCTTATCACATGGTATGCATTCCTTATTCCCTGTCGTTTTGAATGTTTAATCTTATTTACATACAATGTAAGAATCAACTGTCACAAAACATGAGAACCCGACAATCATGTTGAGAAAAATGGTAGACCCCAGCCTTGCCCCTGGGTTCAGGCCTTTCCCACTTAGATTGCATTAACTTCTAGCTGACTATGCCAGCTAATCTTACGTCAACTTGACATACAAACTAGAGTTATCTGGTTTTTTTTTGTTTTGTTTAAACTTTTATTTATTTATTTATTTATTTATTTATTTATTTATTTATTTATTATGTATACAATATTTTTTCTGTGTGTATGCCTGAAGGCCAGAAGAGGGCACCAGACGTCATTACAGATGGTTGTGAGCCACCATGTGGTTGCTGGGAATTGAACTCAGGACCTTTGGAAGAGCAGGCAATGCTCTTAACCGCTGAGCCATCTCTCCAGCCCCCAAACTAGAGTTATCTGAAAGGAGGAACCTTAATTGAGAAAATGCATCAGTGAGACCCGGCTGTAAAGCGTTTTCTTAATTAGTATTGATGGGGGAGGGCCAAGCCCATTATGTGTGGTTTCATCCCTCAGCTGGTGGTCCTGGGTGCTATATAGAGCAGGCTGAGCTAGACATGCAGGAGCAAGCTAGTAAGAAGCACTCCTCCACGGCCTCTGCATCAGCTCCTGCCTCCAGGTTCCTGTCCTGGCTTTCTTCAATGATAAACACTGCTATTGAAGTTTAAGTCAAATACGCCCTCTCCTCCCCAACTTACTTTTTGGTCATGGTGTTTCGTGGTAGCAACAGAGACCCTAAGACACTGACTCTCATCTTTTACATCTGAGTACCTCTTGGAATGAATGACTCTATATGCTTCCATTAGTGCTACCTGGCTCTTACTTTAGAGCATTACTTGTTCAGGCCCCACTCTGGAAGATGATGATTTAACTCTATTCCCTACCAACCCCATCCTTCCCTAAACCACTCCCTCATGCTTGTTCTATCTCCATCTAATTATAGTGACACTGTATAGCTGACTGCGATCATTTTCCGAGTTGGTATTATGATGAGCATGTGAGCTAGCAGAATGAGCCACACAAACCGGGACTGTTTTCCTTTTCGGGTAATTTTTTTTCCCCTCTAGAATGATTATTTTTGTTGACTTGGCATCTTATGAATTTATCAACAACCTCAAATTCAAATGAGAGCTGCCGAAATCTGCTCTCAGTAAGTTCTATTCCTATCCTCAGAGCAGAGTTTTCCAAGGTACTGGACAGATGAACACACAATTCCGTTTGGGTACTGCCCCCAGGAGGTCCTGCCTATACTTAGTGTTGTGAGAAATCCTGAGATTCTAGATAGGGTACAGGGTTACCTTTACCTATAAGTATAAGTCTAGGCTGGGAGTCAATTTCATACAGAAAGTGAAGTCGTCCCTTCTCCATTGTCTATATTCTAAGCCTAAATCTATTTGATCCCAAATCTTTGTTCTTCAAGTTCTTTCTGTAAACTTATGGGGTTGTCTACACATATACTGAGACTTTGACACTGGTCTACCTCATGCAGGCGATTCCACGTGAAAAGGAACTTCCAACACGAAGACAATTTTTTTCCACAAAGTGTTTCCTTCCACGAGGCCACCGCCTTCTGCAGCCCCTTTTAGTGGACATGGGAACCTGGGCTAACACTTCAGACACCTTACATTTTCCGCCCTATTACCCACCACCCACCTCTGAGCTCTAGCTCCCGAAGACCACTTTAACGTTACCTCCTACTGCTTTTTAATAGTTCTATGATATTTTTGCTCAGCTCTTGTTTTTTAATTACTTTTTGCATTTTAAATGTGCCTTTAAAGCTATAATCTTGTTCTTATTTCACACTATTGCATTTCTCTTCCTCCAAACGAACCGTCTGAACAGCCTTCCTCAAAAATAGTTCTTTCTAAATAAGCTGTTTCTCTCAAGATTTTTTTTATTGCTGTCACTCATGGTAGGTACTTTCCATATGTCCAGTAATATTTAATTAAGAACAAATACAATGTGTCCTTTAGCAGGAAGCTTTCTATCTAGGATGATCTGGCTGAGCCATTTGCTAAACCCATGTTGCAAATATTTGGGGGTTTAGAAATGTTGGTCTGTTTGCTTTTTGCTTTTGTTTAGTGAGGTTTCCCCAACCAAGCCACCAGTGTTCTAGAAAACAACTGGGCTGGAGAGTTGAAACAGTGCGGTCTCGACATGAACCCCCAAGAATCCCTGAGTCTCCTAGGCTCAGGTCTGCCTACTGTAAAATAATTTCCAATGTTCTATTATTATGGGACGGGGAGACAGAGCAGTATCATGGAGGACAGAAGGAGTCTAGGATAAAACATCCACCGTGCTCATGTTTACTGACCTCACCCCACCCTCCTCTTCCCTCTTAAAGCACTATCTGAGGATTCCATACAAGTGCCCTTCTCCTCTTTTTCCTGCCAGAATAACCCGGTGTCATCAATTCTTACACCAGATCACTCAGTCACTTACTCATAATTTACATTTTTCTTCCTATTACCACTCACTGATGCCCAAACTGGCACATTGATTCCTTTATTAAATTCCCCTTAATTTACACGATATTTTACGAGAAAGTAAAGTTAGATGTGTCTGCTCGATTCACATGTTCACCCATTACGCTCTGAGGAAGGAGTTTTGGGTGCCGCTTTTTATCTAGTGAGGTAAAAACATCAGGAATCATACTCTACTATGAAGAACAACAGAAACTCTGTAACTACAGTTACTAATCAACTGGTCTTAACACGGAAAGAATGTGAGGGTACAACACACAGTTGTCTCTGGACACCTGTAGGGATAGCACGGAAGCCAAAACCCAGGCAGGTCCCTTCAAAAGAATGCAGGGCCAGCCAGATGGCTCAGCAGGTAAAGGCGCCTGCCACTAAGCCTGATGACAGAGTTCTATCTCTGGAATCCCCATGGTGGAAGGAGAGAACTGCCTCAAACAGTCACAGACAGATATAAATAGACAGACATACATACACATATACAAACGTGCACAGGAAGTATGTGGTTTTAAAGAGGTATTCTTCACCGTGTAGCTTATGTATATCTTCTCAAAATTTAAATCATCTAATGCACTATAAATACTATGTAAATTGTTGCTTGCTGTATTGTTGAAGGAATGATGTTCAGGCAAGATGTCTGTGCAGACAGACATACCCTTTTTCTTGAGTATTTTTATTCTGAGGTTGGTTGAATCCATAGATTCAGAACCTGTGGGTATGCAGGACGGTCTGTAATTACATAAGCCCTAAAAAGCAAAGCTCTTTCCCGGCTGAAGGCAAAAGCAGAATGCACAGGCACCAAGCATAAGCGGTTCTGTTTTACTCTTGCTGGTTTGAGGGAGGCACGTGTGACCAGAGAAGGTAGGAGTTACACATGTGCACAGCCCTAGCTGACAGTCAACAAGGAGACAGGGATCTCTGTCCCAAAGCAGCAAGGAGAAGATTTTGCTACAGATCGTTAAAGCAAAAATCTGGGGTAAAGTTCACTGTCTCCTCCTCTCATTTCCAGATCTGCTGGCAGTTCTTAACCTCTGGGACTCAGAGTTAGCTGTCTAGAGCACTCGGTTTGGTGTTTGGTGGTGCCACACCCAAAGGAGTCAAGTCCTCGCTCACCCAGCAGACAAGGGAGGCCAGCCTCCTTCAGGCATTCCTAGGGCCTCCATTCTCAACAGCTGTCAACTCTCTCCTCATTCTTACTTGCCACCTTTGGACCGTGTGCAGTTTAACACCAGGCACTGACACCATGGATCAGATAACAGCACCAGGAACTCAACTTTGCCAGAAATGCAGATCTCAGTCCCCCTCAACTCAATCAGTACTTTAGTAAGACTACAGATGAGAGGCCCTGATAGCAACAGCTCTCTCTGCTGCACGTGACAAATCACGACAGAAGAGAGTAAGAGAGACAGACAGGCAGGAAGACGTGGCCAAGAGAAAAGGAAGCCAGAGGACAGTAAACAAAGGGAAAAAGTGTTGGGAAGGCGTGGCTACAAGTGTTCTTGCCCTACCTAGCAGAACCTGACTAACCATAGAGCAGCAGCTGCCTCGCCAGTTTAGGGCAGGCTGTGCTCTGTGTGTTCACCACCCTCCTGTAAGGCAGCTCCAAACTTCAGAGCCTCTCTCTATTCCTGTCTAGTCCTTCAAGCCTGATTCCTAAGCCTCAGGCAAAAAAGTAGGCCAAGGTCCACCTCACCTCGGTCCCTAAGTCAGTACACACCCAGGCTCTGAGACAGCTGTTCCTGTTCCTCTCCTTTCCTCCAGGGGACTGCAGCTTAGCTCTTCCTCCCCCACACTAAGTCCTGAAGGTCTCTCGCAGCCATCGGCATCCACTCCTCTCCCACTCGCCCTGTTTGTTCTGAACCCCCAACCTATCTCAGTGCCTTCACTACCCACTCCCAGACTGCAACTGCCCACCCCCTTCACACACAGTTAGTGATGCCTGACATCTCTCCTCCCTCTCATTCTCCAGAGCAGACCATTAACCAAGAATCTACCTTTTCACAAGGCTTCCAAGGCTCCTACGCACTGATGCCAGGCCCTTCCCAAAGGAGGCCCTGTTTCATAGTGCTAGGACCCTTCTGAGCCTCCAAGTAGCACTCTCGGGCCCTGGATGTTCCCACTAAGAGGCTTTAGAGCTAACAGGGTAGTAAGAACATTCATTCACAAACTCACAGGGAGGCCCCGGAGAGAAGGCTAGGGAGAGGTAAATGCAAGTGGGTACAGAAGGGGCATGAGTTCTAGTAGAAGAGAAGCATGTGATAACATGCCCAAAGAGCTGCTCACTACCCACAGGAATCTCACAAAGCAACCATTTTAGGCCTTAGCCCAAGGCACTGCCACCCTACAAGCAAAAGAAGGGGCTTAGCTCTCTGACTCACGAGTCAGACCCGAGAGTCAGACATGTCTATGGCCTCTGGTGACCCAGTCCCTAGCTATCTAACACCCCACACCCAAGGCCTACCAGCCACTAACTAGGATCAAAAAGCGGGATACCCTGGGAAGACACTATAAAGCTTTAGAGGAAGCCGCTTCCTTTATTACAAGAACTACCCTAAAGGATGGTTGTGCAGGAGAAGATGAAGGTCCCAAGTCTGTGGGGACCTCGCCACCATAGCCTGGGAATCTAGCCAGCCAGTTCTGAACCCTGCCAGGCTTTCCAGTGGGCATAGTGTTCTATGTGCCTGGCTTCCTGTTAAACCACTGAAGATAACAAATTAAACACAGTTTCTAACCAACAACTCACAACCCCAAACTGGCTGAGTGTCAGGAACATCAACAGGCCTCCTGGCTAACTCAGAAAGTCAGCTTTTGTCTGCTTTGGTGTCAGCAGTTGCTGCATAGGGAGAGGTGCTAAAGGAGGGTGTGTATGTGTCACGGAAGGGGCACTACGGGGTGTGAAATGGAGGTCACCTAATTGAGTAATTTTTAGATTTATTCTTTTTATGTTTTTTTTAAAGCTACAGGAGCCTTTGTTCAAAAAAAAGCTCTGACCCAGAAACCCTGCATGGTGGCAAGCAGAGTGGGTCACTTTTCTCTGCAGTTAGCTGGCTCCATGGGGTGCCCACTGGAAGGAAAATGTTGAGCTTGGTTCAGCTGAATCCACACACACAACATACAGATTAGTCCAGATGTTTCCAGGGGTTCCTTCAATAAAGACTAGGATAGATCTGGAAATCCACTTATTAAAGAAAAAAAAGATAAACAAAAGAGAAAAGAGCTCCTTACAGGAAAATGCCAAAGGAAAAATGGAGGGCATTGTGAAGTTAGATTGTCGCCATTCAGGATCCGTGACTGGAATAACCCATCCTATCAGGATTCCTACATTTTCAAATGTAGGTCTCCAAGCACCTCCCTGAGGGCACTGACTAATTACATAGGGCAGCCTAGTAACTTAGATGTGGAGAAGCCAGCTGACAGCACACTGCTGCTCACAGCACCAGCAATGAGTCAAACTGAGTCAAACGCACCTGGCACCTCGTGTGGGTCCCCAGCAGAGGCGCCCGGGCCACACCGCTTCTGTAGGAAGTGTTCCTGAGGAAGGTGCATGACCTGACTCTAACTGTGCAGAAACATCAACCGAACGCAAATTACAAGTGGTTCCGAAAAATAAGGGGCCTCAAGTCAAAACACAGTCTGTATCTTTTTCTCTTAAAAAAGGAGGAAGAAGGAGGTGATGAGGGGGGGAGGGGAAGCAGCAGCAGACAAAACATTAAGGCAACGAGTCTGCAGGCCAAGCAGAGGTTTTCACAATGATTCATCCCACAGCTCATACAACTGCAATCAAAGCTTCGGTGCAGCATCTGCAGGCCCAGGTGCGGTAGGCCCAGACGCCCACAACAGCCATGGCCTACCTCCCTGGGTTACAGGTTCATTTCCCAGCTGGTCAATAGTGGCGCATGCCTTTCATCCCAGCACTTGAGAGGCAGAGGCAGGTGGACCTCTGGGAGTCTGAGGCCAGCCTGGTTTACAGAGCAAGTTCCAGGACAGCCAGAGCTATATACAGAGCAATCCTGTAGTTCATTTCCCATAGCATTTTCCCCTCTGCCATCAAAGGCAAAACCATCCACCCACATGACGCAGTGTTGACACTGTCACAGTGTTGTATACCTCATAATCTAAAAATGTTAAGTCCTGACAGAATCTACTCTGGACAATTGCACACAATGTGGAGGCCAGCTCACAGCACTTGAGGGCAGGCAATAACAACTTAGAAGGCTAGTTGTATCCCCAGAACTCTGGAGACATAGACTAGGCCCTGTGGCAATTCAGACATTCTCCAGTGGGCCATACCATCAATGGTTTCCAGACCAGCAGGGCTGAAGACAGCCTGCTTGGTATCTCCTTGATGCACAGGCTAGCTCAGCAAGTGACCCCTTTGTTGTGGGAGAGGACACTTCATGGCTTGCTTCTGCCTCATCAGGGCACAGTGCAAATAACTCCAATGCAGAGCTGGGCATGACACGGGGACTCAGATTCCAGCTCCTGAAGACAGCAAGCCAGCACAGGAAGGCAGAACGCGGACCAAAAAGTGTTCCCCAGAGCAGCTGGTTTAGGTGTCAGGTGGGTGAGGACACAAGTTCTATAGGCACACAGGCATGAGAGCAACAGTACTAACTCATACATACATGCGGACATGCAGCAACTAAACTAGTAGCAGACAAACCATCGAACCCGACGCACCCTCCAATGCATTTTATCAGCAGAGCTCCCTGTGAACCCCCAGCTATAGGCTGAGCACTGTGGACAGTACCAAGACACAGCCACACAACCACCTTGGAAAGACCAACACTAGGGTGAGAGCCACTCTTGAACTCTACAGTTACTCCCAATGAAGAAAGAGCCAACTCTGGAAAAGAGGACTTTGCTCCAATAACGAGGTCTCTGATGGTCAGTCCAGAGCTCTGCAGAGCTGCCAGAACTCGACATGCATGCCTAATGAGGACACGAAATGTTCTCTTTTGTCTGCTGCTCTCACCCCCCACCCCCACCCTGCTTCTCTAACACAAGGAAACTACATGAGAGAATTCTGAATGACATATATTTACTCCTTGTCTCCATTTTCTTCTTGCCTAAAAGGCAGAACAATTATGGTTCTGAGATGTTTAAACCTTGGTGCATCCAAAACTGCACGGTATGTACAGTATACTATGCTTTGAGACATAACCCCACTATCCCCTCTCCAATACGGTATTCTAGAGAACTCCTCCAACCTTTCCCTGCTTTCTGAGAGAGTTGAGTTGAGTCACTTTCCTGCCGAGAGAAGGGCCTGAGTCTTCTGGGCTTTCCTCAAGCAAAGCAAAGCTACTTAGGGAAGCAACGAATAAGATTACGGACAAAACAAGTAACAAAGCCTTGCAGAAGCTCGGAGAAGTGGAGCTTGCTGGGGAAAACTAAATAAAGATAAGTACTCAAGACTATCAAATGAAAAGAGGAATAAAGAAGAGCTCCTTGAAAAACTGGGACACAAGGGTGGGAAACTGTGGGCAGGGTTAGCAGAAGGGGTGGGAGGCGGCAGGCAGCAGGGGGACAGGTGGGATAAATATGAAATCTTTCCCCAAAGCCCGAGACCAGAACACAGAAGCTAGCAAGTGGTGCAGAGCCACCTCAAACATGCTCTTGGAAAACAACTTCAGCCAGGGAAGCAGGTCAGTGCCCTGCTCAGCCACCCTCCTGCAGCAGATGTGGACAAACACAGACACCCACAGTCACACATTTATGCAGAGAGTAAAAGGACCTTGAAACACTCAGTCCTAAACAGGAGGTCTCCATCAAATCCCTCTCCTCAGGGCTCAAGAAACCCCAAAGAGGAGACAGAAAGAGTGTAAGAGCCAGAGGGAATGGAGGATACCAAGGAAAGAAAGCCCTCTAAATCATGTGACTAGCACACACATGACCCCTCAGAGACTGAGGTGGCATTCCCAGGGCCTGCGCACGTCTGCATCGATGGGTTCCTGGAGGTAAAGCGAGATGTGGCCATGTGCCTAGCTCCCTAATCCAGAAGCGATCTCCAATGTATAACCACTTGCAAATGAAAATTTATTTCTTCCAAAGGGAGTCTCCCTGGAGAAACACTACTCTTAAAGGTAGGCTGCATGCCCGGCAGTAGATGGCCAACCAAAAACAAACTCAATTAATGGCATCTTTCAAGGTTCCTTGTCTCACAATGTCGTATTAGGGCTTTTCCTTTTTTTCAAAAAAAAATTATTATTATTCTTTTATTTGTCTTTTTACCCTACAGGTCCTTTGCATATATTTTATGGCTTCCAGTTTAGTGTTTCTATGGGATTCCTGAGTGTGCAAATGGAGTGGGTCTCAGTTTCTTGTGTCTTCTCTTTGACTCTCTATCAGTTTTGTCCAATTCTGATGTGTTAGTTTTTGTTTATTTTATTACTATCCCTTTAAAAACTAAACAGAAAATATCGATTTGTAGTCGCTCACCTGAGCTATTTACTTGAACACCAATATATACCAAAGAATCTTCGTCCAGAATGTTTTGTGTTTCCCCCAAAATGCAAACCACACCTACAGCCTGATTCTGACTCTGTTCTCCAGCTGGTAAAAGCTGAGGAAGACAGATGGGGTGGGGTAAATGGTACCAGATGGTCCACGGAGGCTCCAATTACCCACTCAGCTCCCTGCCCCACAGATGACCTCACCAGCAGACTAAAGGGGCTCACTGGATCTCAGCTGCACCCCCAGACAACCAGTACACCTGCAACACACTGCACACCTGAGAAGGGGAGGACACAAAACCGGAGTTTCAGGCCGATTAAAAGTACACAACTTTACAGGAGACCAGAGGGTAGACAGCAAAACCACAAAACACTGGCGAGGTGTGAAAATAACAGGGCAGGCGTCAGGGTCAGCGCCTCTCAGACTTGAAAGTGCACACAGCACCTGGGAATCTCTGAAAAGACAGCTCTGATTGGCTGATCTGAGGTCAACCTTCTCCCACAAGGCTCTGCATCTCAAAGGCTCCCAGGTGATGCTGATGCTGCTCAAAAGGGAGGCTGAGCAGCCAGAGAAGGCAGGTCAAACAGAGGTGCCTGGAGGGCAAGTCACTATCAGGTGACAGCGTAAGAACTTGCAGGGATCTGCCCCACGCTTCCATTGTGGAATTAATTGGTATTTTAGTGTAGCCCACCTGATGATCATGGGATTTTTCTTTTCTTTTCTTTTTTTTTTTTGTGGACTGAGAGAAGCTAGACAGACTCCTGAGCAGTGGGTAAGCCCTTTTCCACTGAGCCCCACCCCAACCCTCCATCTCACAGCTGTGAGAAGCTACTCTAAGCAAATGAGCAAAGCCTGTCTCCTGTGAGGCCTTTAGACTTCTTCCAGGGTGGGGGAGCCATTATTTGGGGAGATACATGAGAAGGTCCAGTGACAATCTGTACCTGTCCTGTGCTCAAGGAAGGAGACAGCAGGACAGCAGATAGGACAGGGAGCAGCCAGGGTTGATTGGGCACAAGGATCAAGCGGTGAGGCTGGGTGGTCAAAGGCAGATAAAGGGCCACAATCCCACCCTGAAAAGATGCCAAGGAAGGAATATTTTGCCTCTTCTTAATAAAATAGACACAAAATTTAAACACACACACACAGAGTAAGAAGCTAAGAAGTTGTGGGGGGAGGGGAGGATATATGAGGTGTATCCCTACATTTTCGGATTTAACTTTCCTGGTATGACCTCACTTTGGGGAGAAGTAAAACAAAGAAAGCTTTATTTCTTCTCCCCGGATCCAACAAGAGAGGGACTAGACCAGTAGAGAGGAGGAACCACGTCCATGTCCACACAGGACCTCTCCAGGGAGTCACTGGCCCTGTGCTCTCAAGAGTCCCCACGACCAGGCAGGGTGGCAGTGCAGCTCCAATAAGGAACCACAGACACTCTTTAGGGCCACCAGCCTGGAACAGCGCGGGGGAGAAATGGCCTGGAGAGAAAAACCCTTTATTCAACATACCTATCTAAAGCCATTTTCTTCTACGAGATCCTAAAAGAACAAGAGGCCTTCAAGATAGTGACCCACTCTTTAGGAGTTAAGACTCACAAAACTAAAAAGGTCACAGCTAGAACCTTGCCCAGGTTTGTCTGAGCAACCCCTCCCTCCATTATCCAGTCAAAGGCCTACATTCAAGGAAGAGAAATGCCAGTGGCCAGCAAGTGTACCTCCAGGACTCAAGCCCCTGCCTCCAATTCCCGTGCTTTAATCCTAAGCAACTTGGGGAGAAAAGGGTTTGTTCCATCTCACACTTCCATGCATATGTCCACCACACAGGAAAGCTGGGGCAGGAACTGAAGCAGAGGCTTACTCTTTCTTACCAGCTTACCTTCACGATTTGCTCAGGTTGCTTTCCAATACAGCCTAGAACCACCAGCCCAGGGACAGCACCACCCACAGGGGGCTGGACCCTTCCATGTCAATCACTAATCGAAAAATGCCCCACCAACTGACTTACTTGCCTACAGACCACTTTGATAGAGGCATTTTTCTCAGCTGCGGTTCCTTTTGCCACACGCCCTAACGTGTTAAGTTGATAAAACACTAGTCAGGACAACGGAGCAACCTGCACTGTGACCCTGTCTTCCGGAGATCACTTGGATATCTCCAAAATGGGGTCCATATTTTACACGTGTAACAGTGAACTCCAGCCCATTCTGATCTGAGTATGCTACATTTGCTGACATGAAGACAGTCTAACATGCAGGGTTTTTTTTGCACGCGGAGAGGAGGGTGGCTCCTAATTTGAAAGACAGGCTCAATCTGAAGACAGTGACTTCTGAAAGAATCAGTTTTTTTTTTTTTCTGGACAAAAAACTACCTTACATTTCAAAGGGTAACAGCTCTGACAGCTCCTGGTGTGGCTTAGACAGGAGACAGAATGGCTGGAGCAGATCCACCCCCAGGGAGAAATCCCTAACCCTGCAGTGAGAGTCATCCTCCAAAGAGAATGTTCCTTATGACCAATAGAACTGAGAATGGGGAAAACGGGAGACATTGAGAGTGACAGAGCAGGGACTGCTTCCCTTCGGTCAGAGAAAAATCATCACCACTATAAAACCAAAATAAACGATTCCTCCGTTTCTCTGGCACCCAGACACTGATAAGTAGGAGCTGTTCTGACAGGCCTTCAAAGGCAAACTTACCATACTGTCAGGAGGTGCTTCTGCTGAGGACCAAGTGACCAGTTCCCATCCTTTCTCATGAGCATGCATGTGCATGCACACACACAGGAATGGCCAAAACCTAGTGAGCACCCCTGCCTTGGCTCTAAGAGTCCCTATATGATCTGGTAAGAAAAAGACAGAACAAACGGAATGCCAGGCCTCCCTGGGAGATAGAGGTACATCTAGGGAGCCACCAAGCCTTTGGCCAAGTAGGTAGACTTGCACCATGAAAGCTTCCACTGGATCTGTGCCGGCCTTCAAGAGCTCAGAGATGGCTAAACAAAGGAGAAGAGCTGTGCTCGGCAGCGGCAGAGGGGGTGGTTGCTGGCTGGGTTGCCGGAAAGCAGGCTTTCCTGTAGCTGGGAGCTCAAGGAGGGATAAGGGACGCGATACAGGGTGACCACAAAGGCAGATGGGGGTGCCTACAAGACTAACAGCAGCTGAGGCACGTGTCTGGCCCCCACCCAAGGGTGCAGCTGGGCATCCTGCTCCTTCCCAGCTGTTTTGATTACAACCCAAGGAGCACCAAGCAGATCACATGACATGAAAGAAGAAAGGGATCTTCACACAGGTGCCCACAAAAGTCACAGGGAGAGAGAAGGCAGGGCTGGAATCTGAGAACTGTAGGCCCAGTGACTCAGGGCTGTCAGCAGACCTCCACTAAGCACAATGGCCTCCAGCCGTCATTAACAATAGCAGCCCTGGCCCCTCCCTCTCCACCCCCCCACGTACCCTCCTCCCACACACAAATCCACGATGGAAGGCATCAGGAAACCAGGGCAGAGACCATGAATGGCTCTACTGTCATCACTAGGCCCGCCTCCTTAGTCTCACAGGTCAGGCCTAGCTGTCACCAGGCCACAAAAGAAACCTCTGTGCTACAAAGGGCCAAAGCTTCCAACAGCAGAGCCTCCAGCATTGATAGTTCTGGGCTCCTCATGGGGACTGCATGTGACTGAAGTGGTTAGGTATGAGAGATTGGTAGGGGTACAGTTCACAAAACCACTAGGTCGGGGCATAGAATGGAGTCCCCCTAAGATCTCCCTGCTTCTTGTCTTGCATTGACCTTGTATGGGGCAGCCACAGCTACACGGGGAGACAGCTATGGTGGCTATTTCAGGGGGACACAGGCTACAGGAAACAAGGAAACTGTCAGAAAACTTTAGGAAGCCTGTGCCCTCTCCTACAATCCTCTCTCCCACCCCAACCTCTCCTCTCTACTCAGGAAGAACCTACTCAAAACAGAAAACCCATCTACCATTTACCTGGAGGTCTTCATAGGGAGTTTTACACCAAGCCAGTCAGACCCAGCTGCAAAGCAGGCAGGATACCAGGGCTCCCATAGCAGTGGAGGGAGGCCTGATCCGAGCATCAGCCCTTCTAGCTTGTCTGAGACCGACCAGTTCCAGCTTGCTTTCACACTACCCAGAGCGTAGGCAGCTCCAACTAAGCGCACACTGTGAGAAGTGACCTCCCTGCACAGCTCACCTCACCAGCCTCCTCCTCAGATGCCACGGCACACTTGTGCGTGCACAGGCCTAGTGGTCACAATACAGCCAAGAGTTCTACATGTGCTCACGGAAAGAGCATGGTCTGAGCTGAGCCGCAAGAAGAAAAGGAAGGAAAGCAGCACACGCAGCCTCCTGCCAACTCAGCCCCCGACGGCAAAAATAGAAGATCCCCCTCAGCTTCACGCCTCAGAAACTTCCCTTCCTCTTGGAATCAAAGCAGCCATGTTTCTAACAATCCCCTCAATGCTTCAACTCCACAGCAGGCACCTCAGACCCACCTGTATGTTCAAGGCACCTGACAACCGGGCTTGTGAAAGCAAACACTGAAAGCAACCTCAGTGTCCATCAAGGGGGCTGGAAGAGTGAGTCAGTCAAGGCTCACTCTGCGGCAAGATGACCTGCTGCTGCTAACAAGAATGGAGTACAGTCTTTTCATGTATGTGTGCTAAAACGGGACAATCCCAGGATAAACCTCAGGGAGCCTCAGTATGGACAGAGCAATGTAAGCTGCATGCCACTGTGGGAATAAGCAAGAGAGATAGAGAGAGGGGTGTGTGCATGGGGGTTGTCACAATTGACTTGGCTCTGAACATCTGATGGTGGAGGCTTTGGGCTTGGGGGGTGATGCAGCTGAAGAAGTTAAAAGTATGCATTTCTGTTATTTCTTCTGGGTTGTTTTATGATTAAAAAAAAGGTGAAACTCAATTCAATGTGTTTGCCTAAGGTTTTGGCTAGAGGTACCATAACCAGGTGTACCTATAATCCTAGTACTCAGAGTACTGAGGCAGGAGAACAATTTAAGAGGCAGCCTAGGCTATGTAGGAAGGTTTTGTCTAAGAAAAAGAAAGAAACAAGAGAGAGAGGAGCGGGGAGAGGGGGAGGGAAAATACTTCATGAATAGCTCTCTTTAGGCAGCATCTGGCATCTCCCTAAGACAAGATGCTGTGGGGGAGGGGAGGGAGAAGACACTAAGTCGGCCAGGGAGGGAGTACAGGCCTGGGAGCCCACTCCACTCCCTGCTTACTTCATTCACCCTAAGCCCACAAGCAGAAAGTTTTCCTATCGAAGAAAAGCAGATTTTGGCAGGAAGGAAACTAAGCTACCACACACCAACAGCCACCTATAGGATTCCAAGATCAAAGGTGTTTGTCTGTCTAACAGCGTCTGTCTGTCTGTCCCAGGGAGGCTGAAACCAAAGCATCCTGCAGATGCTTCTCCAGGGGCCTCCCCAGCAGCCAGCAAGGCTCCAAGTCTTAGCGTTATGAGCCCATCCCCATTTTAGCAGCTAAAGAAAGCTATTTCAACAGATTTCTAGGCCTGGCCCCACTCCAAGGACAAGCTAAAAAACAGTTTCTCCAAAATCTCAGCTTAAAACCCCAACCCTTAGCCATGAAGCCACATGTACCTTTCAAGAAACGGAACCATAGCATAGGGTTGAGAGATGCATTCCTGTGTCTATTCTTGCTAAAGGGTTACACATATGGTCTAAAAGCCCCCCTTTAATGGGTGTGTCAATAAGTACTCTGCACTAAAAAGCACAGATGTACTTCCTTCACGTGATTTTGCCCCTAAGGAATAATACAAAACCCATCCCAGCCTTTCTTGCTGCCTAGGGGATGACACAATGGCCATTAGAGCAAGTGGGGGCCACAGTATAGGGAGAGACCTGAACAACAGGGAGTGGTCCATGAGCACAACCCTGGCTGCACACAATTTCAACCCCAGGAACAATACAGCTGGCTGTTTCATAATGGCCTCAAGCTCACAACTGCCCAGGGCTCAGAGAACAGAGGCCAGGGAGGGGTCAAGTATGCTTTCCTGACTGTGAAGTGTTCAACAAATGACTCCCCCCAAAACAAGCACAAACGGGATCTCAAAGCTACTAGGACCACCCTAGCAACAAACCTAAAAGCTGGAAGCACCTCCTGCTCCCTTGACAGGGCCCAGTGCAAGGTCAAGGCACATTCTACCAGGAACCCCACCTTTTATTATTTCTTCAAGGTTCCCCACCTCAGGGAGGCTCTGAGTCTCCAGGGCATATCCTGTTTCACCATACTGGTCTTCTCAGGGGAAAACTTCAGAACTCAGAGGGGGTTCTGTGCAGAACCTGCCATCACTGTGGTACCTAGGTCCATCCTTTTCCTATGCTTGTGGCCATTCAGGGACACAAACACTCTCCACTACCACAGACTCTTTTCTTGGCAACACCCCCCCCCCCAACTTATCCTGTTTACACCACGGCTTGTATTCCACAGGAAGCAACTAGGACAGCAAGAGACAATGCCCATGGAGAGGCAGGGTGACTGCAGAGACCAGGCATGATCTCCAGTCTGCCTCTGCAGGAACAGCTACTGGTCATGGGGGCCTTCCCTTTGGAGGAGTAAGCCCTACCTGCCGCCAGCAGGTTTTCCTCAGAGCAGAAGGGAGCCTTGCTCCTAGAAGACTGAGATGAGAAGAGCTTCAGGCAGACAGATCAGTAGGTCACCTGCACCAGGGACACAGGGATGGATGACCAATGAAAGAGGGGACAGATAGAAAACCAGAGAAGTCTCCCTCTTGGAGAAGGGAAGAACATGCAAATCAGAAAGACAACTGGGGCCGGGCTATGGTGGCGCATGCCTTTAATCCCAGCACTCGGGAGGCAGAGGCAGGCGGATCTCTGTGAGTTCGGGACCAGCCTGTTCTACAGAGCTAGTTCCAGGACAGGCTCCAAAGCCACAGAGAAACCGTGTCTCGAAAAACAAAAAAAAGAAAAAGAAAAAAAAAAGAAAAAAAAGAAAGAAAGACAACTGGGTAGACCCAGGGAATGGAAGGGGGAACCTATGGCTCCTCTATTGTGCAGACCCAGGGAATGGGAGGACCCACCTATGGTCCCTCCATTGTGCAGACCCAGGGAATGGGAGGGTTCACCTATTGCCCCTCCATTGTGCGGACCCAGGGAATGGGAGGGACCAAATATGGTCTCTCTACTGTGTGGACCCAGGGAATGGAAGGGACCACCCATGGCCCCTCCAAGACCTAGAGCAGAGCAAATAAGAAAGTCCTAGGCTGGTAGGGGCTGCAGAGTAGTCCCACTGGTTTGTGTAGGTCTGGGGAAGCACAAGACAGAAGCCCCTCTGCAGCTGTAGAGGATTTCAGAAAAGAGAATGCCCTTGATGGGACAGCCAATAGACCCAGAAGCCCAAAGTTTGGAGATGGGGGCTGCAGAGACACGAGGTCCTGTTGCAGATGGGAAGGAGACTGAGACACAAGGAACCAGTCAGTACGTGCTGCAACAAAAAGACTGAGGTTTCAATGGTGACCACCTTCAGTTCTGGAGCCTTACTGACAGTGTCAGAGGGAATGGTACTGGTCGGGAAACCCCCACAGGAGAAAATGTCACTCCTGAGAAACAATGTGGGTGATCATGAGCCTAGCCAGTGTAAAAACTCACAAAACGGAACAAAGGATACTGAAAGGATTCAGGCCTTCACCAAACTTTAGCCAAGTGCTCTAAACCCTCTGTTCAATCAGCTCTGTCCAATCTCAGATTTGTGGAGGCCCGTTCTCACATGAATCCTGCTAAGTCAATTTATCCCCCAATTTATTATCAAATTCCTCATCCTTCTTTATCCCCCACATAATATCTGGCCACTTGGCTTGCCTTGAGGAAGAACCCTGTGAGGTCTATTCAGCTAAAAGTGTCTCCTACCCTCAAAAATTCTCTAGGATCCTGGCATACTGCTCCCTGGCTGTAAGTTCTGACTTTCCTAGGGTTCTGGAATTGAGCCCAGTCTCTCTCCCCTACTTAAAAACCTTGTTGCAGCCGCCGGGCGGTGGTGGCGCACGCCTGTAATCCCAGCACTTGGGAGGCAGAGGCAGGCGGATCTCTGTGAGTTCGAGACCAGCCTGGTCTACAGAGCTAGTTCCAGGACAGGCTCCAAAGCCACAGAGAAACCCTGTCTCGAAAAAAAAAAAAAAAACCTTGTTGCAGCCATCTTGAATAGTTCACCTTACCACATTAACATTTTCTTCTTTAAACATGGAGTTCCTCAGTGTTCCAGGACTCAAGGCCCCTTCCCCTCACCCAGAGTATCACTAACACTTGGGTATGGAGTTGGTCACCTCCTACAAGCCTCAGAAGACTGGTTTCACAAGGCCCAGGAGTCCAGGCTGGTCAAGAAACAGAGAAGCCATGGAGAGGGGCATTTAGGGCCAGCGTGGGAAGCAAAGAAGCAAAGCTGGACATCAACACTGAGACTATACAGTGCCAGTGCTGGGAGTCCCACCAGAGCATGAACAGTGCAGCGGATCTGGGGCACTAAAGCTGAGGTAGGTATTTTCCTTATCCTCTGAAACTTTGAAGGAGACCCTGTTGAGGACTCCCTGATCATGCTAAACCCGTTCCCCCACCACACCAACCTCAGAACTGACAAAGGAGATTTACCTCAGGGGACACTCATTCCCTTCTAGTTGCTGTTAGGACCCTGGTTGGATGTCAGAGCTATGACATCCTCAAAGTCCCTGTTTTTGAGTGTTTGTTGGGCTCTGTAACATACAAGATCACAGACCCAATGGCTGGGGTACACAGCCAGAAAAAACCCAGAGAGAAGGTTTACCAGCCTTTGACCTGGCTCTTCCCCAAATCTTCCCCACCACCTCAGCTCTGCAAGATGACTGAGAACTCAAGAGTCTAGAGGACACCATTAGCTTACCTCCTACCAGTATGCCAACAGCCACTTTAGACATTTATTCTGGTCCTTAGACACAGTATACAGACCAAGAGAGCCCAAGGAGTCTGACTGATAGATGTGGGCTCTGGCTGCTTAAAGAGGGAGGCAGAACAGATCCTAAGAGGTGAATAAGTCAACTGCAGTCTGTCCAAGCCCACTTACACTGATTACCAGACCTACTACTTCCAAAGAGAAAACCCACAGCCCCACCCAGCCCCACCCAACCCTAAAGGGTGGAGGAAGCAGAGTTCCCAGAATCAGCTGTTGGTAAGCACTTGCTGGGAACTGCCCGAAAGATGGCAGCTGTCCCCAAACAGCATCAGGGTCAGGCTCAACCCAGAAGCCTGAGACTGTGGTTCCTCAAACCTGAAGTGTGTACTGGATTCTCAGCAGCCAAGACAGGCAGGGCAGGTCTGATTTAGCTCCCTTCAAAGAGGAGAAAAGATGTAACTCCAGTCTGGGTTGCACAGCTAGCAATGAGACACCAGCCAAAGGCTGGCCTCCTGACTGCCTGTCTGCAAGCTGGACTGCTGGGCATCTTCATGCTGAGCGGACAGGTGCATCAACTGTCGCACACAGGCCAGATCCTGTCCTGAACCAAGGCAAGTACTTGCTCTGTCTGAATCAAAGCAGAGGGATGGAAGAGAGTGGCCAGGAGACCACGAAACCCGAAGTAATTTATAAGCTGGAGGCGGCACCACTACACTGCAGGAAAAGGCAAATCGAAAGGCTGCCCATTCACCAGGCCAAAGACTCTGAAAACAACCAAGCACAGCCTATTCTGGTCACGGGTGACCAGCCAGGAGCTGCAACAGGCCTTTATGTCTCCTGCCATTGCACAGAGGGGAAACAGGGGCCCTGAAAAAGCAGTACCCATGCCTAAGAACCAATGGCAAACCAACCTTCACAAAGAATAACCCAAGGTCTCCCCACCTCTACTCATGGCCCCTGGCTGATGTGCAGACAGAACACAAAGCAAAACCCAGTGTGGCTAGCGAAAAGCATCCAACAGGTTTCTATCCTGTCTTTCCCTCCAGTCACCCTAGCAAATAGGCGCTCTGATCCACACGCACTGTCCCGAAGCTTGGCCCCAGTCCCATGAGCAATTCTTAGAGCATGGAAACGAAGGGCACCTCTACCTGCTCGGCTTCTAGGAAAAGTAACTTCACATCCAGGCAAGGATGGGAAGTGCAGCGTGCTCAACAGTCACTGGCCACAAGAGAAGGGCGGCCAAGCCTGCTCTCCTGCCCACAGGCCACGGGCAGGATTATCTCTCTGCAGACACAAACAGCCAACAGCAGGAAACAGGGATTGTCACCTCCATTAGCAGCCTCTAGGCTGGGACTTCCTGCTTTAGAATAAGCATGGGAATTAGGTAATGAGGAAAAGGGCACTGCAGGCGCTCCAGTAACTTCTGAAGGGTCAGAGGAAAGAAGTACGCAAGGTCTTTAAAGACTGCCTCTCCATCCCTAGGGTTCAGTCACGTTTATTAAGCGTCTACCTTTCAAATGGGGAAAGCCCATCTTTAAAAAGCATTTCTTTGATTAGTTTACAAAAGCGTTCTTGATGGCACAGAGACAAAGAACGAAACTAGGACCCAGAGCTTGAGGAGAAACAAGTGACAGCCAAGTATAGGCTTCCTGCCATTCATTGTTTCTGACTTCAACCCCCAACCCCACCCAGACCCTGAAGGTGACTACAGACGTGTTACTTGGTGTAGCCAATGAAATGCCACTTCATTACGCCACATCTGCCACAAATGGGCAGAAACGATACGAGTCAAGGCTATGTCTAAGTGACTGGGGATATGAACTGGGAACTGGTCTACTATAACGGCATCATAAAGCAGATAAGTGATGTGATGTAAATGTGGAGATGGAAAAAAAAAGACTTTGGTATTAACCAATCAAACCCTGATCTCTACAGAAGGCGTTGACTCTCCAGCCATGCTTGCAATGCTCTGGCCTTGTAGGACAGACATTACAGTTGGGGCAAACCATCAGGGATTTAGGGGTGGTATGTCCTAACTAATCTTGGTAGACAGTTGAGACACGTGGAAGCTGGGCCTTAAGGGAACCTATACTGAAGGACTCACTAGTTCCGCCTTGGGCCAGGCTTTCGCACTATGTTTAAACAACTCCAGGAGGAAGGCATCTCTTAATGAGAGGCTCCAGCTCTCAGGCAGAGACCACAAGGAAATCACTTTGACCTTTCTGGGCCATAGTTTGCTCATTTGTAAAATCAGGTAGTTAATGTCTACCACATTGAGTTGTTTCAGGGATTAAACAATTAAAGGAAGGCTGAGACAGTGGCTTAATATAAGTCTCCATAACTACTAAGCCTTAACAAACTCACTATTATGCCATGTAAAAGCTGTACATTTGATTATAAGTTCACTAGATTTTTTTTTTTTTTTTGGTTTTTCGAGACAGGGTTTCTCTGTAGCTTTGGTGCCTGTCCTGGAACTAGCTCTTGTAGACCAGGCTGGCCTCGAACTC
>JABTXL010008037.1:10199912-10227557 GCA_025134845.1 Neodon shergylaensis | reverse complement strand
CGCTACAGCACAGGGCACCACAGTCTCTGAAACACATTAGGTGGTCCAAAGAGGGTCCAAAAATGTAGAGAGGTTGCAGAATGTACAAATGTAGAAAGTGGGGCAGAAGAATTATGAATTCAAGGCAACCCTGGCTTACACAAGACCCTGACTCCAAAAAGAAAAACATTCTCAGAATAAGGCTTCGGGACAGCAGAAGTCTGCACTTCTTTCTAAGGGTTCCAGAGCCCAAGAGTTTTGAAAGGAAGGGTGTCTCCTTGCAACCTCTGAGCTGTTATAACGTGGGGCCCCAGATTTCCCCATAAAGAAGGAAGCACTCAGCAGGCACCAACTTCTACTTAGAAGTCAAAGGGCTGTGTAGAAACTGTCCAGTATTTGGCAGGCAACTGACCCACAATCACCAATTCTAGGGACAACCTCCTAGAGAGCTGGGAACACACCTGCTACAGACTCCAGCCCAGCGTCCTGCACACGCTGCCCAACACATCTCGATGTCCCCAAACACCACCGTCTTTATACAGCCATTAAGTGTTCACCATGGCTATGCAACCAGCTCCAGGCAAGCACTGGCTTAAGACACTGAGTTTTGGGAATACTGACCGCCTCTCACCGGAGAACTCGTTTCACTCCTCCAGACAGAAGTTTCTGAGGTTCAGGACCGAAGTCCCCATTCGCACACTTTCCCCACCCTCTGCACTGCACGCCTAACAGGGAAGGACTGGGAGCTGCAACCTGGGCCGAGCAAAGGTACAGCTAGAACCAAAACTTGTCCAAAGCTCGGGTTAGGTCAGGGATCGGGCTCTACTTCCAAACACAGCCTCTAGCGACCAGCACCGAAATGCCGGCGTCGCCACCTCCTCAAACTCCGGCAGGACAGCGTGGGACCCGGAGGCTGGAAGCAAACTCAGGGTGGGTGGGGGCTGGGCGACCGTCCCCTCACCCGGGACCGGAGCTGAAGAAGGCGCCCTCCGCTGGGCTCACAGGTGAGGAGCGGGAGAGCCCAGGCGGCAGCAGGGTGCAGCCACACCTTCCGGGGCGCCCGCCGAGCCTCTCACTCCACACAGCGCCCGAGTTGGGCTCAGCGGGGTCCCGGCGGCGGCCTCCAGAGCTCGCGTGCGGTCTCAGCAAACAAAGCCCGCGCCGCCCGCGGGGCCGTCCCCCGCCAGGCAACGGAGTCCCGGGGCCGAGCGGGGACGCAGGGAGCAGCCGCCGCCGTCCCGAGGGGACGCTCACGAGGACCAGCCCGAGACAATGAGGACAGGCCCGACGCTGCAGCGGGGCCGCGCGGTCTACTTACCCGGGCGCGGCAGCGGCAGCGGCGGCGGCGGCGGCAGCACGGCCCGGTCGGCCGAGGAAGTTAGACCAAGTTCGGCGGCGCAGAGCGGGAGGGCGCGACTCGGGCCGTCCGAGCGGCGGGGGCGGGGCGCGGAGGGGCGGGGCCGCGGCGGAGAAAGAGGCACCGCTTCCCTGCGCCGCTCTGCCGCCCGGCGCGTCTGGCCCACCCGGGCCACGCCCCCGACGCTTGCTCCGCCCACACAAGGCACCGTCCCATCAGTCGCTCCTCCCCCGCAACAGGGCGGGGCTCCCGCCGCTCGACCCGCCCCCTCGGCCATCAATCCGCACTCCCACCGCCGGCTACCCCTCCCACCTTGATCTCCACGCCCCGCCCGTGCCCCGCCCCCACTGCTCACCCCGCCTCCACTGCTCACCCCGCCCTGAAAGCTGCCTGCGTTGGGTAGTGGAGCGGATCGCTGGCCCGCCCCTTTGTCCGGCTCTGGGCGGTGCCCCAAAAGGGGTTTACCCGGATCCTCCCTCTTGGTGGCTCCGCGAAGCTGGCGGAGCTTGGATTCCGGCCAGTCACTTGTGGTGGCCAGTTGAGCGCTTGGCCGAGTTAAGCTATGCAAATGCCCCTCCGGCCTTAGTCTCTGACCCGGCGGGAGCTGAGCCGGGGAGAAAAGCGAGTTGTGAGATTCCTTGTCTCAAGGGAGGGCTCGGGGTGACTTGGAGGTGGAGAAAGATTGGGGGGAAAAATGGCTGGTTTTAAGATGGAAGACGTTCCTGCCTAGCCTTGGGAGCCAGAGGTGGGGGTAGTCCTCTAGAAAGAGGTGGCAAGTCTTCAGAGGCTCTCCGCTTCCAGTCTTCGGGCTAAAAATACCAAGCTTCCTTTGGCTAGCCTGCTGAGATTTGTACATCTCCTTTATGCTGAAGAGTTGGCTGGGATAATTCTTGGAAGTGGGAGGCCACAAGGACAGGCAGGTAGATGTACAATGGTATCCACACCGCTGTGATGAAGAAGGCGGCCTGGTCCCAGCCTCTGCCTGCGTGCCTATAGAGCAAAGCACAACCTTATTTCTTCTTGGTAAACTCAAGTGGCTTTGGAAGAGCTGAAGGCCAGGTCTGCCCCTCCTGGGCGAAGCGAAAGTGGCTGGAACCATGTTTTTCCACGTAGCCAGCAGGTTGAGTTCATTGTAAAGAGAAAAATCTAGAAATGGGGTGCATTTGCATTGCTTGTTGTGGTTATTAGCAAGAGGGAGGCTGCCTGTCTCTAAAATATCCCAGACAGCACAAGGACCTGTCCCTGGCAAGGAAACCTGTCCACATTGTCGCCTCTATTTGGCCAAAATGCGTGATTGGGTGTCCAATGTGTGAGCACTGGGCCTTGTGTTTATGGTGGGGGTGATGCAACAGAAACCTCTCCCTCCACACAGTGGCCCTTTTTTTCTTTTTCTTTTCTTTTTTTTTTTTTTTTTTTTTTTTTGAGGCAAGGTTTCTCTGTAGCTTTGGAGCCTGTCCTGGAACTAGCTCTAGTAGACCAGGCTGGCCTTGAACTCACAGAGATCCGCCTGTCTCCCGAGTGCTGGGATTAAAGGTGTGCGCCACCACCTCCCGGCTCACGAAGTGACTTTTAGGAGAAAAGACAAATTTCAAGTTGAAATCAATGCTGAGACAAAGACAAGGAGCCTGGGATAGAGAATAAAAGTGGGCGTGGTCAGGAGAGCTGAAAAGGTGATGTTGAAACTGAAAGCAAAAGAATGAAGAGTTAGCCTTCTGGGAAAGTGGCGGGTAATACAGAAAGTGCAGGCTGAGGGCAGAGGGTGCCAAGGCCTTGAAAGGGGCACACTCTGAAGCTGTCAAGGAACTGAAGGAGAATTGGATAGCTATCATTTGAAGCCTGGATTGTAAAAGTCTGGGGACGAAGTAGAGACCAGGAGGAAGAGCCAAAGAGAAAGAGCCTTTCCCTTTTGTTCCATTGAAGGGTTTTTGGAAAACACTAACATTCTGATCTGCTGCCGTGGGAAGAGTAGATGTAGCAGTTGTTGGGCAAAAATGAAAAGCAGGGACCCAATTAAACTTTGCCCTAATCTGAGCTGGAGTCCAGAGGAGAACAAAGGAGTCTACATACCTGTGCCCAAGACTGAGAAACTGTGTTAGATGCTGCTCGGGGCTCAGGTAAGATAAGGACAGAGAAGTGTCCCTTGCACTTAGCAGCATGAAACAGTTGCTAAACATGCGAAGGGCAGTGTTCCTGGGACAGTGGGACGGAAGCCAGATGGCATTAGACCTATTGCACACAAGTAACCCAATAGGGAACAGAGAACCACGAGTGACCCCACTAAGGATGTGACACACTAGAGGCTTCAGTGGCCTAAGGCTACATACGATCATGTGACTCAGTCCAGCCGGTAAGAAGTGAATGTGTGCAATTCTAAACTGGCTTTATAGGGAAGCAGTGTGCTTTTCCTTGGCCAGCATTCTTTGCAGGATTGTCCTGGTGAAGGCCACGGCTGCAGTAGCCATGTGTGTCTGTAGTGGAAGTCCTGTGTGCAGAATGTTGATGAAACAAATTAGGATAACTGGATTCCCAAGGTCTGGGGAGTCACCCATTCTAAGCCATCTACCTATTTACTAGGAACATGAAAAGAAGAAAATTATATTGTTCGCACTTACTTTCAACTTTCTACTGCTTGTAACTGTATCCATTTTAATTAATTTAGAGGCAACATCTCTGTAGCCCTGGCAGGCCTTAAACTTGATATGTAGATCAGACTGGCCTCAAACTCAACAGAGCTTTGCCTGTCTTGGCTCACCCAGTGCTAGGGTTAAAGACACGTGCAGCCCACTCTCTCTAACTTTCCTTTGTGTTAGCCTATGGGGGGCAGGTTAGACTATGGGGAAAGCCACAAGTTAGCACAGTGATGAGAATGATGGAGAGGAGGGCCGAGTGATGATTCCGAGCAGCGGATGATCAGAGGTGGGCTAGCGGCCCCTCTGTTGGAGGAATGAAGTTATCTCCACCACTGGAAGGAGAGGGTGGGAGCCCACAAAGATGTTTCCAGGAAGAGGAGATGTTCTCACCTATTGATTTCCTGGTAGTAAAGAAGGTTGTGAATGTAGGACAAGATGGGAAGAAAGTAAAACCAGCACTGTGAACTAAGGACCGGTAATGTTAGGTCCTGCAGACTGAGCAGCCTCTGGGGACATTTCTCTCTGGGCCAGTGGACCACAGTGCTGCTAGAAGTAAAGAGGGTGGGCTGTTCACAAAGCCAACATGGCTCAGCCCACCCTCCGTAGGCCTCAATGGACAGGGGTAACTAACACGTACCTGCTAGCCTCGGGTACCTCATGAGATTCTTACAGCAGCATAGCATAGCTTCCCAGAGCACAGGTGTATATATCTATTTTGTTTTCACTTATTAAAAAAATAAAAGGAATTAAAATGAAGGCGGCTCTAACCCTATGTTGTAAAAGGGTTGTACAATAATCAGTGGTTGACTATGCGTCTGGTAAAAGAGTTATATGATGATTTACTTCGCAAGCTAGCCCTCCAATCTGTAATTGCCTAGAATATGGCTGAATTATAGTGTAGCCTACAAGCTTGACATGGATTACAGGAACAGGAAACAGGAGTGGAAAGAAGAAAGCAAGCTGAGAGGTTTCCTCTCTTGCCTTTGCTATAAATAAAGCTTTGGGTAGAACTCAGTCTTTGTCTTTCTCTGTTCTCGTCTGCAGTGGCCTGTCCTGAGGCTGCTGTGGCCATCCTGGGCTTACTTTACAGAACCTCTGTGTGCACAAGCAGGGATGGGCTGGTGGTGCCTTGGGTTGAAGAGACATCTGGTGACTAGCTCTCCTCATTCATAACTTTTTGTTTTGTTTTGTTTTTTAACACAGGGTTTCTCTGTAGCTTTGGAGCTTGTCCTGTAACTAGCTCTTGCAGACCAGGCTGGCCTCGAACTCACAGAAATCCGCCTGCCTCTGCCTCTTGAGTGCTGGGATTAAAGGCGTGCACTAGCACTACCGGGTCATTCATTACTTCTTAACCTTAAGCAAACTGTGTCACATCTCTGAGCACTAGAGTTCTTTCCTATAAGATCAAGACCGTAGACATGTCTATTTTATAATCTCATAATACAAAGTGACCACAGCTGAAGGAATAGTTCAATGGAAGAATACTTTGTTTACCATGCATGAAGCCTTGCGTTCAGTCCCCAGCACTACCACAAATGAAGTTTACAAAGCTTTGAAAAACATTGGAAAAGCTATAAAGAAATCCTTTGACTATAAATTATGTCTTCTTAGGACCAAACTCCCAGCTGTCTTCACAATACTGAGGACATTTTGGTGGCAAACACAGGGACCCCACTTAAACTGCTTTAGACAAATACAGATGGAAGATGCTACATTCAGATCACTGACAGCGCTGAAAGCCTGAAGCCAGATTTGGGGCTGGTGTGAATAAATCCAAGGGAGGATTATAATTGCTCCAGCTCTGGTCACATGCCCACTCTTGAACCAATCACTGTGAAGGATAGGCTGCGTATTTTCATATGTCCTTGTCCTGTGTCCAAGCCAATGGTTCCTGGCACAGGGCTATGCCATGAAAAGGAATAGTGTATACAGGACTCACATCGTAATTCCTGATAGAGTCTGGTCTACCAGATGTCCTGAGGTCCTGGGCACTGGCTGAAAAGTTTTAGATGGCACAGTGACACATTTGTGCTTTCAGAAGCTCTCTATGGCTGAAGTAGGAAGAGCAGCTCACAAGCAAAACGACATGCTGTTGGTTCTGAAGGAAACTACTGCAGTGGCTTAGGAAGATGAGGAGGAAGTGGAAAGAAGTAGGCAGACACAATACATTTAGGAGACAGAACTGATAGGGACCATTTGGATAGGAAAGTGAGGAATAAGGAGATACCATATTCTACTGCATGACAGTGGCGTTAGTCACTAAGTGACTGTGTATGCCCTCTCTCTCTCTCTCTCTGTGTGTGTGTGTGTGTGTGTGTATGATGAGAAATGGTGACTTAGACCTCTTCCATTTGAAGTGCTCCTTGAACAGAGGAGTAGTCCGTTTCACTATAGAGTTTAGAATTGATACCTCAACAGAATCTCTAACTTTGAGAATTTTGTATCAGTTGGGGAATTACGCTCCCTTTTTTGTGTAGTTGTATCTTAGGGTTTTCATTGCTGTGAAGAGACACCATGACCATGGCAACGCTTTTAAAGAAAACATTTACTCGGGGTGGCTTGCTTACAGTTTCAGAGGTTCGGTCCATTACCATCGTGGCAGGGAACATGGAGGCATGCAGGCAGACATGGTGCTGGAGCTCACAGTCCTTACATCTTGACTCAGAGATGACAAGAAGTCAACTGACTGTCACACTGAAAGAAGCTTGAGCAAAAGAGACCTCAAAACCTGCCCATACAGTGACACACATCTTCCAACAAGGCCAAACCTCCTGATATTTTCCACTCCCTTTAGGGGCCATTTTCTTTCAAATCACCACACCATATGTTTAAATACATGTGTGCAGGTACATGCATGTATGTTCATGTGTTATGTTGATGCCAGAAGACAACACTGTGTGTTGTTTTTATTAAGATGTCATCCACCTTTTTTTCTGATAGGGGTTCTTTCATTGACTTTGGCTCTCTGATTAGGCAAGCTCCAGATATTAACTTGTCTCTGTCTCCTTAGCAGTGGGATTATAAACCCATGCCACCATATCTAGCTTTTTTATTTTTAAATCATGGATTCTGGGGGGGGGGGGTAAAACTCAGACTTCCGGACTGAGCCCTCTCCCGAGCCCCAGAATTATGCTTCTTTTTTGTAACAACGACTCAGCAACTAACTAAATGGTTTTTGTTGCTGGTGGTCACTACAGTTGTTAAAAGCGACTCTTTCGTGACACAGGGAGACATCTAAAGGTAAACAGAACGGAGCTGTTTGACATCTCTGCAATGTTACTCTGGTTACAGATCAGCTGGGCTGCTCTATTCTGGTCCTGGACAATAGGCAGACTTCATCCTCAGAGTTGACTTGTAGTGATAAACTGGTTATGCTGGCTCCAGTTTCTCAACTAAAAAGAGAAAGAGAAAAGAGAGGGCTGCTCCGCTCTGTCTCAGGAAAGCAGTACTTCCCACAGAAAGCCCTACAGACTTGTGGGTCACTGACCAAGACTGCTTATGTGGCAAGAGCCTGTCTCAAAACACAACAGACGGCCATGAAAAAGGAAGAAGGCTCAATGACAAAATCTAGACAACACAGAGAAATAAGATCAGCCCAGAGAAAAAGGCAGAGTGGCTAATGAGGTAGGAAAAGAGCCAGGAAAATGGTCTGTATGAAAGGCAAGAGGAAATGAGGTTGGGGGAGGTGAGAGGTGAGATTAAGTCCAGAGGAACCAGTAAGACAGGCTGAAAAGGGCACGGTGGCTGGGGTGGGTGAGAGATCTGTTTCAATAGAGTCAGTGATCCAAAGCCAGTTGACATTGGGCAATACATGAGACATTAGCTGGAAAATGATGAAGGGAAAATATATCTTGAAAAATGAAGGGACACTAGCCCATTTGAACATGTGGCATGGGCAGACCCTGCCCTTCGCCCCAATCCCTCTGCCTTGCCCCCCCCCAAAAAAACCACTTGTTACATTCCATTCCTAAAGCTAGCTATCAAGGTCTATTCTCTTATTTGACCACTTCTTCCTTTTGAGGTTGACTACCAAGGTCCAGCAATCAGAAGCCCACGTTGGTTCTCCTAATTATCATGCCCACTTATAATCAAACACCTCATCCTATCACGGGGTTTAGCCCTTTACCTTTATAAACTACCCTTTGCCTGTGTGCCACATCTGTCTCCTCTCTATCCAAAGGTAGTCCTTTGTCTCTCTGGGACAAATATCTCTGCTCCTTTCCCTTGTCCCCTATCTCCTTTACCACCACACCCTAGCCTATTATAACACAGACCTCTGCTGTGGGACAATGGTCTGTACCCTGTCACTTATATTTTAAATAAATGCTGATTGACCAGTAGCCAGGCAAGAAGTATAGGTGGGGCGACCATGCAAGAAGTAGAGGCGGGACAATGAGAACAGGAGAATTCTGGGAAGAGGATTCTGCAGTCCGCAGTTGTGACCCAGCCTCAGAGGAAGCAAGATGTGAATGACTCACCAAAAACGGTACCAAGCCATGTGGCTAACATGGACAAGAATGATGGGCTAATATAAGTTATAAGAGTTAATAAATAGCCTGAGCTAATGGGCCAATCAGTTTATAACTAATGTACACCTCTGTGTGATTGCTTGGGACTTAACAGCTGCAAAACTGGGCAGGACAGAAACCTCCGTCAACAGACCTCCCCTTTTTCTCTTCTTAAGATGACACCTGCAGGGTCATTTGCTGCTGTTTATCTGCTTGAGTCAGAAAGCAGCCACTTTGCCGGGCGGTGGTGGCGCACGCCTGTAATCCCAGCACTTGGGAGACAGAGGCAGGTGGATCTCTGTGAGTTCGAGTCCAGCCTGGTCTACAAAGGGAGTTCCAGGACAGGCTCCAAAACATCAGAGAAACCCTGTCTCAAAAAACCAAACAAACAGAAAGCAGCCACTTTCACATTTCTCTCCTCCCCTTAATAAAGGCTCTCTCTGTGAAATTGGGTGTTTGGGTGATTTGTACCTAATCTTGGGTCTGGAAGGGAGCCCCCCCCCCACTGTGGAATAATCTGCTTCAAAAGAAGGTCATGAATATGCATAAATGATGACAGGAAGAGGCAAAAGAGGAGAGTAAAGAGAGTGTGGGGGAAGAAAGCCCCAGAGGATACTTCTGGGACAGGTGGGAGGGGTTAGGTTTTAACCACAGACTGGACTTTCATGCCACTTGGAAGAAGGTGAGACAGGGTAAGGATGCAGATGTCAATGGTTAGGCTCCTGGAAGGCCTAGGAGGAAAGGTCCATAGAAGGCAGTCGACAAAACTCCAAGCATATCAGAGAAACTGAGGCAAGAAAGAGATACACTTGTGAGAACAGGCAGGCAAAAATGTTTCCAGAAAAACTGTGAGCCTGACTGAGATGGATACTTGGACCCAGAGTGGCGTCCATCCCCGGCCCTTAGCAGCTGATGTCAGTACAACTGCAGATAGCATGGAGAGTAGACACTAACCAAGGTTTGGATTTTTGCCAAAAGGGCATCATAGAAAAAACCAAAAGTACAGGACTAGCAACATTCCCAGTATGGTCGTTGGGATTAAACTCAGGAGTTTACAGTTAGATGGCAAGCCCTTTACCAATTTAGCTATCCTCACACTAACCAGCCTGCGTAATGAGTATGAGCTAGTGGGGAGGAGGGTTAGCAGTAGGGGCTGCTAGATCTGGAGAAAAGGAGTCGGGTAGGGCTGGAGGATGCAGTATGTGAAAACATCAGAAGTGGTGACATGAGGCCGTGGTCAGGCAGAGGCTTGTATCCTTGGGAGTGGGTGCCTAAGAAGAGCAGAAGGAGATCAGTGGTCAGAGAATGCGGAGAGGCCAAGAGGCCAGTTTGAGAATGAGTGAGAGTTACCTTGCTAATGTATGCAAATGGTAGTTGCCAAGGGTCAACAGCTTTGATAGATCTTTCACTCCAAGATGAGTTTTGAATTGGTGTAGCCATTCTTAAAATAAGAGTCCCTGAAGAAAATGAGAAAAAAAGGAGAAATTTATTTTAACCTGTCATTCTGTCATACAGTCTCTACCCCATTTATTCTAGAATGATCTAAAAAAAATAAAAAAATAAACCTTTAAACATCCAAGCACCTTTGTTTGTGTTTTTTGAGACAGGGTTTCTGTGTAACAGCCCTGGCTGTCCTGGAACTTGCTTTGTAAAGCAGGCTGGCCTCAAACTCACAGACATCCATCTGCCTCTACCTCCATAGTGCTGGGATTAAAAGTGTGAGCCACCAGCACCCAGCTAATCTGAGCACCTCTTACTCTGATGGATAACTGCAGGCTTAGCCACGAGACTTCCGCCCTCTAAGGGTGCTCCCTACAAGACAGACACGGTTTCTGTGATAGGAGACCATACCTGAGCATAGTGGGAATGTGATGTATGGTAGAGGCTGGAAGGGAGCTAGAAGATCGCGGTAACAAGCAGTCCATCACTTCTCATCCCATCTACAAACTATGGGCAGGGAAAGTAGAAGCTTGTTTATTAGGCTGTCTCTCAGTATCCTTGCAGCCCTCTCTTTGACCCAATCATAGCTACTTCAAATGGGAGAATATGGTTTAAAAAACAAACAAAGCAAACAAACAAAACAACAGATATGATCTTATAAAACACCGTAGGGAGATAGATAGGTCCTAAAGGTTAAAAAGAAGGGCCTAGGAGTCAGACTCCCTGGCTAAGTCCTAGTTGTGATCCTAAAAGGCTGTGCTCATTCTAGCTTGAGTCAACGGAACTATGGGATATGCTCAGATGAGAAAGCCACTGGACAGTGTAAAACGTGTTATACTTAGAACAGTCTCATATGTTATGACTTTCCAAAGTGCTGCATCGGTAAGCTAAACATGAATAGGAGGCTCTGAGGAGTCACCCAGCCCACAAGTGGTGGAATCAGGATGCCAACTTTAGGTCTGGAGTGGAGTCCCCTCCATCTCATGCTCTGGGACTCAAAGGTCTCCATGTTCAGACCCTGCCAGAAGGAGAGACCCAGGATGTACCCCTGCTCCCACCGTAGAGGCAGAGGAGGCTCACCCTGAGTCACCCAAACAAAGAAGGGCACAAACAGATGTTCCAGGCATCTCTGTCCCTCACACAGTTAGAGGGTGGAGCATAGCTGGTCTCTTAGGACAATCCCTTAGGGAGCAATAGATGGTAGTAGCAGATTTCTCAAGTGCACACTGCCACCTAGGGGTCATTCTCTGAATCTCTGAATTTATCAGAGGGTGTGTGTGTGTGTGTGTGTGTGGTGTGTGTGTGTGTGTGTGTGGTGTATGTGTGTGTGTATGTATGTGTGTACGTGTATGTGGTGTGTGTGTATGTGAGTGTGTGTGGTGTGTGTGTAGGCGTGTGAGTGTATTGTGTGTTTGTGTGTATGGTGTATGTGTATGTGTGTGAGTGTATTATGTGTGTGTATGGTGTATGTGTGTGTGGTATGTGTGTGTGTATATGTGTGTGTTTGTGGGGGGGGGGCTAGAGGTCAACATTCAGTGTCTTCTTCAATTTTTGTCAACTTGCTTTCTTTTGGGAGGGAGGACAAGGCCTCTGGTGCCCCCCACAGTCTCCAGCTTTTGAATATTTGTTCCTCAGTTGGTCCTGCTGTTTGGGTAGGTATAAGAGGTGTGGTCTTCCTGGAGAAAGTATGTCCTAGTAGATTCTCCCCTAGGACCTCTAACCAGCTAGCCACAGGCTTTTGACCCTGATACCAATATCAAATATGGGATTCCATATTGTAGATTGGGCCTTAAAACCAATCAGAAAGTGTATGAATTATTCCCATGATACCTGTGCTATTACTGCATTATCTGGGCATGGCAGTCATCACTGTGGCTCACAGGGTCCCCTGCCCCTGATGGTTAACTTCCTCCTCTGGAAATATGCCATGCACCTTCCAGCACTATGAAAGCTAAACAGTAGGGACGAAGTGACCAGGTCAGCACCAGTTTGATTTCTCTACATTCTATGACTCAAGTATAGGACATCTACAGCAACACGGTCCTACTGTCAAGTTCCAAAGGGTAACCACGAGCAATGGCAATAATCTACAATGTCTGGGGGTGTCTTTGGGACCCCACTGCCCACAAAGTTCAAAGGAAGTAGTCCGTGCATGGCACTGGATATTTTATTAGCTAGCTTGTAGTATATAGCAGAGGAGTAGTTTATTAACTTTATAAAAAGAGGGCACAAAACTGGGGAAGAAGAGAAATGGGGAAGAATTAACAGAACAAGTTGGGGATGAATATGATCAAAATATATTGCATCAAATTCTCGAAGAATTAAAAAGTTATAAAAGAAACAAGAAAGATTAAATGATGAAGTTTGAAGCTAAATGGATAGAACTGGAAAGAATCATCCTGAGTTTGGTAAGTCAGACCCAGAAAGACAAATATCGCAGGTTTTTTTTTTATCATATGTGGATGCTGATTTGGATTTTTAGATATGCATGATTCATTTAGAATACACAGAGATGAGGAAGTTAGTAACGGGCCATGAGATGTCTTTTAGGGGCCATGAGACAACATACAGTGATATAAGGAGGAAAATGAGAACTACGGAACAGGAAGGGTTAAATGGAGTCAGTGTGGAAGGGCAAGGTAGAGGAGGATATACAGAGAAGGCTAATTAACACTAAAGACATTTAAATATGGAAACCTACCACTTAGAAGCATCCTAAAATATAAACATATACATAAATAAAAGGAGTTTAGATAGAGTTACCCTATGACTGGGGAAGATTCACTGTTTGATTTGAAGAGTTGTTGGAGTTTAGTGACTTGAATTTCATAAAGTGAGTCACGAGGTAAATTTTGGTTTGTGATTAGGACAGAATTTCCAACAACTTCGGAAATGGCTCTAAATGGGCTGAATCGTCCTCAGCACTGGTGACTATAAAACCACAATGTCCATCAACTTTGAAAAGCATCAGCGATGCTCTACATCCTGCAGCCAAGTTTCCGTTCTTTACATAAAAACAGACAGGTGCACCATCCTACCAAGTGCCCACCATGCTTTTTTAAAATGTAGTGTCAGTGTGTATATTAGTGTGCAATGCACACTTGGGTGCATGTGTGGTGGTCAGAGGACACCTCTCTGGAGTCTATTTTTAACTTCCATCCTGCTGGGGCAGGGTCCTTTTTGTTTTTACCATGCTGCATATGAAAGACCTCCGGTGTGGGGAAACTCTCACTCAAGGGATAACACAGCCCCCCTAGTAACTCACGAGAGACCGTCCTTGCTGCAGTCACACGAGGTTTATTGACAGGTACCGGTGCACTGGGGCTGAGACTCATAACCCACGCAGGAGAGGAGTTCGACTCCGAGTGACAGGGAGGAGGGGTTTTTATGGGAAGAAATCACAGCCCAGTAATCCGAAAGGGGCAGGGAGGGTGTCACAGAAAATTCTGAAAATACCAGTGATGACCACAAGGGGGCAACTCCCTGCCTCTCATGATCACAATCAGCTAGTTCCTGAAACACAGTGTTCCAAAAATACCAATGATAATCACAAGGGGGAAACTCCCTGTTTCTCAAGATTATTCTCAAGATTACAATCTAACTTTATCTTCAGCTAGTTCCTGAAACACAGTCACTGAACCAGCTAATCCTAGATTTCTGATTCTTTTCTTCCTGCTTAGATTTTTGGCTCTATTTTTTCCTGCTAGGGGGGCAGGTGTCTGGATTTATCCAGGTCTTTCACATACTCCAGGTTAGCTGACCCATGAGCTCTGGGAGGCTCTTCAGACAGCACCTCCCATCTTGCCACAGGAGTGCTGCGTTAAGAAGTGCATTGTTGTATCCAGGTATTTATGTGGGGGTTCTGGGGAGCAAACTCAAGTTGTCAGGCTTGTATGGTGTGGTTTGAAAGAAAATGGCTCCCAAGGGGAAGGGCACTATTAGGAGGTGTGGCCTTGTTGAAGGAAGTGTGTCATTGTGGAGGTGGGCATTGAGGTCTCCGCTGCTCAGGCTTGGTGAGGAACTCAGATTGCTTCCTGTTGCCTGCAAGATGTGGGAGTCTCAGCTCCTTCTCCAGCACCAGCTCTGCCTACACACCACCGTACTCCCCACCATGATGATAATGGACTAAACCTCTGAAACTGTATGCTAGCCTCCTCAATTAAATGCTTTCCTTTATAAGAGTTCTTGTGGTCATGGTGTCTCTTCACAGCAATAGAAACCCTAAGACGTGGAAGTCACTTTCACCCATTGAACCATCCAGTCACCTCCCAATTTGATTATGTATATATATACATATATATATCAATTTGCCTGTGGTCTTATAAGATATTTTCAAGTTAAAGTGGCTGCAAGAACAAAGAAAGAGCCCTGACATAGAAGACCATGAACAATCTAAGTGGGTGTGGCATAGTTGTGTTGCCAGGAGAGGGCAGTGATGAGCAACATGCGAGCATATTCAGTCTGTGCCTCTTGCTGTTAAGATTGCTGATGCCAAGACATACATACATAATGAAGCTGGCGTAAAAGTGCATGCTAGCTAGCACTCGTAAGCATATTTAGCGTGTGCGCCGAGTCAGTCTTGCAATGCTTATGCTGTTGTTCTCGATATTTAAAGGTGTTTTGACTTAGAATCTGGAAGATGATCACACTTAATGCTTAAGTGTTTGGGGAAATCTATTGAGTTCAAATTATAAAACCCCAATCTATTCACTGTAGAAGTGTGTGGATACGGGGCAGTGGGAGGGGCTGTTTCTGTTTTCCTTCACTGAAAGTTAGGCAAAATGTGGAGGTAGCTATGTTCCTCGATGTGCACACAACCCCATGGACACCCTCAGAGGCGCTGGGAAGCAGGCCAGGAAGCAGGCTAGAACATTCTGCCTGGGGAGAGGGGAGTTGGTCCTGCGATCTCTCTGCAGCCCAGTGGTGGGGCGGGGGTGGGGTGGGGGGGGGGTGAGGGAGGTGAGGGGGGTGGGAGTGGGGAAGGGGTGTGTGGGGGGAATGCCCTCCTGCACTAGGTCTCTTAGGCCCCACCCTGTGCAGTCCAGTGGTTTGCCTCAATGTTCTCATGAGCCACAAAAGCTGTAAAGGAAACAAGAGTCAGATAAGGGGAGTCTGGCCTCTGCCTGGCAGAGACTTCAAAGGCTCCGGGTTCAAAGGGCAAGAGGCACCCACTGCCTTAAGAGCTGGCTGTGCCTCAGTTTCCAGGCCCCTCCTTTAATGTATACCTTGGTTTCCAGATCCCTCTCTCAGTGCCCCCAACCCTGCCTGAAGAACTCCAGTGTTCCCCACCTGTGTTCGGTTTGAGCTTCACTGGAGGCGGGCTCCCGGCAACAACAGGCCTCCTGTCTCTAACAAGCTAAAGCTAACCATGGTCTGGAAGAATGGCCGGGGCCACCGGGGCCCACTGGCTCAGGAAGCCTGGCTCTCCCAGACCCTTATCTGGATCTGTGTTCTTTTCCAGGCCCCTGCTCATGCTGCCCACGGGGTTTTTCAGACTCCTCGAACCATATGGATTTTGTGCAGTTCATGTGGCCCGTGTTTCACACCACATCTATCTATAACCCTCTCTGAGGGGGCTGAAGTGGAAAAAGAAAAAAGCCAACTCCTTGTCGGTGAACCAGGCAGAAGGTTTACTGAGCACAAAATTTGCTAGTATTCGCTCTAGCTTTGTTTAAAATGTTGTGTGGCTAGTTAATAGATCCACATGGGGCAAGTTATAAATGTACAAAAGAGCACTAAGTGGAATGTTCTCCTCCCACCCATGTCCCCAACTACTTGCACCTTGTCTGAGAGACAAATGCTATTACCAGGTTTTCATGTATTTTTTTTCTGTGCATGTATCAGGGCACACACAATTGGTTTCACCTGAAATTCATTCTTTTGGGAGAAAATGGGGGGTGAAAAGGGATAAGTGATAACCACCGAAGAATACAAGGCCAAAGCCATTTATGAGAAAGACTACATTTCTGGGATTAGGGATGAAGCTTAGAGACCCTGGCTCCAGAGAGAATCACAGAGGTGGGGTAAAGAAAGGGAAGAGGGAGGAAGGAGGGAAGAAGGAAGGATGGATTTTCTATTATTGCAGTTAACTACATCCCTGAGTCTTGGCCAGTAGGCTGTGAACAAAAGTAAGGTGTGCAATTTTCAAGGCGGGCCTTAAGAGGAAAAGGTATCCATCTACACCAGCTCTGGTGAACATGGGGATCTTTCAGACAGAAGACACAGCCTAGGATGGTGTAGTGATAGTATAGAAAAAACTAGTCCCTGACCTTCTCAGCCTGGGTTGCTTATGTACAGATTATTACATCCAAGAGAAATACCAATTGTGTCTAACCTTAGCTAACAATATATAGGTGGATCTAGACAAATTGCATGGAATTCTGTATACTTCAGTTTTTTTAACATACCAATTTGATTTGTCAACATAGTTAATATTGCAAATACCTTATAGGCTAAATATGGTGGTATATGCCCATAGTCCCAGCTACTTAGGAAACTGAGGCAGGAGGACTACCTGTGCCCAAGAGTTCATGGCCAACTTGAGTAACAGTGTAAGATCCTGTATCAAAAACACACCTCAAATATACTGATATATAATATGCTTACCAAACTCATGAAACATTCTTTCTTTGCTTTTTCTGAGCATGGAAGAGCACACCTTCAATCCCAGCACTTGGGAAGCAGAGGTAGGCAAATCTCTGTGCGTTTGAGGACAGCCTAGTTTACCAAGTGTGTTTCAGCATACCCAGGGTTATGTGGAGAGACCTTCTTTCTAAACAAAACAAGCAAACAAACAAAAACCTTCATTTTAATGATGGCTACATGTTATTTGGCATCAGCGGATATTTGTGCTAATATACATACATTCATATATGTAATGACTAATTTATTAACATGCAATAATTATGAATAAAATCAGGTAGTTTTATATACTTAAGTTTTATTTCCTGTTCTCTTGGGTTCTGTTCATAACTCTGCCCAGTTGATTTGATTTGTTAGCCAAAAACAAAACAAAACAAAACAAACAACAACAGAACAAACCCCCAAATTTTTGTGGCTTATAGCAAGCAGTCTTAGGGTCACAATGAAACAGAATGGAAGGAAAAGACTTCTCTTTGAATCCTCCACTTCATACCTGCACAACTCTGCCCGTTGTTAATAACCTGTGCCTAGGTTTGTTACAACTGATGGCCCTCTATTGGCAGATAAAAACCACCAATGTAGTGGGCCCCAAGTCAATAGGAAACACTGCCTCAAAAGAGGTGGCTGGTATTCTTGAGGTTCATGCCTTGAGCTGTCCTCTAGCAGACACACACACACACACACACACGTTCACACCAGCATGGACAGACCCCCACAAAATATCTTAAAATACATGCATATATAAATACATGCACTCATTTTGCTATGATAGAGTTTTAAGAATTACTTGCATCTTTCAGACTGAAATTCTTCTTTCAACATTTTTAAATTGATAACCATGTATAGTAACAGGATGTATGGAATGCTTAAACTATTTCCCTGTTGTTGAAATAATTAACCTAATTAACATATCTATCACATTAAAGGAAGTCAGAATCTTGCTTTGCTATGCTGTTGCTATTTTGAAACATACCTATGAAGCCCTTGCTGGCTGGAACTTCCTGTATACACTAGCCTTGCCTCTAAATTGTGGCCATACGCCTGCCTTTGTTGCCTTATTACTGGGATTGTAAGTGGGAACCGCATCCAATAGAAGCCATGGCTTTTAAAGTACAGTTTTATTTTTATAAGAATTAACTCCACAAAAGCAACTTCTACTGTCTTGACCTCTAAAACTTTTACTGAAAAAGTGAGAAACAAGGCAGCCTATAATATATTTCGCACACCAACTATTACCAAATTAGCTGCATTTTAACATACTGTAAAAGTACATTGCAATAAGTATTCACTTACTAGTAGGAACTAGTGTACCTAAAAAAAGACACACGGACACATTTTTAAACTATACAGTCTCATATCAATACACAAATATATATCTGACATATGTATTCTTATCCATGTTACATACGACTTTGTAAATATTTTTTTAAATAAATCTTTATTTTTTAAAAGATTTGTTTATTTATTTATTATGTATACATAATTCTGCCTTCTTGTATTTCTGCAGGCCAGAAAAGGGCACCAGATCTCATTACAGATAGGTGTGAGCCTCCATGTGGTTGCTGGGAATTGAACTCAGGATCTTTGGAAAGAGTAGTCAGTGCTTTTAACCGCTGAGCCATCTCTCCAGCTTGACTTTGTAAATATTAAATTACATAAATCATTAGTTTTTTATATCGTCAATTTTGAAATTGAAAAACCAGATGAATGGAGTGTTAGGAAGCCACAGATGCTGCAGTTTGTATCCGTGAGCACACTCTGAAAAGGAATGCTAGAAAGAGCTCCTTTCAGAGATGACTTCTGAAGTTTCAAATATTATCCTATCTAAAAAGTTAGAGCTTTTCATGAGAAAATCAAGCTAAATGATGTATTTATTCAATCTCTAATGATATAAAAATCAGATTTGTGCAATTAGTTATGAAGAGGCTAATACCACTACTTTAACAAAAATAGCCTCATTCTGAAGTACCTACTAGAGTTTCCTTAGATTCTCAGAAACTATAATTTAAAATATTGTATTTATTATTTTATTATTAGTATTTGTGTGTGTGTGTGTGTGTGTACACCTTCAGGTGACTATGTAGAGTTGGTTCTCTCCTGAGTTTATATGGATTCTTGGAATTGAACTCAGATCACAATGCTTGTGTGACTAGTGTTTTTAGTCTCTGAGCCATTTTGCTAGCCTTTGTTTTGTGTTTTTGAGACACTGTCTCACTGTGTAGCTTGTTTGGATTTGAACTTCAAACCTTAACGCCCCAGCCTCCCTATTAGGGAGATTATGGCATGTGCCAACAACTATGCTCTGCTTTTTCTTCCTTTCATGCTTTCTGAGGAAAAACTGGATGCAATTATTTGCTTTTCTAAAAGTGTTTTTCCCCCTCTGTGATTTCTTTTAAGATTCTTTTCAGTTTGGATACGATGTACTGTTAAGATATGAATTTGAGGGCTAGAGAGATGACTCAGCAGTTAAGAGCACTGGCTGTTCTTCAAGAGGTCCTAAGTTCAATTCCCGGCAACCACATGGTGGCTCACACCCATCTGTAGTGAGATCTGGTGCCCTCTGCTGGCCTGCAGACATACATGAGGACAGAACCTTGTAGACATAACAAATAAATCTTTTTAAAAATGATATGAATTTAAAATGTGTCCCCCCCACAGACTCATGTGGGACCCTTACAAGTTGGACCTGGCTGGTGAGAGTAGTACAAGCATTTGAAGACTATTACCTGGTTGTAGTCATTCTCTACTTGTTGGTCTACCAGCATCTGAGGAACATTATGCTCCCACCATAGTGGGTAGAACTGTTCCCCATCATGTCTTTTCCAGGATGGTGAGCCCAAATCCCTCCAAACATCAGAGCCCAGATAACTTTTCCTCCCATAGTCATTTCTGTCAGGTAAATTGGTCACAGTAACATAAACAAAAGTAACATGATAATATGCCTGGGTGCATATGATAATAATATACATGTGTGTGTGCGCTTGCGTACGTGTGTGTATGTAAGCATGAACACTGTCCTGTTTGGCATTCTCTGAGCTCAGATCAACAGTTTATCACCCTTATTAATTAGGTTAAATTCACACTCCTTGTTACTTCGAGTATTTCTCCCGTCGCTACCTGTTCTTCTCCTTCAGTGTTTGTCATGTTTATAGTCGTCTCAGAGTACACTCCTTCGTCTCCAAGCCGTCCTTCCTTGCAGTTCAGCAGTCTCTTTATTTTCATGCTTTCCATCTCTAGCCCGTCTTTCATTCTCTCTCAAAATTTTCATCAGTTGACATTTCCTGCTAGTCTGTTTTAGTCATTGAGTTTTAGCATATTAATGATTTTCTTTTTATTTAATTTACCGATTTATTTACTCTATCTAAATATCTACTCGTGTTTAGATATTTACATATTTAAATATGTATAAACACCTACCTCCTCCCTACCTATCTGCCTGTCTGTCTAGACCCGTCTGTCTAGACTTGTCTTTCCGTCATGCACCGCCAGCTGAACTTAAACCCTGCCTACTCAAGGATGGCTTTGAACACTTGGTCCTCCTGCCTCTACCTCCTGAGTCCTGGGATTTCATACATAGCTAGTTTATGTGGTGCTGGGGGAACAAACCCAGGGCTTCTTCACGCTAGGCAAGTGCTCTCTCAAGCGAGTCACTTCCCAGCCCCAGAGGTGTTCACCGTCTCAGTCTGATTGTGTCAGCCCCACTTCATGTCTGAATCAGGTGGTGACGCTTGCTCTGTATGCTCAGACTGTACCTTTGGAGCTTTACTGTGCCTCATGTTTTTTTTCTTGATAGTTGGGCACAATGTAGCAGATAAAGAAGGCTCCTATAAATTGTTCTGTTGTGATCTTGTGATAAAATTTAGTAATAGGAGAAAGAGGAGGCATTCTTCGTCCTGTGACTAATCCTTAATATTTCAGGAAGCTTGTACTTCTGGAATGTGACCTTCACAAGGCCTTTTCTGTTTCTTTTTCCCTCCTCCTTTGTTGGGACAAGACTGGGAAAAATGGTTGAATATGGGCATTTCACTCCCTACTTTGTCAGGGAGGCTTTGATAGGATTCCAGCAGGTTTAAATGGTTAACTCCTTCTCTGGGAAGCAGGTTCGTTGTGACCTGCTCACTAACTTTCCTGACGTAGGATACACAAAACCAAGTACGTGAATCGGGTTTATTATTTACAGACAAGTAGTGAGAAACAATAGAAGCCTAGGATTAATTATGAGCAGGCCCTGCAAGGCTTGGCAAGGCTGAGGGTGGGTAGTGCTTGGTCTCTTTGTGCCCTGCCTGCATTGCAGCAAACAGACCCCAGAAATTAGTCAACCCTGGGTGTTACGTCTCAAAGCAAAATGACCGACTAATTGAGCTAAAGCATTAATATCCTTCCTGTAGGTGCAGCAGGAAAAGAGGCCCTGTCTGTTCTCCCCAGTTCCTCCTTATTTCAAGACCACAAGGTGCTCAGCAGGCCCAAAGAAACGAAGATTAAAGAACCGAGTGTTCGAAGTCACGTGGAGAATTATCCTGTAGCCTCTTTCCTTGACCTGAATGACACCCGCCCCCTCGCTTAGAAAAGCTAGCTTTTTCAAAATCTTTTGAAAACGTGTGTGTGCGCGTGCACACGCATGTGCTGTGTAAGTGCAGCCACATTGTGGAGGTCAAAGGATTCTCTCCACTGTCAGCCCTTGCCCTCCTGATTGTTCGAGACAGTGCTTCTTTTGTTTTTGACTGCTGCATAGAAGCCAGGCTAGCTGGTCCATGTGCTCCCGGGAATTATATTCCCGCTTCTTATTTTGTTGCAAGAGAACTGGGATTGCAGGTGTGTGCCACCATCAGAGTTAGACGGGCAGACTCCCACACTTGGGCAGCACGTTGTTTGCCCACCGAGCCATCTCCCTAGGCACACCAACCTCTCAGGATGTGGAGGCAGAACTTCATGTCACTTGCTTTATCACATCTTGATATCATCTCAATGGAGGGCATGAAGGCATAACTAGAATCTATCTCACTAAGTTTGGGATGAGAACAACCATCAAATGCCCTGTTCACATGGCCCAGTTCCATCGCTCCGGACTCAGGAATTCAGAAAACTCACTACCAAAGCAAGCAAAGAATCCTGCAGCGGTTTCTACTGTGGTAGACCTGCCTCTGTATCTCCTCCATTTCTACCTCTGTGGTACCCAGGGTGTTTATGCAGTTGCCAGAGCAAAGGTTAGCATTATCAGACATTCCTCTCACCTGCTCTAAAATAAAGTCTAGCAGATATGTTTGATCTGTGGCTCATTCGTCCTCATTCAGCTGAACTTGTGCTTCTCATACTCCTGGGTGTGGGACACCTACTGGAGCATGCTTGATCTACCCAGTAAACACACCCCTAAATAAAACGGATGCCCCCCAGAAGCTATCAGCTGTTCATAGCAGTTAGGTTAGGAGCGGCTCTCTTTATTCTCCATGCTAGAATGTTGACTGACTTGATCTTATATGGGTAACCAGGGCTGCTCTGAGTTCACGAGTGTGATAGTTCTGTCTTGTCCGGCAGCCCCTGTTTTGCTTTGGTCCTCCTTAAGCTCGGGCTCTTGCTATCTTTATAACCCCTTCTTCTAGGATGCTCCCTGAACTTGAGGGAGGGGTAATGCTTGTGGTATACATGACGTTCACTAACACTGATTGACTAGTCATGAGCTTCTGTGTTAAGCTCCATCCAAGTCACAGGTATGCTTATTGATGCTCAAATCATCCAGTCTTTGCCACGGGAGAGCCTCTGGAGTCTGTTCCCTGCACAGCCCTCAGGGTCTTTGAGAGCCTGGTTGACATCTGAAAAGACAAGCTTCTCTGGGGACTAGCCATCAGGCACCTGCCCAAGGAGTTCCTTTTTTGTAGAGACTGATACTGCAAAGCCAGTCTGGGTTCAACCGCCTCCAGCAAAGTTTACCCAGATTTCTTGGATGAACATCATGGGATTTAGGACATGGGCATCTCTTGCCTAAATCCAAAACAGACACTGACAAAGGTTTTGCTACAAAGAGGAAAATTCCTTTGTTTGTCAAAGATTTCGCAATTGTTTCTCAATTTAGATCGGTGCTTTTCCACCTTGCCTACATGCTAAAATCCCCTAGAGGAGTTTTTTATAAATACAAATGCCCCGATATAGTCTAAGTTCTTTGTTTAACTGGACTAGGGTCTTGTCTGAGCAACAGTGTGTGTGTGTGTGTTAGGATTTATGGCTCTACCACTCTGTGTCTTATCTGCCTGCCACAATTTCTCAGTTAACTTACCATTTGCCATTTGTTTGGTTAGGCTGGCTGGCCAGCAAGTCCCAATCATCCTTTGTCTGCACCATCACCACCCTCTAGTGCTAAGTTTATAAGTGTACACAGCTATGCCTGGCTTTTCTGTGCAACTAGAGGTCTGAGCTCAAGTCCTCATGCCTGTACTGCAAGTACCCTTACCTGTGAGCCATCTCTAGGCCTGGAAACGGGATTTTAAAGGGCCGAGCTCCTGGAAGGAGCTTACATATGTCTTACTATGTGTGTAAGTGAAATCCTATTAGCTATGTTCTTCTAAGCATCAATAGCATTGTTACAATGTGAACAAGTTGCTACTCCTCTATCTCATTCCCTGTCACTGTGGCAGCAAATCAAAAATTTCCACTGCTCTACTGCCTTCTGCTCTTCCTTATTGCAAATCACACAAAGAGTTAGCTGTTGAGGAAAAATTGTGGGGTCACCCATGATTCCTCGATCTCACATCCCACATCCAGGATCCTCTAGGCTTCTGACAGTTCTCAGCGCCGTCCTGTCTGTCTGTTGCTCCTGCCACCATTATCTGACACTGGATCCCAACCCCCATTCGCCAGTGATTGCCCTGCTTTCTAGCCTCTATGGACTGTCCTGTTCAAGCGGCCAGAATACTGGACATTGGCTCCTGTTTTTCCTCGTCTTAGAACCCTGCCATGGACTCCCATCTTGGTCACAAGAACTCCAAGTTGGACGTCAACAAGAAAAAGTGCTTCTCACCCAAGTATGACAACCTAAGTTTGATCTGATTCCCAGAGCCCATGGTAGAAGGAGAAAACCCACCCCCAAAGTTTATATTTTCACCTCCATATCTTCCACATGCTTGCCATGCCTAGGCCTGCACTTACATACACACGCACACGCACATGCACATGCACACGCATCCACACACACAGAGAGAGAGAGAGAGAGAGAGAGAGAGAGAGAGAAAGAGAGAGAGAGAGAGAGAGTAACATAACTATTCTAAACAATAAAAGAATTAGTGGAGATGGAATCTCAAAGTAGTTTTGATTGACATTTCCTTGATGGCTAAGGACACCAAATATTTCTTTTAGTGTTTCTCAGTCATTTGAGATTCCTCTGTTGAAAATTTTCTGTTTAGATCTGTACCCTATTTTTTAAATGAGATTATTTGGTTTGTTGATGTCTAGTTTCTTGAGTTTTTTTAAAATATATTTTAGATATTAGCCGTTTATTGGATTTGGAATTGCTGAAAATCTTTTCCCATTCTGTCTGCTGCCATTTTGTCTGGTTGATGGTGTCCTTTGCCTTGCAGAAGCTTCTCAGTTTCACTAGGTCCCATTTATTCCTTGTTGTTCTTAGAGCCTGTGCTCTTGATAGTCTGTTCAGGAATATATCTCTTGTGCCTCCTGTGCCTTCCATTCTACAGGAATGTCTGACATTGCCTGGATGGGCAGGAACCAGAGGCAGAACAGCCCAGAGTCCCAGTATAGAACCAAACATGACTGACAAATAAATAAAAACTAAGTCAATGAAATGATTCCTAATGATATTCTCCTATGCTCATAGATCAGTGTCCAGCCCAATTGTCATCAGAGGGGTGTCATCCAGCAACTGATGGGAGAAGATGCAGAAACCCACAGCCAAACACTAAGCAGAGCTAGGGGAACACAGCAGAAGAGGAGGAAGAAGGATTGTAGGAGCCAGAGGTGTTGAGTACACTACAAGAATACGGTCCACGGGGGTTCACAGAGAATGAAGCAACAAGCACAGACTCTGCATGGGTCTGAGGCTAGGTCCTCTACGTATACCTTATGACTGTGTAGCTTGGTGTTCTTGTGGGACTCCAAAAAATAGAAGTGGAGGGTGTCTCTGATTCTTTTGCTGGCACTTGGGACCCTTTTCCTCCTACTGAGTTGCCTCATCCAGTCTTGAAATGAGGGTTTGTGTTAAATCTTATTGTATCTTCATAGGCCAGGCTCATTGGATATCCCTGGGAGGGCTGCTTTATTATGTTTTTAAAGGGAAACAGAGGGGGAGTTGATCTAAGGGAGAGGGGAAGGAGAGGGAGGGACTGAAAGAAGTGGAGGGAGGGGAAACTGGGTTTTGGATGTAATATATGAGAGAAGAATAAAAGTTTAAAAAAAATGTTGCCAGGCAGCACACGCCTTTAATCCCAGCACCTGGGAGGCAGAGGCAGGCAGATCTCTGTGAGTTTGAGGCCAGCCTGGTCTACAAAGCAAGTTCCAGGACAGCTGGGGCTGTTACACAGAGACCCTCTATCTTGGGGGGTGGAGAAGTCTCCTGGGTCCCACCCCATAGATTCTGGAGTAACCAGCAGTCTCAGCATCCGAAGTTGTTTTAAAAGTGAAAAGGGAAGGAAATGAATGTTTCCATTGGTTTTACAGCAAGGTGATGTCGGACTCTCTCTCCATTTCCACTGTAGATTCTCCTTGACTTATCAGATAAATGAGAGAGAAGCCTGTTGGCATTTGGACGGACGCCTGAAGCTTCCAGCCTGGAATCCACAGACGTGAATACTTTTCTATGGTCGTCATTAGAGCCTTGCTGCGTCAAGTGTGACCCATAGAATAGTTTAACATCAAGATCACCTTGCTCTTGTTAACTATTTAAAACTGCCGGCTCTACTTTGCTATACAGAAATCTTTTTTTTATATTTAAAAATATTTTAATGTGAATTTAAAAGCTATAATTCCTTAATCATAATTTCAAACAGTTGAAAGATTCCTAAACAACTAAATAAAACAATTTTGTATTCAGTATGTTCCAAAAAGCACAAATGGTCAGATGCTAAGGAAGAATACAACAGCATGACAGTACCAAACCCTAACAGCTCAAAGGGTTCTGTCACCTAATGCCCAGCAAGAGAACTAAACAAACACTGCAGCCCAAGGCTGGATTTCCCCTCAACCTGGGAGAGATCAAGGCTGCCAAGACAATTTAGCATTTGTCCTAGCCAACGCATTAACCATAGGCAGCTAAAGTCCCTTTTCATAGGACATTTATTTTAAGCAAGGACTCTACTACTGAACTCTATCCCTAGGCAGAATATTTTTTATAAGATTTACAATTGTTAGGGTTGAGTGAAGTAACTCAGTCGATAGCATGTTTGCTTAGCATATGTGAAACACTGGGTTCCAATCCCAGTACCAAATAAACGAGGTCTAGTAGCACAGGCCTCTCATCACTTGGGAGATGGAGGCAGGAGGATAGCAGGAGCTTAAGGCCGTCTTTAGCTACATAGTTTTTAGGTCTCAAAGAAACCTGGGACAAGTCCCCCCCAGTGTCTGTTTGTGTCTTCTCTCAGCACTTCTCACCCCTCCCCTTGCCTAAACCTCTCCCTCCCAGGGGCTGCACTTCCCTTCCCTTCCCCCAGCCTGATCCCCAGACAACCCAACCATTTTGGACATGAGGTGTCTTGATCTCCTGCCTCACACTTGGCTTCTTGGCCACCGCTCCTCTTTTGCCGTCTTCCCCACTCTCTTGTATCTTCTCATGTTCTCCCCCACCACTCTCTCCTCTCATGGCCTGGTTCGGTCTAGACCCTCCCAACTGCCTCTGGGTCTGCTCTCCCTCATATCTACAATAAGCCATCTCCTCCATCATACCTAGAGGCAGTTATGTCCTAATTTATCATTCAATAGGGAGTTTGAGGCTAGTCTAGGATACATGAGACCCTGTCTCATGAAAAAAAAATCACTTAAAATTTATAGTTGTCAGTCCCTTATCTCTTTGAGACACCTTACAGAGTGTCTGTAAGGACCTGAGAGCCACATAATCAAAGTATAGTTATCAAGAAAGGTATGCTAATTCTTGGACCTATGAGAGGCCAGAAGCTATTCAAGCACATGCCCATTACCAAACATAGCCTGATCACATTAACCTGGACCAGTTTTTGTAATTACAATTACAGGGGCTCTGATGCTGTCTCCTGACCTCCTTAGGTACAGTACACACATGGCACACAGACATACATGAAGGTACAACAATCATACATGTAAAATAATAATTAAAAAAAATAAGGGGCTGGAAAGGTGGCTAACTGGTTAAGAGCACCTTCTGCTCTTCCAGAGGACTTAAATTTGGTTTCTAGCATCCACATGGTAGCTGATAACCACCTGTAACTCTAGTTCCAAGGGATTCAACAACACTCTCTTCTGGCCTCTTCATGCATCAGGAACCACCTCAATATACCTGCAGGCACACACACAAACACAAAGTAAATCTTTAAAATAAATAAACAAAATTCCCAATAATGTCTATGCAGATCAGTGTTGATTGTGGGTCTGTAGCCATGATTATGCTCACTGTCCTATAAGGAGAAGGAAATACACCTCTACTGCCTTTAGCCTCCAGCTTCACGTCTCTCTCTTCACGAGATGCTCCAGTGGAGTGCTGGCATCCTACTCGCTAAGCCCTCCAGGATTCTTCATAAATACTTCTGAATGACAAGTGCAGTTTTCACACCCTCTTTACCAGTGTGGAGGATGCAGCTTTGCTTAAAGGCACACACAAGGACTAGGGCCCTCTCCACTCATCCTCGTGCGGTTTCCACGAGGCCACACTAACTGGAGAGAGGACTGTGTGGAAACTGAGGACCAAGAGCACACAGCTGGTGGATGAGAAACCAATAAGATGTGTGCATTCATCCGTGAAGTGTGTTTTTCTAAAATTTGTGTGCATTAGTGTGTGTGTGTGTAGAGGCTAAAGGTGGAGGCTAGGTGCCTCCTCTACCACTCTCCACTTTACTTTTTTGTTCTTTTTCCTTCCTTCCTTCCTTCCTTCCTTCCTTCCTTCCTTCCTTCCTTCCTTCCTTCC
>JABTXL010008037.1:10187467-10199902 GCA_025134845.1 Neodon shergylaensis | reverse complement strand
TCCTTCCTTCCTTCCTTCCTTCCTTCCTTCCTTCCTTCCTTCCTTCCCTCCCTCTCTTCCTTCTTTTTCTTTCTGTTGTTGTTTTGTTTTTGTTTGTTTTTTGAGACAGGGTTTCTCTGTGTAACAGCTCTGACTGTTCTGGAACTCACTTTGTAGACCAGGAGGGCCTCGAACCCACAGAGATCTGCCTGTCTCCCAAGCGCTCGGAATAAAGGCATGCACCACCATGCCCAGCTTTCACTTTACTTTTCAAACAGGTCTCTCAAAGCTCATTGAACACAGAGCTCACCTACTGGGTAGACTGGCTGGCTAGCAGCCTCACCCTCCCTACCCCTACCCCTACCCCAGACCTCCAGGTTCCTCCGTGTTCCACCTTTCATTACTTTATAGGCAGCCACGCCCAGCTATTTTCAAGAGTGCTGGGAATCTAGATCCTTAGGCAAGCACAACAAACATTTTGCCCATGAGGCAACTCCCTTTTGCTTTTTGGCACAAGAGAGAATTGTTTTTGAGCCCTCCAGTGTCTTTGGGGCCTCCAAAAAACTTATTTACTTATCTTATCAAGTACCAGAGGCCCAGGGAATACAGCTTCTGGGAAGGAAGTCATATCAACCCACGCAGGGACTGGAAGGAGGTTGCCTCAGACTACAGAATCATGAACAGCATGGGCTGTGCACCGTCCGTGTAGCCATCCCCACCCAAAGTCAGACCCCTGTTTGATCTTGGTCCTACACCACCCCCTCATTCCATCTGCATACTCAGTCCCACTTTGCCTCCTTTCCTGGCTTGACTGCTGGCCCGTCTGCTCCCCTATTTTCCTAGAGGGCAGATTCTAGCCTAGTCCTCCTCTGACTCCCACATCCAACTCTCCGCCACTGGACTACTTGGTGTCTTAGTGGAGGAAGGCAGGAAGACTCTCCTTGGGGTTCTGCTGACTTTATACTTCTTTTGGTTTGTTTGCTTCAAGACAGGGTTTCTCTGTGTAGCCCTGGTTGTCCTGGGACAATCTGTAGACTAGGCTGGCCTTGAAATCACCAAGATCTGCCTGCCTTTACCTCCGAGTGCCGGGATTAAAGGCATATGCCACCACTGCCGGGCTCTGACCTTATACTTCTGAGACAAAATTCAAACTCAGCAAATGGGTGGAGTTATATTTCATCTTCAGGATGTCCTTCTTTTTCTGGTTTACCAGATTAGGCCATAAGAATAATATGAAGGGAGTTGTCAAATTTCAATGCTGAGATTATTCCTCCCGAGAAGACATCATAACTACTAACAAGCATGACGGGATGCATCTTTCTGACCATTTTTAACCCCATTAGGTCACAGTCACGTGAGCTGCCCTTCCTTACTCCCTCCCAGAAGAATACTGAGTTTCCACTGTTAGCCAACAATATGGTGACACTTTTTTTGTTACTCATCAATAAAAAATCTTGTGACTTGCTAGCTGTGGTGGCTAGTGTCTGTAAGACCAGAACATGAAACTGAAGCAAGAGGAACAAGGAAAAGAAAAACTTGTGTACAAAGGAGATTTCTGATGCATGCTTTATTAGAGCCAAAGGTGACAGCTTTGTCCACTGAAACAAATTTCTGAGTTCAGAAGAGAAGACCACAAGAAATTTCACTTTGTAATTTACCTTTATCAAACTATCCAGGAACACAGCAGCTGCTGTATGTGGTCCATTGGCATTACATAACAAGCTGTTAACAGAAAACACAACGAACAAAAAGCCTTATATTCTCTAATTGTCAAGTTAATCACCAACTTTTCTTAGGTGTGTGTGTGTGTGTATCCAACCCAAGGGTCTTGTGCGTGTTAGGTAAATGTTCTACCACTGAACTGTTTCTTAGTCCCACTTTTCTTAGATTTTAGATTTTTTTCTTATATACAATAATAAAATTCACTTCAAATACTAGCAATCAGGCTACTTTAAGCCTTGGATTTTCTAGATCTTTCCTCAAATAAACTATGACTGATCTGCTAGATTTTAATCACTTTTCTCTGGGACGTACAGAAGACGATACTAATATATCACCAATCCCTAGTGAATATGGTACAGCAGCTCCTAGCTCTTGGAAGCACAGCTCATTCAGTGAAGACGCGTGAAGGTCCTGTTCTCCCCCAGTCAGATGTTGTACATGATCAGCTTTCCCCTGAGGCTGGATTCTGTGGCTTGATCTTCTTTACAGCTTCCAGAACAGAGAATGGGTTCACTTTGTCTCCAAACTCTTTTTCTCGGTGCTCAAGAAGGACGCCCTACAGCAGAAACGGGAAGGGATGTCAGTTTTCAATCATGATGCGGACTCTGAACTTCTGCTGTCCATCAAGCCCTGTGATTGGGCAGCCGAGAGCCCAGCACGAATGAAACCCACACCTGCCCTTGAGGAGGCCAGGCTTCTGAGGAAGGGGACTGAGGGATCTACACCCCAGTATTTGGGACACAGGAAGCCAGGATGACAGGCAGATAAAAGTCTATCACCCGGGGAGAGAAGAGAATGAAAACATAAATATCCTACAAAGTATAGCTCAGAGTCCACATTGATGGGTGCTAAATGACCATCTGAGATAGCAGACCCCTTTAATCCTCTTAAGAAACTGGGGTCACAGCTGGGTGGTAGTGGCGCACACCTTTAATCCCAGCACTCGGGAGGCAGAGGCAGGCGGATCTCTGTGAGTCAGAAGCCAGCCTGCTCTACAGAATGATTTCCAGGATAGGTAACAAAGCTACATAGAGGAACCCTGTCCCGAAAAACAAAAACAAAACAACCACAAAAAAAGAGAAAAGAAACCAAACTGGGGTCACACTTCCAATACTGTGAAGGAAACACAATATCACATAGGACATAGGACATCCCAGTTTCTTTGAAGTAGTAAAATGATATCAGGAATTGTCAGAGTTCTCTAACTAAATGTATCTGGACACTAGCCTTACATTTAAAATGATCTGTAAGGTGTTCTATCATTATAAAAACAATAACAACAAAAACAAAGTAAAAAGCAAAAAAGAAGTTGGGTTCAGAAGAAGGCTTGTCCAGTAGAGGCACTTGCAATATACAGGGCCAATAACCTGAGTTTAGACCCTGGATCTTAGGAAGGGAGGTGAGAACTGACTCCTGAGAGTTGTCCTTTGACTTCCACACATGCATTGTGTAGGCACACTGCTGTACACACACACACACACACGTGCGTGTGCACACACACACAAATAAATAAACAATAATTAAAACTCCATCCTGCTGTGTTGACTATTGGGAAGTGAATGATGAAACTGTAATTACTTGCTCAATAAGCCAAATGCAGGCAGTGAAAATTCAGGGAAGAATATATAATGGTGCGGGAAGCAAACCCACTGCCGTCAGCTCTGTCCCCGTGGATTGTCTTCAGCAGCTGACAGGAAGGCTCCACCCACCTTCCACTAGTTTGTTCTTTTTGGAATCTCTCTGGTATATGCATTTCTTTAAAGTAGGAATCACAAATTATTATTTAAAAAAATTCATACCTAGAGGCACTTGACATAACAGGGAGGCAACAGCCACCCCCACTAGGAACCCAGGTGAGTCCTGATGCCCGCCATCCCAGTACACCCTCCACCTTTCCAGAAACTCCACAGAGAACCAACACCCCACCTAAGGATACCAGGAATGTGCGAGCCCAGCCATGAGTACCAAGTGAGTCATCACCAGGCAAGAAAAGGCTAGCAGCTGTGCCAGGCCCTGCCCTAGGGGCCACCACAGGAGGCAGAGGGAAGACAATGAAACCCCACAGGGCCCAGAGTGGGCAGGGAGGGCACCTTGGAGGGTCATGTGGGCCAGGTCACTGAGGACCACAGCTGAGAACAATTGTAGACAATCTGTAGGCGGTATCCTTCTGTGTTCCTGGGTTTAATTTTTCCTGTGCTGCTTACCAGAGGTGCCTCTGGCTGACTCGCTTGCTATCTCTAGGCCCACTTTCTTACACGGAGATGGAAACGAGAAAAGCTAACATCCTAGACTGGTCATAGGGAAGACATGACAGGCAGGTGCTTTGCAGCCGTTACCATTAAGACACTTGGTATGTTTACTAGAAATCAACAGACAGAACTATGCCAAATTCGACACCATTTAACACTAAATTCTAACACGAGTAAGTAAGAACAATTACCAATGCCATTTTTAAAAGATTAGAAATAAAGATTAACAGTCAAAGATTTTTGGTTCTCATTCTTATTTCTCTTATATTGTGAGGTCCAACAATGCAGGCTAAGGCTGCTTTTCTACAGAAACAAAACACCAAAGATCCAACCACTCCGTATACATGTGCATGTCATTACCAGGTCTTCCTTCTGTGACCCATGCCTGCTATATAGTGCACTGGAAGCCCCAAGGCCCAATGTGGAGTGTCCACCTGCCTCCCAGGCCTCCAGGGACCTCATCTCTCTTTCCCCTTCTCTTTCTCAGGGTCCCCACATTGATTCTGGGTCCTCACTACCAGGACTCCTAACACCCTATCCATAGAGGAATAGGTTCTCTCTCTAGGCACAGCCCTGGTGCCAAGATCTCCACAGGAAAAACACAGTGGTCTCTCTCATACCTCCTTGCCACCCTTCCTCATCAGGTTGCTTTTGTTTGTTTATTTGTTGTTTTTCAAGACAGGATTTTTCTGTGTAGCTTTGGAGTCTGTCCTGGCACTAGCTCTGTAGATCAGACTGGCCTCAAACTCACAGAGAACTGCCTGCCTCCCAAGTGCTGGGATTAAAGGCATGCACTGCCACCGCTCAGCCAGACTGCTTTTATCTATCCCTTCTCCTCTCTGCTTTTCTCTTTATTCATCCTTGATGGTTTGGGAACATCCCAACAGAGTATATTCACAAATAGAATAAAAGTGAGATATCTGGCTGAGAACAGAAACACAACTTGAAATGAGAAAACCTGGGCTCAGGTCCCTGCAGTGCCGTGCTGGACCAAGCACATTGGTATAGCTGCATACTTCCTCTCAGTCAAGGTCGCCACCTGCAGTGTGAGCAGCAGGACTGTCTCCTAGCATGACTGTAAAGTGTGTGAGAGGCCAGCATAAGGTAGATGTGTGACCAGCGACAAGAGCTGGGAGAAAGGATGGGCGATTCTAGACATGGAGACCCCACACCCAATGCCTGCCCCTCTCTGGATCTGGCTTCAATTCCACAGATCTTCCGCAAACACAGAACATACCTGTTTTCCAGGTCCTATCACAAAAACTCCTCCGAGGATGAAGCCTTCGCCTTCTAGGTTTCCAGAGAAGCCTCCATTCCAGGCCCGGAAGGAATTGTACCACACACCCAAACGGATGAGGCCCATGAACATCATCTTCCTCCTCTCTGGACCGTAGAATTTTTTCTAGGGAGCAAGAAGATCTTGTGTGAGCAGTCTGTATGTTTTTCATCCCCAGGAAGGATGCCAAAAGCCCCAGAGCCTGTCTAACACATCACTCCACCCAAAGACATACTAAACTGCCTAGGGAAATAAAAATTTGCCAGCTCTGATTTAAGGAAAAAAGAAAAAAAGAAAAGAAAAAAGAGAAAAAAGAAAAGAAGAAAAAAAAGCCTTTTTTTTTTTTTAAAAAAAATAAAAACCCAAACTTTATGTTATTTTTATGATGCAGGGATGGAACATGGAGCCTTGCATTTGTCTGTGAAGCACTATACCACTGAGGTCAACTTCAGGTCTCAAGGTAGCTCCAATCTAGGGAAACAACTCTGCCCCCACCGTCTCTCTCCTTACAACATTGTGCAGGGGAAGAGAAGGGAGGCACAACTGCATAAATTAAGGGGCAGGGGTTCATGCCAAGGGGCTGGAGTTTGCTGCTATTTCCACCCTCCTGGGTCAATTAAAAAGAAAGCCTTAGAAATAACAGTCAACAACCTTCCTGAGTCTGCCTGTGTTGTGCTCTGAGAGCTGGGGGACCCTGCCAGCTCAGGCAAACAGAAGGGGAAGGCCCTCCTCCAGTCCCAGGCCAGCGACCTCTCCCAGATAAGTACCATACCTCCCAGCCTAGGGCCCACAAGCCTGTAACATACTCTGTCTTTCTGCATTTTATTTCTAACTGTGTTTATATATGCATTTGTGTGTGTGTGTGTACAGTGTTCACAGAGGCCAGAAGAGGGTACTGGACCCCCTGGAGCTGGCTTTGCAGGCTGTGGTGCTGGAGACTGAATGAGGGGCCTTTGGAAGAAGAGGAAGGTCTCTTACACACTGAGGTTTCTCTCCAGTCACACACACTCACCTTTTCATCCAGGAAGATTTCCCCTTTGAAGTAAGGCTGGAAGTCCTTCACTTCTGCCTTAACTTGCTCCTTCACCACAGCATAGAGAGGGACACCCAGTTCATCCAACTGGGGCTTCAGGGAGGACAGGTCTGCTGCCTCCTATAGAAGACAGTTCAGGGACATGAGCACTTGGAGAGGTGATGTTAAAACAAATAAACAAACAAACAAAACAACAACAACAACAACAAAACCAAACCACTGCCCAGGGCATGGCTGACACTGAGCAGAGGAAGAAAGATGACAAAAATCCCAGAGACAAGTCAGGTCTTGTAGCCCAGCATGTGTTAGACACCAGGCCTCAGGACAGGGTTTCAGGTGGACTCCCAGCCCAGGCTTCTTATCTTCTCAAAGTGGGAAAGCGAAATATGCCCGGGGAGTCTCTGGAATAGTGGCTGTCCCAAACATGTCCTTTATGCTCAGTCAGGACAAGTTTTCCTACCTTGTATACTAGCCCAAGGGTCCATCAGACATATGTGTGAAGGCCATGCGACTGTGGCCCCCAAGCCTCAATGCAAGGCGACCCCCTCCATTCCCTCCTAGATATCTCCTTCTCTTTCCAGCTCTAATCTAACCTACTGGAAAGGTATCTTTGTTCTAGAAAGGTCTCCTGGACCTGTCCCTACGTCTCAAGCATATTCTCTGCCTTCTCTCTCTCTGTGTGTATGTGTGTATGTGTGTATGTGTTTTTTCATCTGTGCTAAGCCTTCATGTCATCATCATGCATTATCACTCGGATTCCTAAGTATGTCTCACTGCTAGACGTTCTGTCTTTTGTTTCATAGTGTCTAGAACGTGGCTGGATGTTCGAATGTCCTGAATGTATGACAGGAAGAGCTGAAGATGGACAATGGGAAGATGTGGCAGAGTTGAATTGGTACACACATCTTTGACCCTCATGAACCATGTTCTGGAAGAATAAACAATACCGCATAAATCATGGAAAAGCTTTAACCTGAAGAACCACTTCCTTTTTCACATAAGATGCTGTAATTAAAGAATCATCAGGAAGTTCTTTTAAATGTAGCTGGCCCACCTCTGATACAAATACAATGTAACATGAAAGCAACTATGTTTCCTAGAATAAGAAAAGCATAGCTAGACAAAACAGGACTGATTATAACAATTTGATCAAGAACTCTACTGAATAGCAAATTTTGACTGGAGCAGAAGAGAGGGGCTGTTGTTTCTGATATGGTTGAAGACCACCTGTTGGAAATGAGGTTCGCTGCTTTTCCTGGGCTATTTCCTCTGGGTATGTCACCACCTAAAGCCCTTGAGAGGAAACAGAGTCCTGTAACTCCTGCCCATGTGTCTGTTGAGTCATTCGTTTCTATCCACCCAGCTTTCTGGACACTGTAAGTTTCCACTGAATGCTGCTCCAGGACACAGAGCAGAACACAGGAAAACTGGCTGTAGTGACCAAGAGCTGTGGCTCCTGGGACCCCCCTCTGTGTCACTGACTTCAACAGATCATGTCAGAACAGCATCTCTGCTGGTGTCTGGAGGCATCTCAGAATGGGAATCAAGAGCCCCGAGTTTATCCTCCACCTCCAAGATGAAAGAAAATAATGAACCCGTAAAGATGGCCAGCTCTGAATGCCTGTGACCTGTCACATGGCCAGGGGGACTGAGACTGACAGGAAACAGCTTGGCGATCACCTGGCCTTAAATGAGGAAGGCCCTATGCTAACTGGATGGGGCCAAGGCCATCACTGGGGTCTTGGATGGAGGAGGGACAGAAAGTTAGTATTTAGGGATGTGATGTGACAATGGGTGAGCAGCAGTTTCTGACTTTAGAAACACAGGGAGAAATCACAAGCGAAGAAAAGTGGTGGGCTCTGGAAGAGTGGAAATGGCAAGGAAATGGACTCCCCACTGCAGCTTCCAGGGGAATGCAACCAGATTCCATTTGGGAATTCTGACCTCCAGCCTGTAAGCTAAGTGCTGTGAAAGCCACCAGATGTGTGGCATTTTGCTACGGCAGCAATAAGTGAGCACACAATAAGCGGGCAGGTTGGCTTTGTGGTAACCTCTGTACCACTGTCCTGGGTAGAATGAGAATGGGGACAACAGGTTGCATTGCTAAGACGCCCTTGAGAAGCCCTGCACAGGCTGGGATGTGGCTCAGTTGGTAGAGTGCTTGTCTTGCATGCACGAAGCCCTGAGTTCAATCCCAAGCATCACAGGAAATTGGACATGGTGGTACATGTCTGAAATCCCAGCACTCGGGAGGTGGAGATGGGAAGACCAGAAATTCAAGGGCTACCTTGCAAGTGGAGTCAGTCTGGGCCACACGAGAACCTGTCTTAAAAAAAACTGGAAAGGAGGGGCCTGGCAGGTAAGGAGCTGCAAAGGCTGTGTACTCAGCAGCATCCGTGGATTCTGTATCACACATACACAACAGAAAGAAATCTTTTAGTGGTGGGCCAGGCTTCCAGAGAAATGAGAGTGATGACCCTGACATGGACAAAGGGGTTATGTGAGGAGCCAAGTGGTTTGACGGGCAAGAGAACCCTATTCAATTTTCTCCTAGTCAAAGCAGTTATCGCAGAACTTGGGGCTTGTTGTGCCACCTAGGCAGGCCACCAAAACTACCCTGGCCCTCTTTTTACTCATTTATAGACTGACAAGGCCAGGCTCAGGCCACTGCAAAATCCCTTCTTACACTAGCGTTTTGTGCCTCGATTATTTTAGCTTCTGCCGTGGTATGTGTTCTCTATTACTGGGATGGCTTCCATTTGACTGGACGACCTGGAACCACCCTGTAAGGGAGCCTCAACTTCACTCAAGCCTACAGGCCAAATGCTCAGCTCCTCCCTCAGTGAGAGCACAGAGGGAGGAGCTGCCATGATCCTGAGTGGAAACGGACTCCAGTGGGTCTCAAGGAGAGGCTCACATACAGAAATGCTCTACAGTGCCTCCCTGAGGGGGTCCCTGCATGCTGCAGCATCTTCACAACAGCTGATGGCTGACAGTGAGCTTTCCTCAGCTCTCCAGACCATTAATTCGACAAGTGTGCATTTATGCTGACCAATAGGAACTCAGAATTTGCTCCTGTTGCTCTTCTAGATCTAATGAAAAGGCGGGGCAGGACATGGCTGCTACCATACTAGGAATAATGTCTGAAGGACAAAGAAAGCAGACTTGTTACTAACCCCACCAGGATATACAGAGTTGTTAGGAAAAAACAAAAAAACAAAAAACAGAGCAAATGTCAAAACAAATGCATAGAGCAAATAACAGAAGCATCCAGAACTGACAGAAGGCTCAGAAGCACACATAAGCCCTTTGGTCTTGGCTGGAAATACTCCAGACCCCACTGTCAGATGCTTCCCTTCCAAGAGATCCTCAAAGGCACTCACCGCTCGACAGAGGAAACAGCCCGGCCTTCGCACAGCCATAATTACAGCCCCGTTCTTCTCCCATAGCTCCTTTGCTTTGAATGTCCTTGATTCTGAAGGAGAAGAAGGAGAGTTACTATCTCCTCCTAGGCCTGCCTAGAAGGCCTAGATGCTCCTGAACCACATGGAGCCAAGCTCAGGCCAGAACCCAGCCTAGAGGGGGCCTAGGTACTCCACACCTGGGAGAAGAAGAAAGCAAGCACAGAGAGGGAAGACTCACCTTCCCAAAGAACACTAATAAGGCTTAAGGACTCCACCGTACACTCCAAAGATCACTCTCCCACAAAAATCAGTGTTCAACTAGAACATCCAAATTGCACTAATTTCTAGCAAAATTGGCAAATTCCACTTATGGCTAGCAGCATTGGACACTAATAATTCTGTGGGGCCCAAACTAAGTTTTATATTTTGATACCCCTCCCAAAAGTACCCTTAAAAGCATATTAAAAGAAATGAACAATATTTAAAAAATTGTTGTCTTTATTTTTTATAATTTTTCAAGACAGGGTTTCTCTGTGTTGACCCAGCTTTCCTGGAACTCATTCTATACACCAGGCTGGCCTCAAACTTTGAGATCAGCTTGCCTCTGCCTCCTAAGTGCTGGGAACAAAAGTGTGAGCCATGATCTCCCAGCAAAATCAACATTTTTAAAATTTAAGTTAGTCTAAACATGTTAGCTCCAACGCTTGCACTACTGTAAACAGAATAAAGTGGAGGACACTCAACAAGGAGATGCTTGGGAGAGTTAGTGAGGAGTCATTAAGGATGAGTCTTAATTGTTCTAGTATTCTCCAGAGGTACCCAAGTACTTGTGAAATTCAGTGTGAACAAAAACAGGGAGAGGGAGGCTGCCGTCACGTGAGGTTTTGGAGACTGAACAAAGCTTGCAGGAGTCTCTCTGCACTGTCCTAAGGTTGCCTGCGTGGGTCAGAACCTCCACACTCCTGTCTCCCGAGGCCAGCTCCCTCACCAACTGAGGGAATGATGATGGCTTCTCTCTGGGGGTACTAGACAATGGACCACCCAACAGTGAGCCCTCATGTGTACCAAGAAATTCCTGCCGCAAATGGACATGACTGAAGCCTTAGCTCTGTGTGGAATGCACCTGGCAGGGGTAGAGCTGGCGTGACGGAGTGAGGCTCACAGCTCTTGCCATGAATTCCAGGTGGCTCAGAGGACGGGTACAGAGGGCCCTGTCTGCAGGTTCATCACAGGATAACCATGAAGTGCCAGTGGCTCCCCAGATCCCCCACTTACAATGTACAAATCCTTACTACGCAGCAGGCCCAGTATCAAGCATCAGGAACATAGAACTGGATAAGCAGTGTTTCTTGAGCTCATTCAACTCAGACAACCCTACTCATTTTATTTTATTCTTTATGACATTATCAGAAGACTTGGAATTCCTCAGAATACTATCTGGCTTATTAAGTGATGGTAAAATATTACTAAATATTACGGAGCAATTTATCATCGCAGTTAAGGCAACAGTAATAGAGAGTGAAAAATGACTTTGATAAGAAAAAGATAAATTAGACAATAATACCCAGATTACATTTATGCGACTATATGTAAGCATAGAAAGGAATACAGCAAAGTAAAAATGACTGTGTTAGGATGGTATAACTATTGGTAATTTAAAAACTGTTATTAGATTTTCCTCTAATATTGCTTTAAGAAAAAGGAATGATTTTAGGAAGGAAACTAAAGAGGTTAAACATGCATCCCAGCACCCTGGAAAAGTACCGAGGCTGGCAGTCACTCCTTACCTTTCCCCAGCGTTTTAAGGTCTATGTCTTCCAGATATTCCAGCTCTGCTTTCCGGGGCTTGGACAGAAACATATCCGTGTTGGCCAGGAGTACTGCCAGAGCAGCGGCCCCCAGGGCTCCCGCACCAATGGACCACATGCCCATAGTGAAGAAACTTGCGTCCTGGAGGAAAGACATGTCTGGAGATTGAGAAGAAGGAAGATGTTACTGTTCCCACAGGACAGCTGGAATCTGACCTCCTGCCCAAGACTCCAGTGGGCAACGGGCCAGGGGCCCAGGGGAGGAGGGGCTGAAGCAGGGAAACACGAGACTGGTCAGAACCACTCAGCTGCTTGTCTCAGCCCCATTGTGAGAGCGTGGGAAAAGCACAGACTCGTGCCGGTTTGTGCCCCAAGAAGCTCACTCACTCAGGCGTCAGGAGTAATTAGAGAAATGACAGCCTTCTAGGAGCCTCTCTTGCGCCTCTGCCACACTGAGCCTGTCCCATAGTCCTCTCCTCACCAAGCCTCATTCTCTTTCACAGCATGGGTAGTAAGTGACTCAGCTGTCACCCCTCTGGGTAGGGACAGCTTTCTCATCTGCGACCAGAGGATTCCTGTTTTGTTGCCCCGTCTTCCTCTTGAGTTTAAGAAATCTCCGAGAAACAAGGGCGACATTCTACTCATCAAAGCCCCAGCCACTGCCCAGCAGGGCCTCACTCAGGGTAGACAGATAATCTCAGTCAATTTCTCCCAGCTGAGAACAGCTTTGTCACTCATTATAGAAATGAAACAGGCTTCCATTAAAAACAAAACAAAAAACAGTTTCAGCTGCGCCAGTGCATAAAACCACAGCTGACGAGAAAGTCAACACTCTCTGCAGCCTACCACCTGGAGATGGCCACTGGTAAAAACACGGGTATCTAAGAGGGCACCCTTCCCACAGCCCTGCCGCCATGCACACACACGAGAACAAAACTGCAGGGATATTTGCTGAATGAATGGG